>CM021107.1:541548125-541646009 GCA_007115665.2 Sequoiadendron giganteum | reverse complement strand
TCTTCAAGACATTTGTATAGAAGCAATCTGGTCTTTCTATCCGGTGGATACGTACAAATAATGGGGGGGAGTATGTGAATCAGGCCTTCGAAGATTTTTGCACTCAGCATGGTTTGCAGCATCAATTTTCTATTCCCTACACCCCTCAGCAGAATGGTATCGCTGAGCGAAAGAATAGGACTTTACAGGAGATGGCTAATTGTATGATTCAGTCTAGGTCCATGGATTCGTCTTTTTGGGCTGAGGCAGTCAATTATGCCAACTATATTTAGAATCGGATGCCTCACAAGGCGATTCGACATATGACTCTTGAGGAGGCTTGGTCTCATGACAAGCCTGATATTTCATCATTTTGAGTATTTGGTAGTGAGGCATGGGCTTTTATTCCTGATGCTCAGAGGAGAGCTATGGAGCGGAATAGTCGACCCCTCATATTTGTCGACTATTGTGAGGATGTTAAGGCATACAGGTTGTTTGATCCTGATACCAAAGAGGTCATGTTTCGATGGGATGTTCAGTTTGATGAGCGCCTTCCTCTAGTTGATACCTTGTCTCTAGTGTCCACTTCACTACCTACTCCACCCACTACAACTCTTTAGGATTATTTTGAGGATTCTGATGAGGATATTGATGATCCCTCATCCCCACCTCCCCTTGCTCCACCTTAGAGGCCCAAATGGGCTCGCTTTACTATTGAGGTAGCAGGATCTATGGCCGGTGATCCTTTAGACACTCGTCGCACTCGTTCTCATACTATGGGTTCTAGTCTTTTGACTCATGCTCTTTCAGAGGATCCTTAGAGATTTTCAAAGGTGACAGGTCACCCTGAGTGGGATAGTGCCATGGAGGAGGAGTATTCTTCTTTGATGAGGAATAATACATGGGATCTCTGTCCTCTTCCTAAGGGCAGAAAGATGGTTCGGTGCCGATGGTTGTATCGCACCAAGTATGCTGCTGATGGTTCTATTGATAAGTACAAAGCACATCTTGTTGCGAAGGGTTTCTCACAGGTTGAGGGTATTGATTACTCCGAGACATTTGCCCCTGTCGCCAAGATGAATTCTATTCGCTTTGTATTATCACTTGCAGCTTCTAGAGGATGGCTCATTTTTTAGATGGATGTGAAGTGTGCCTTCTTACATGGTGACCTACAGGAGGAGATCTATATGGAGCAGCCTCGGGGATTTGTTCATGATGCTTCCTTGGTTTGCAAACTTCAGCGTTCATATTATGGTCTCAAACAGGCCCCTCGGGCTTGGTATGAGAAGATGGACTCTTTTTTGCTCTCCACTGGTTTCACTCGTTGTCATTCTGATCACACGGTCTATATTCAACATCTTGAGGGTGAGATCCTGATTCTTGTGCTATATGTTGATGATCTTCTCATCACCGGTAGCTCATCCTCTATGATTCAGAATTCTCAGCTAGCCTTGATGGAGCAGTTTGAGATGACAGATCTTGGCCTTCTGCACTATTTCCTTGGTCTTCAGGTGATTCAGTCTTCAGAGGGGATCTCCATTTACTAGCAGAAGTATTCTTTTGATATGCTTCAGCTCTTTGGCATGCTTGATTGCAAGCCTGCCCCCACACCTTTTCAGTCAGGGGTTGTTTTGACGACTACTTGCCCCACCCCTTCAGTAGATGCTACACTTTATAGGCAGTTGGTTGGTAGTTTGTTGTACCTGACTCACACTCGTCCTGATCTTTCCTTTGCGGTTGGTCTTGTCTCTCGATTCTCACATGATCCTCATGAGAGTCATTGGCAAGCTGCCAAGCGTATTTTGAGGTACATTCAGGGCACCACTTCATATGGCATTCACTACACATTAGGGGATCCTCACATTGTTGGCTACACTGACTCAGACTGGGCTGGTGATGTCAATGATCGGAAGTCTACTTCTGGCTTTGTTTTTTGTCTTGGCTCTGGTCCTATCACATGGTCGTGCAAGAAGCAAACTACTCATGCATTATCATCTACAGAGGCTGAGTACCGAGCTGCAGTGCTCGCTAGTCAGGAGATTTTATGGCTTCGTCAGTTGATGACTGAGTTTGGTTTTCCTCCTGATAGTCCCACTATTCTTTGGTGTGACAATCAGAGTGCTATACACATTTCGCGCAACTCGGTGGAGCATCAGCGGACGAAGCACATTGAGCTTCATATGTATGTCATCAGATAGTTGATTCAAGATGGTTCTCTCATCTTGGAGTATGTTCCCACTGTCGAGCAGGTTGCAGACATCTTCATGAAACCTTTTACATCTCTGCGCTATCTTCAGTTGCGCTTTATGCTTGGGGTGAAGGAAGTTGTCCTTGGGGGGTCTTTATGAGGCCTTCCTTCCTTCATGTTTCTTTCAGCATGTTGTTCTATCTCTTTTTGGAGAGGAGTTTTTCCCACTGGGTTTTCTCCTTTTTCTCTGTTTCATAGAGATTTCTTTGTACTTGGGTACCTGATCTGGCCTTGTTGCCGGGACCCATTGCTTTTGCATTCAGTAGTTTCTTCTAGGTTTTAGCTTCTCCCTATGTCTATCTTAAGGGGGGGTGTTAGAGTAATTGGAAATTTACTTTATTAATTAAACAATATTTGTTTAATTATGTAAAGTTTCCTTTTAACTCTTTTTCACTTAAGCTAACATTAGGTGCATAATAATTAATTACTTTATTAATTATTATTGTGCAAGCCTAGGGTTTTCCTTTTTAGGGTTTTCATCTATATGTAGTTCAAAACTATCTTTTGTATCATTATTCATTTTACATTTTCAGGTGAATACATTGCTCCACATTCTTGAGCATTTCCTTTGTTGCTTCTCTTTACTTCTCCTTGTAACAAGTTATTTGCTTGCAAAGATCTTTGGGCTCCTCTAAAGTTGTATCTTCTAAACTCCAACAAGGGTCTCCTTGTCGGACTCCTTGAGAAGACCCAAAAAAACCCACTGGACACCCATTAACAAGCACTGAGAACTTAGCACTAAAAATACATGATAGGATCCACTTGCACCATTTATTACTAAACCCAAAACTTTTAAGCACTTGAATGAGAAATTATCAACACACCCTATCGTATGCCTTCATCATATCTAGCTTTATGATGAATGAAGGAATGATATATTTTTTAATAGAATGTAGAGCTTCATGATCCACAATGGCTCCTTTTGCCATTTCCCTTCCTAGAAAAAAGTCACCTTGTTTTGGTGATACCAGTTTGGATATGAGAGGGTGAAGTCATAGATAAATTGCTTTAGTAAAGATTTTGTATGCTATGTTACAAAGGGAAATTGACCTAAACTCAACAAAAGACTTTGGGTTTTTTACTTTTGGAATTAATGCAATATGAGTTGTATTAAACTGTTTTAAGATTGTCCCCATCCTTCTTGACTCCTCCAACGCTTGAAGTACATCACACCCAACAAAATCCCAACATTTTTGAAAGAACAAGGCTATAAAACCATCCGGACTAGGGACCTTATCAGGCTACATAGAAAATACTACAATATGAGCGTCCTCCAATGTGAAAGGTTTCAAAAGACTCTCATTATCCTCCCTAGTTACCAAAGATGGTATTGCATCCAATAGGTCATTTGTATCACTAGAGGCTAAGGAGGGATTATTGGTTGGAGCTGATAGAAGAGAAGAGAAGAACCTTATGGCTTCTTTCTGAATTTCTTCCTCTTTCACTAGCTCTTGACCTAATACTGCATCTTGAATTTTGAAAACTGAATTGTGTAACTTTTTTATTTGCGCAGAGGCATGAAAGAACTTAGTGTTTCTATCACCCTCTTTCAACAATAACTCCTTGGACTTCTGCTTCCAATATACTTCCTCCCTAGCAACTAATTCTGCCCATTCTTCTTGTAAAGCCTTTTGCCTATCATACAAAGTAGCATCTAAAACTTGACTAATAATCTGATCATTTATATCTAAGAGCTCCCTAAATACCCTATCCTTTTGTTCAAAAACATTCTTGAAAACATTTTTATTCCTGATTTTGATCTACTTTTTAACATACCCCAGCTTATGAGCTAATTGAAAACACCTTGATCCTACCACAAAAGGAGCAGTGTTCCACCATTGATTCAATAATGGCATGAACTATGGGTGTCAGAACCACATTCTTTCAAACTTAAAAGATGACCTATGAATCTTAGCTTGAGATCTAGTATCTATGACTAGTGAAATGGCATAATGGTCAGAATGAGAAACTAGCATAATTTCTAACACCAATGAATTCTCACAAGCAAACCAATTGGTTGATGCGAGAAAATGATCTAGCCTTTCAGCTATTTGAAGAAAACCCTTTCTCCTATTTGTCCAAGTAAACTGACCCTTGACAGGAACAATATTAGTGAGAGCATTGTCCATAACAAAGGTGACAAAATCATCAATAACCTTTTGGGGAGGAATAATGCCACCTTTCTTCTCATGCATGTTTTCTATATCATTAAAATACCCTACCACAATTACCTTGTCCATTTTTAATCCATCCAATAATGTCGTTAGCACCCCCCAAAGGTGGTGTTTGTTTGTCATAGCTATTGGTGCATACACATTTAACAACCAGAAGTTAAAGTCAAAACGTGAAACTTTAAACAACTGCCAGTTCTTTTCACTGTTTATAGCCTCAACTTGCACCTATTTAGATTCCCATAGCACAATCATGCCCCAAAATGTACCTTCAACAAGTGTGTGCATAGACTGCCATTTTCTCCATTTCAGCATTGAAAGTTGATAAACTTGGTCTGAATTTTTAGTTTCTTGAAGCGTAATTATTTCAGCTTCACAAGCATATAATTGTTTCTTGATCAGAGCTCTCTTGTCAAGAGCATTGATGCCCCTGACATTCCATGACAAGATCTTCATTGATATAGAGGAGAGAAACATGCTCTCCTTAGTTGTTTAGATGTAGAATTTGTCACTATGTTGTCCAGAGTTGATTGAACTCCTGCTACTATTTCTTCTTGTAATTTTACCAAATGAGGTTTTCTTCCCCTTTTACCTAGAGTCTTGACTAAAGGAAAATGAGCACTTGGAGTTTGGGAAATTCCCAGAGTTTGAGAGTAATCAAAACTTCCTTCTCTTTTGTCTTGAGGCTCCTCTTGATCATCATTGTCTAGGAACTGGTGGAAATATTGAATCTCCCTGCTTATCTTAGTCTCGAGACTTTGAAACAGCTGCTTATTTACTACTTTTTGAGGAAGGGCCCTATTAAAGGAATCCAATGAGAAACCCATTTCCCCTTCATCAACTTCTTCTAGATCAAGGAATCTATCCAACTCTTTAATAGGGACTATATTCTTAACACCTGGATATTCTTTAAGAATTTCATTTGCAATCCATTTAATCATCCTAATGCCCTCAGACACCACAATCTTATTAGCAAGCTCCTCCAACCAGCCTTCATAAAATAAATCTTCAAATGGGTTGGAAATTGCTCCATCTTCCTCATTTGAATTACGAAACTCCAATCCTATGAAACTCACCTTTTGAGGGTTCCAACTAAGAGAATGATCTGATTATTTAAAGAGATAGTGGGATTTTATTAAACATGAGGGATTTAACAATGGAATACATTTGTTGTTCAGAGGCATAGGAAAATGCAAGGGCAAAGCCAACAATTGATGGACATCACCTTAAAAAATCAGGCAAGATTAAGGTAATTTTTATTTGCCGATTTAATCTCATTTTAACAAGCTACATAGTATCCTTTTTCTTTACTAACTGTAATGAACTAGAAACCAACCCATGTGGTATTGAAGAAGAGAATATCTGCTTGGAATTAACATTCTTATTTAAGTTGGAAGTCTGACCCTTTATAAGCATATCCGAGGGAGAAAAGATCTGCTTGAAATTATCATCCTTATTTAAGTTGGAAGCCTGAACAGGTCGATCCTTGTTAATCAAAGGCTCTTCCAATATATCAATTTATTTTATACAAGACTTCCCTAAAACCCCCCTTATATGACAGTTGTAACATACGATATCTAGGTTTTCCAGAAGAATCTCTTGAGTCCACACCCCATATTTGGATTTGACAAGAATTTGCTCTGAAAGTTTCTTTGAGGCATCTAGTAAAGCAAAAAATCTAACAGGTTTAGATGGATCTTTAAAGGAAATTGTATCATGTTTTAAGAATATTCCCATTTGATTTGCAAAGATTTCAATTAAACGAAGCTCCCTATATTCCAAAGGTAGACAGGGCAATTGAATCCAGAAGGAAGTGAATTTAACTACAAAATCTTGAGACCTAAAATTTGGGTACCAAGGCTACATAAACAAACTCGAACCCTCAAAAATATTTCACCTTAAAGACATCATCTCTATGCCCTTTAGATTCAAAAAGCACTATAAATATTCCCTATTGTTGGTCTAAGTAGAAAACCTTAATAGCTCCTTTCCATTCCTCATAGATTAGGTCTTTAAGAAGATCAATATCAAGCTTAAGACACCAAAACTTACATATTAATGCTCGATGACCAAGATATACCACGTATGGGTCCAGTTGATCTCGCAAGAGTACAATTGAAATAGTGAATTTGAAGTCAGCAGCAGTCACTTTGTCCTTTGTAGATCGAGCCACCGGGGGAGTTTTCAAGACAGGTCTCCATTGCCATATGAAACCATTCTTTGCTTGCCTCAGATTCCCTTTGGAATATGACCTATTTTGCTACTTCTTCATATTATACTTTGCATAACATTTCCTCATTAGCCCAACTATTTTATAGTGTGCTTTCTTCCTCTCCAGGCTCTCAGATTGGTGTGTTTGCTGAGCATGAGAAGTCAACTTCTGGTTGAAATTAACATGCTTGCTGAAATCCTTTGCCCTTCTATGTTGAAAATCATTCTAGTTGCCCAACTTTCCTAACTTATCTGGCCCCTTTATAGAGGGTTTTTTTAGGTTTATCCTCTTTTGAGAACCCGACACCTCTCCTGCTGCATTCAGACTAACCCCAGAATTCTTTTCTTGATCTATTTCCTGTAATACAGCATATCGATTTTGACTTATTGGATTGAAGGGATTACTAGACTTTTCTTGATTATTTTGAATAGATTAATGAAACCCTAACGGTTGACCTTGATGTTGTTTTTCAGCATTAGGATACCCCTTATTATGCAACTAATCTCCTTGGTCATCTTCCCATAGATCAAAGGATTCTTGAATGTCCTATAGCAGACGTCTATGTGGTCTTTTGGAGACCCATATTTCGCTGCTATTATGAGGTACATTTTGTTGTGGCCTTTGAGAAGACAATTATTTATTCCCTTGAGACTCAACACTAGACCCGTTTCCCTTGGCACAACAATCTTTATTACATCTGCCATGACTACTCTGGATTTTTCCCCCATTAGAATGCTATGATTTCTCAGAAAGATTCACCAAGATCGATTTGGGATTATATTCATCCCTCTTTGGATACTCATTTGTCCCCTTCTTTCGAAGGGAAACATCCACCCACTACTCGTCATGATAAACCCACTAAGGAATGTGCTCTAAGGATCTTTTATTTGGTTCTATTAACTTTGCATCAACCCATATGTCACCATGAAACACCCCAATATTTGGGAGATGCGTGAAATGTGGATTTTATGTGAAATGTGTACTATTGGGGCATTACGTTTAGTATTAGAGCCTATGTTACAACACTAGGACCTTTGGTTCATGTTCTTTCCCATGTGGTTTTTGGTGCTTGGTGCATGATCATGCAAGTACTTTTTTTGGTGAGTTGGTGATTGGCTTCTTACATGGGTGCCTTGGGTGGCATTTTTTAGGGTTCAATGTGAACCAACCTATGCAATGTGTTTGAGGATGAATAGTGCCTCCTAGACCCTAACACATTTGACAGGGATGGGAAGATATCCTTTTTTGGGAGTCTCTTGAGTGGGGAATGATCACTCTCTAGTGTGTTGCTCGTTGTGTGAGAGCTTTGGTTTGATATTTGTGTGTGTGTTGTTGGCAGCAAGTGTTGTTGAAATTTTTACTTAATGTGATATGTTTGATAAATGTTTTTTTTTTAGGGTTATTTAGACCCTTGTGTATTGGATAAGTTCTTTCATGTGTGATTTCCATCTCAATGTCTTGATTCTTTCTTAGTGTAAACACATAGCGACCCTTGAGCATGGTATTGTTTATGCTTGTGTGTTCTCTTTGGATGTGTGTATATACTTTGGTTATTGGTTTAGAATTGGGTGTTAATGCCTTGGCTCATGATTGAGCAATGTGAAATGTCTTATGTGATTTATACATTTGAAGTGAATGTGGTGTATTTTATATGCCTAAATTGTTAAAAATGTGTACTTAAGGTAATGTTTCCTATGGTGCATTGTGCCTTATATTCATATTGGTGTATCATCATATGTGTAAAGTGGTTATATTGGTGCATGAATGGAAGGTTACATTATCATAATAGAATATTTGGGCCAATGGCTTATGTTCCCAAATCATGTTGTCCCTAGGATTATTATGAGAACCAACATGGGTAATAAAAAAAAATTCCCTCTTGCATGGGGTACATGTTAAATTACATTAAACAAAATTATTCTTATTAGGAGCATTATGTTTATTGTATTATAGCCTCAATTGTAATGTATCTTTGAATGATGTGGATATCATTTTATTTTAGCATGTGGTAGTGATGCATGATATTAATGTGTCTCATTGCATTGTAATTATAGATTCCCTATGAAAGTGGTGCTTGGGTGAAGCCTTTCCCTTCTGTGGATAGAATGTGTGGATGCCTTAGTGAATCCTACATATGCCTTCTTGCATCATAATGTAATCATGTCTTGATAAAGTGTATTTTCTTAGTGTGGTTTTCATTGGCATAGTTGATTGAATTTAGTGAATTGTGTTTGAGCATACTCTCTCTAACACACTTTGGATGTTGTACTCCCAAGGCTTCATGTATATTTTTACTCCCTAAAATATGGCTAACATTAGTCACTCAATTCATGTAATCATGTTTTCCAAGTTTGATGCTTTATTTCAGTATTTGATGAACTCTCTAATCGTTGATTATGGATTGACATTGAATTTTTTAATTTTCTTACTAGTGGTCTAGTCTTGTCTCCTATCCATTTTGTGACCCTTGGTCATCTTTGATTTAGTGTTTCAATTGAGCTCATTTTACTCTTATTGTTGGAATTGATAATTCTCCCTCTTGGCTTGTATTTGATCTTTGTGGTGGCTATTCTAAATGTTTGAAATTATTGGTCCTATTTTATGTTATGTTTTATTCCCTATCATGTTTGTTACAAACCCTGATAGAATGTACAAAGGAGTAGATGGCAGAGAATATGTTAAATCTTGGTGTTTGTTTTAATTAGAATCATATTGCATCAAAATCATTGTTCTTGATGAGATGGAAGTGGATGTTGGGTGGTGTTTGAAAATTTTGTGAAATGCTTGCATGCCTATGGTTATTTTATCTTTCAGTGGCTTCAATGTATGTGAATTTCCTTGTGCTTGGGAGTGAGTGAAATGTATTTAAATCTCTGTATGAGAGTGTTTATGGAATTATATTTTCTCTAATTGAGATTGGTTGTGTGGATAATTATTTTTATATTTGTTTGAGTTTGTTTTCTAGTACATGGTTGGGTGTGATTTAGTCCACCAACTATGTGTGTTCTTGTTTGTAGTGTGATCATATTTCTTAGTGCCTTGGCATTAGTTGAGTGTTTTTTGAGGTGTCTTATTTGATACCATGAAGATGCACATCATGTCATCTAGGATGTGATTTTCATAGCTACACTCATGTTTGACATAGTATAGGGTAAGGAAATGTGTTAGTAAGTGCTTCAACACATATTATTGTGTTTGTTTTATTATACTATATATGTCTACCCTTGTTAAGTTTCTAGTTGAGGTTGTCCTAGTGGTTTTTAGGAGTTTCTCCTTGGTTGTTTAATGGTGTTCCTAGCTTAAGGCTAGAAGAAGATGCAATTCTAGTTTGAGGAATCAGTCATTTTATGTATTCTTTTGTGAGAGTGATTAGTGTTGAATCCTATAGTGTTTTTTGGCTGCCTTTCCCATCATGATTTCATGATCTTTTTGGGTTGTTTAACCCTTTGGTGGGTCATATTTGAGCATCGTATTAGTGGAAAACCTGAATTGTGCTCCTATGCTTAAATGCTTAGTTGCTTCCTTGGTGGTTTTTATGTGAGTTCCAGGGTTGCTAAGCCTCATTTTTTGGGAGTCCTTATGTTTTTCAGAGGAAGTTTCCTAGATGCTCAAGTCTCTAATAAAACCTATGTTGTCCCTATTTTTGCATTGAGAATCCAGTGTGCTTAGGAATCCTCACTTTTCCAAGTGTTAACTAAGGAAGAACCTCATGGAGAGTTTCATAGTTGGAAGTGAGGCATGTTCTTGGTGATCATGGAGGTGAGGTAGTGTTGCTTCTAGTCTTGTGTGTTTGGTGGAACCTATAGTTGGTTCTTTCCATCAACTACAATGGTGGCTAATGAAGGCAATGTGGTGAGATTTGAGGTGGTTATACACCTAGTGACAGGTGGTCACTTAGCTTGTGCACCCCTAGAGTTGTGTGTGGTGACTTTGAGGCCTAGAATTGGTGAGAGTCTAGAGAGTTGATCTTGTGAGTATGATGTGTTTGAAGGGTCATTTACTAGGTGTACCTATCCTTGCTTTTACAAGGTTCCAAAAGTAAGTCTAAGTTTAGTGGGGGGGATGTAGTGCCCCTCTCATTTGTATCCTATTAACGTGAAATAGATGTTTTAGCTTTGTTATTTCCTCATGATTTCTATGGTGATTATTTTATGGATTTGAGTGTGTATGAACCACTGCATATTTGAGATGAGGTTCCTCAACATGTCAATTGGCACTTTGTGCATTTACATTAAATTGGTTATCAATATGCTTCAGTTCAATGATATGCATTATTTATGTTTTGATTAATGTGATCTTGATTATTGATGTGCAAAAAATGAAATTTTTATGAGTTATATAATGGATTTACTTTATGTTTTATGATATTGTACCCCATTGGGAGATTATGTTGTGCTTTGGATATATATATTAAACAAGTACCATTGGTGCATTGAATGGTTACATGTACAGGGTTATTTCACATTGGACCTCCCTATCCATTCCCTAGTCATACTTGAATCAAGTACAATTTTTCATATTTGACCTTATCTGATCCTAGATCTGATTTAGGAGCTATTCTGAAATCCCTATGTGTTGTGAATGACTATGAATGTTTGATTTAATTAATGGTTTAAATTCTATATTTCTACAAATGAAATATTAGGAATTTAAATGATTTTTATATTTATTATTTAAATATTCTCTGTGTTTTGAGAAAGGGGAAAATAGAATGAGAGTGGAAATGAAATAAGCTATTTCTTAATTATATTCTGAAAATTCAATATGTTGGGAATTGTGAGTTATATTAGAATTAATTATCTTGATTCAATTCTGAATTTCGTAAATTTAAATAAATATATGTTTTTGGATTTAAATCGTGAATTAAAATGATATATGTTATTTAGAAACTAATTGATACATGTCTATTTGGGATTTGAGGACAATTGGGAATTAAGGAAATAGAAAATGATTTTTATTTTGAATTATTTGGAAAGTGAAAAGGGGTAAATAGGAAAAGGGGTTTTATTTTTATTATGTAATTTTTATTTTTGGAAGAAAATGGAGAGAGGGAAAAACTCTCTCATGGTGAATTGTTGATTGGTAATGCAGTCGGAAAGGCAATTTGATGGGATTGGATTCCTTCGGATAGGAATTGGAAGGGGAGAGTGTGTGGGATCTTTTGAATGCATTTGTTTGGTGTGCTTGAGGTATTCTTTATTTCTTGTTAAATTCTTCTCCCTCATTCATTTTCTTTTATTTCTAAAGGTTGAATTAGAATTAGGGGAGTGTAAAAACCTCCCAATGCTTTTTTTTTTTGAGAAAAATCCATGCTATTTATTTTATTGTATAAAATTTTGAGAATTTTCAATAATGGGGTTATAATGGCCATTTTTTGGGAAATGCATGAAATGTGGATTTTATGTGAAAAGTGTGTTGTTGAGGCATTACATTATCCTCAAGGAAAAATTTGTTGTATTTGGAGCAACAAATGAACCTAACATGGCCACGACCATAGTTTCAATGTCATTTCTTCCTCCTTTTGAATGCCATCACTTAACAAAAATGGATCTACCTCCTTTGCTTGACCGCTTTTTGGAATATTAAGTTTACCTTAATAAATTCACCTTAGTGATTGCTTGTTTATCTTTATTTATTTAATAATTAGTTACATTCCTAAAAGTTGGTAGTTCAAGAAGATAAATTTAAGGGTTGCATAAAAATAATATTGTAATACAGTCTCCAATCAACTCAATAATATTATTATCATTTTTTTATTTATTACTATTCAAATATAATGCTCTTGAATTTTCCAATATGATATCAAAGATTAGGAGAGTGGAACCATGACAAAAAACAATAGAGTAAATGTTGAAAATATGATTGTCACGTTATACAAAATTGGAGATAAAAAATGTAAGAGTGATGCCAGATCATTTTTTACAATTAAGATATGAATGAAAGGCTATTATTTTATCTATTTTTTGTTAAATAGCTCATTTTATTTATTGAAATATGCCTAGAGTCCATACAATTTAGAAATTTTAACATTAAAAAATCAATTTATTACATAATGTATCAACTAGAGAATCAATATTATATATTTTCAAATAATTATATTATCTATTAGATTTCTTCATGGGAGTCATCTAGCCACACCCAACAATCCACAAACCAAAATCCTCTGCTAGTCTATACGGTAGATAAAATTATTGAAAGGAATCAAATTATAGTTATTTAAGACATTATAGATTTATTCAAATGGGCCAAACTTCAAGTATTTTCTCATATAATATTCTATGAGTTGGTTACCATGAATGGAAATACTACAATTTGGAAACCTTCCAATGACATGCACAAATTAATATAGGAGCCTTGGATCTACACCATTTTGATGAATTGGAAGTGCCTTATAATTTTTTCTCTTTTTGAAATTGATTTGAAATTCGTTGTTGATGTAAACCATGGCCATAAGAAATCACTTTTTCACTATTGACGATATGGTTCTTAAAGTTTTTACATTCCATTATTTTTTGGGCCACAGATTGGTGTTTGTAATTATTTATTTGGGAGCATTGAAATCTTAAATATTGGAAGAAGAGTTCACCACTTTTTATTTATTTATTTCCAGCCTTCAACAATTAAATTGTGGTAAGGAATAAGGGAGAAATAGGTAGTTAAGTTTTCTTAAGGTGAAGAGCATTAAAATAGTCGAAGCATTTACTTTTGCTTATATAATGAATTTGAGGTTCTGAATAATTTTGATATTTTTTTATGTATTGGTGAAATTTTCTGTTACACTTTGTAAATGGGTGTATTATTTTTTGAAACCAACATCTTTTATTTTTTGCATTTAAATATGGCTAAATATAGTGCATGTATTCTTTCCATACTACACCTAGTGAAGCATCCAAAAAATCACATGCAATATTAAATGGATAAAATGTAATATAATTACATTGGACATTGGAGGCATGAGAGCTTGGAGGATTTTCATGATCTTGAGCTAACTTCTTGCTCAAATATGGTGCTTTGTATGAGAAGCATATGTTATTTTTTCTTTCCTTTTTTTATTTTGACATAATTGAAAAGTTTATGTTTTGAAGACAGATAGAGATCTAGTGAACTCAATAGAATTGGATTTGGGGAATTAGACCCTTCCAAGTTTCATGAGACAACTTGATGGAGCAATGGATTTTCATCCAATAATTCAAGTATCTATGATTTGGGAGTTCAAGAAGGTGGTAATCCAAAAGTTCAAGAGCTACATATTTCTTAGGGTTACAAGGAAACTTTGTGGAGTTACACTTGGTTCAGGATTTTTATTTTCAAAGAAAAATAATTTTAAAATAAGTATTTATTTGTTTCAATTAGCATGTTTGGTTGTGTGGAAGATAAAAATTAATAGGGTGTTTGAATATTAAGGTTTACCTTAATAAATTCACCTTAGTGACTACTTATTTATTTTTATTATTTAATAACTGGTTACATTCTTGTAAGTTGCTAGTTTGAGAAGTTAAATTTTAAGGACCTTATAAAATCCATATAGTAACACATTCTTAGATCAACTCAATAATATTATTTTCATTTTGTGTTTATTATTGTGTAATTGTAATGCTCTTAAATTTTCCAATACTCGTGTGCATGTAAATGAGAAATAAACTCAAGGTGTGGGACCTTGCAATTGAGGCTACCTTGCAATTGAGGTTAGATCTCTAGAGAAGGTCGACTTCCTTTATTAAACTAGCTATGGATATGTTGGTCCAACCTAGCATATGAAATCATATCGCTAATCCTATTATATCAACTCACATAAGAAAAGGGAGAGAAATAATTGTATTAAAATTTAAGGGGAGGTGATACACCAAGATTATAATCATTTCTTCTTACTTATAATAACATGATGTAACAATGAAAACAACTAGGTGACTTACACAATTCTCTATTCAACCAATTTTTGGGGGTGCATATGGAGGTTAGGGTTTGAAAAAATGTTGGAAGGAAAGGAAAGATTCACAATCAACAACTAAAAATATAGTTAACAAAATGTATAAGTATATAAAATAGAGAAAATGCATTCAAAAATGAAGGTAAGATAGATATACATAGCATATAAAAAAGAGAGAAGAGGAAAAATGACATTTCCCATTACTACAAAGGCATAAGCATGTTTATAGTTGTAAAGTGCATAGAACTATAGTGTCTATTAGAGAAAATAATGAAGAACCCTTTACAATGAGCATAAATGTTTTTTGTATACAAGAGAGAAACTCAAAAAATATGCCTAGGAAAATTGTTCAACACTCTTTTAACTTCCACCAAGCCTTCACATTAACAACACCTAGGTATGTGTGTCAAAGGATGGAGATCACCAATGAAATCTAGAACAAAGCACAACAAGGTATGGCCCTCTGATAGAAAGGATTTTTCAAAACATAAATAAAGCATGGGTGTTGCAATCCTTTCCCAAAATCTTCACTGAAAGCATTAAATTACCTCTTTGTAACCTTAGAAACCAAGATTGAAAGTCCAAGGAGAGTCATTGGGAATTAATGGTATTTGCGAACTTAAAACATGCCTTCAAAAATATCATCTAAATTTCAGACCCAAATCAACCATTAGATTAAATATTAAATGTTTCAAAACCTCAAAAGGTCACCTTCATTGGACATCAAGCATTGGGCCTACAAGGAAATACTATAAAAAAATAGGAGAAAACAACATCTACGAACCATAAATCTCAAAGATAAAAACCCCTCTCAAATATTGGCCATCAAACCCACCATATACTGCATACCACTTTGATGAAGAATATGGCATGAAGAACATTGAAACTATGATCCTCAAAATATAGCTTTGTTAGGTGAATATTTTTTAATCCCTTTTCAAATTATGAATAGTGATTTTAGCCACAATTATGATGAGATAAATCTCTCCTCTCAGAAAGGAGAGGCTCTCTTTTTATTGCTTTCGACACTTAACTAGAAACTTAACTAAGACATATACATTATGGTTATCCACGAGGGGTGTCTCCATTAAAATATCCTCTTGTTTTAAGATAAGAGAAACAAAATAACAATGATATTCTCAAATACAACTAGTTAGAGAAAAAATAGTCGATACCCGCAAGTACCAGGGAACAAAAGTAACTTAGAAAAGCCTGTTGAAACACAAAGTATTCAACTGCTTTCCCACAATGATTCCAAGAGTAACTATATCACTAGTTGTAGCAAAAATTCTATCAACTACCAATACCAATGATTCACGAAATGAATAATTACAAGCTCAAAGTCTTGATAGTTCTTCACCAACAAACATTTTCAACACACACATAATTCCAAGAGATCGATATAACACAAAGTTTATAAATATCATCTTGAAATCCCTTTCAATCATAATAGAGAAACACCACTTATTCCATTGACAATAAGAAAGATCAAGAAAAAATGACATAAGAACACTCTCGCTGTAACAATCTCAAAGTTTGATATCAAAATTTGCCTTATTTTCATCAGTAGATTTGTATTTTCAATTTCAACACAAAGTCTCAAAGTTGAGAAATAATTTTAGCAGCACTTCGTTGCAAAATATTAAAAGTCCTTAATACAAATGAGCTCTCTCATATATATAGATGAGAGAAAAAGAGATAATCTAGGAAATAAATAACTACTTTGATTTATTCAATATTGGAGTCCAAAATTATTGGTGGACTTCATTGTTATTACATGTATTTACAATTGTGAAAATGACAAATGACATGTAAATTATCTTGAGCTAACTACAAAAAACTTGTAAATACTAAAAACTAATACAAGGCAGATTTAGCCTTCTCTGCCATCTTTTATGAGAAAATCATCGTACTTCTTCAGGATTGCTCGTACTTCATCTTAATTTGGTTTTGAAGTATGCTTAAAGATGCCACAAACTCTTGTAATTGAATCTTTGACGGTGTTGTAGGATTTTTGGTGTCTTTCAAGAATAATTCTCAAATTATCTAGAGTAAGTTGAATATCCATCATTTTGTCCATTGAAGCTATTAAGAAAAATTCATCTTCAAATTCCTTTCAAACCATAGGTGTATATTTCTATACAAGTAAATCTGGGGGAAGAATTTTTTGGTTGTATTTCATGGCTTTCTTTCTTAGTGACAAATCAATAATTTGTGGAATAGAAAAACCGATCAAAATTGCTTAGTAATCTGGACACAAAAGATCAAAACAACATGCAAGAGTATTTGCAAAAATTTCATATTTTTCAGTGTTAGAAAAAACAAGGTTTTATGTATTGGTGGGAAAATTCTAAGTGACTGCATATGCTTTGGCAATTCAAATGCAAAGGTGTAGAAAAACTAAGCTCTTACATGGGGTATTACATTTCAAATGTAATGGCTCAAAAATTCTAAGATACTGCATGTAGGATGTAAACGTGGAGAAATTTTGAGCTATTACATGTGGTATTTCACTTTAGATGCAGAGGAACTAAATTTTTGAGCTACTACATGAAAATATGTAGAAGTGGAGAAAAACCCCAACACTATAGTTAAAAATATGCAATATCTCAAAATTTCCCCGACAATGCAATATTTGACTTGCACGGTCAGGGAAAAACCTCGACACAACAATTTGAAGTTTGGATAAGTAACTTGCAGGGTCGAGGAAAAACCCTGACACTGCGATTTGTCTTACAGGGTCAAGGAAAAACCTCGAGCTTGCAACATTTTGAGCCTTTGACTTGTAGGTTCAGGGAAAAACCCCGACCTTGCAAGTGGAAGAAATTTTCTAACTCCCAAAACTGAATTTTCACAACTTGGTTTAAAATGTGAATGTCAATGAACCAACAAAGGTTAATGCTTGAAATGAATTTTTGAGGTTGGGGAGCACGTACAAGGACCAATGCAATTCACCTCATTTTGCATGCTTATAGTACATGGGCTACAAAATAGACAAGTTTCATAGGGTTATCCCATGAATTAAGCTCAATAGAATTCGAGGATAACAACTGGCTCTAGCTGGGGAACTTCCTTCAATCATCCTTTGAAACGATCAAAGGGAGAATAATTCTAGTCTCTAAGTACCTTCATCCATCCATTCAAAACAAAAATAATCAAAAAGAAAAAGAAATTGTTTTCACCAAAAAGTTGGTGAGTCTTGAATAGTCTTCTCCTTCTGTCCCATAATGCATCATACAATGCTTATGCCAGGATCCCATACATGATTGTGATAATATCACAACCTTTCATATTTGGTTTGAAACAAATTCCTCTTCTGAAAAACCACTATCTTGGCATCACCTTGTGTATAAAGGTTTTTTATTCCTTTTTTACATGTAACCCCCATATCTAACAAGAAATCCTCATACTCAACAATGTTGTTAGTATTATCAAACTATACTTGAGAATTGAAAGGGAATATTTTTCCTTTAGGAGGTATGAAAACAATTCCTGCTCTTGAACATGTAGAAGAGAAACTACCATCAAATTCAATAGTCCAAACATCGTTTGGATCACCTAGACTGGCAATTTCAAAATCTATGACTTCTTCATCTGAAGAAGTTTAACCATCTAAAGAAAATTCCTTTTCTGAAGATGATTCTCTATCTGAAGAACATAAAATTTCTGAAGATGATTCTCTATCTGAAGAAAACGAGACTTCAATTACCTGCTCTTTGCTTGAATCTTTATTTGAGGATTTAGATACCTCATCAGTTTGCAAAAAATAAAAGCTCATCCCAGAAGACTCAAATAGAATCTGAGTTTTTGGTTCATCAAATTTTGTTACACTAAACTTTGCTTCCCTTTCCAAAAATAGCTTTCACATAACACCCTTGATGGGTATTATAGCCTTAGAGCAATCCATATTGATTTTTCCTCCCACATACTTGCAGAAGTTATGTCTTAGCAACATACCACAAGATGTTGGAACGTCTACCACCAAGACAGTCATCTTGATCTTCTTCTCTAGGACTATGATGAATGGAAATTGCATGATCGTGCTCTCAAATTTTGCAAATTTGAAGTGCCCATTCAAAAAATTTGCTTCTGCACTTTCAGAAATGCACCTAAAGAATCTGCTTAAATGACCCACTTAAGAGGGTCGTAATTTGGAGCCAAATAATTTTCATGCAGAATCCATTTGCAGACATATTCAATTGACATATGTTGTGAACGCGTGTGTCACTTTTCAGCTTCCCACGATGATTTTTGTCAAGGTTTTTAAAAGCGAAGCTGAAGGGTTTTGACACTTTTTTGTTGTTTGCAAACTTGCAGTTTTGCAAAGTAGCCTCCCGTTTGAGCTTCCATTTTGTAATTGGTTGATTTTCATGAGGAAATGAGTGTTTTTCTACATTTTCCACACCAAGATGAGATCGTATGTCAATTTTTAGAGTCTCATGAGCTGATTTTCTATTTTTAACAGATTGAAACCAAATGCAAATTTTTCAATTTTCTATTTGCATTTTCAGAAACCTTTCTGAGAGGCCAACATTGAGTGTCAATATCTTTTGATCAATGATGGTTCAAGAAAATTATTTTTGCACACATGTTCAGTGTACCTAAGTGATCTACTATGTCCAGTGGTAGCTAGCCAACAGTTGATTTGGTATTTTTTCGACAAGGTGATTTCATCAGTTTCAATTGATTCAGAGTCGTTGTAGTTTCAGAAAAAAATCAATTGAGCAACTTTCACAGTTAATAACTTTCACCTCGTGATCTATTTCTCCGATTTTTTTATTTCACTACACTCTCAGGTCAAATGTCTACATTTTTGCGAGTTTTCATTACTCCAAGAGGTTGTTTGACTAGTTTCCCAAGCCGATTTTGGAGCCTTCTTAGCCAGTTTTGCACATTTTCCAAAAGTGTGAAAAAATAGATTTTGATGAAGACCTAGTTCATGTTTTCACTCTAGATACATTCAGAAGTTGCATAAGGTCCATTTGAGCACAAAATTTGTTTGAAAACAATTTTTTTTTTTAGCCAAGCCCACTTGGGACCCGACATGCTTGGCACCATTGTGGAATGCTTTGAAGGAAATACTTTAGTCGTGGTTATAAGAATAGTGGATGGTGGTTTGTCAATCACTATTTTTGTAGTTGAAAATGTAGATAATTTGTGTAACAAGGATGTTCAATTAGGAGTTTATGCCAATGTCTAAAATGTTTTTCTCTAAAGCATACAAAAATTTGGGTGGTGTTCCACTTGAATCACCATGGGGCAATGCCACGATGCCTTTCAACCTTGCTATCAGATTCAATGGTGGATAAAATACCTTGGCCTAATAAAGGGGGAACAATATGAGGTTGTAGTATATAATGGATAAGAGGCTTGAGTGCCTGTTATGTTTTTTTGCATATTGAGTTCCAAGGGGAAAGGGTTATGCTACTTTTCAGCTACCATGGAACAGAGTGACTACACCATTTACTCTGGTTGGGTTGCTTACAAGGCATTGAAGATGATGCGTTGAGTTTCCTCTGTGTAGTTAGAGTATTTTCTATTGTTACACAAGCAACCTGTACTTACAATGTTTTATGTATGATTTGCTTTGTATCTTGGGATATGGAGGTTGCATTAGAGTTACAAACTAGTGAAATTGCTCGAAGCAAAGAGAGTCATTTAGGTTGTGCAGTGCTTGATAGGGATGCAGAGGGTTCCCCTGACAATTTCCACTCAAGGATTGGATTCTTTTGTTGCTTGTTTGTGCAATATGAGGCGTGACCATCTAGTAGAGAGGAAAATCAATTTGATGATGCAAGAGAGAATGTAGACTGTTGAAAAGTCCTCAGAGACTTTTGAACAAATGCAATTGGCAAAGACTCGACCCATGTCACAATGCTAGCACCAAGGCCATAAGATGTATGCATTGGTAATGGGGTTTCTCTTGTTGCACAAAGGCAACGCGTATGTGAGAGGAGGGCTCCATGGAACAAGCTCATACCATTTGCAATGGCATGAGAATGGTATAAAAGTGGTGGGCTCATCAACAAATATTTATATTGTTGGAGGAGCCTCCATCGAATGTGTTGAAAAGGGGCGGCTATACCAGTTGGGTGGGCTATTTGGAGGAATTGGGTTTATTGTAGGTGCAACTAATAGAAAGGAAACCCATGTGGAGGTGGGTTGTATTTGTAGTGAAAATGTATCAAAATTGTTTGAGGAAATTCTACTCCAGGGCAGCACCGAACCTAAAATGGATTTGTTGATAAGTATTTATAAACTTCTACAATCTGCACAAACCAGAGGAAGTGTTTTTGTTTTCACCGCACTAAGAACGGGGGTGCCATTGATGGGGTGACTACCAACATAAAGCATATGCATAAGAGCATTTAATGAAAATGTCTCAAAAATTCCATGCAAGTGTCATCCCATCTTACTAACCCATGCATAGACATCCATCCAAGCATTGAGGTTGTTAACAAATGTAGCTTAGAAGAAGTTGATAAGGGGTATGAAATTCCATCAAAGTATACTTTGCAGCCCGTGTGCTCATATGGGAGAACAGAGGCATGGTTGTGAGATGATACGCGAGATTGTCTCCATAAAAGACTTCAGACAAAATGAGAGCCAGCGTAGAGGTTGCCATTGCCACAAGGATATGCACCAACAACAAAGAGGAACTCAAAGGTGACGCCATGACCACAGTGAAGGAGTTGCATGAAATGTAGAGCTCGAGGACACAGTAAAGAGAAATTAGCCCATCTTGTCACCCGCCGCTTGTCCCTCCTCCTATTTTCCATTTCAACTAGTGATGAGCGATGGTGTTCATCGTCCATCGTGGGTTTGATCTCCTATTTTCCAACTCAACCAGCAATGCACGAGAACTTGTTGATGGAAGTTGTGGGACCATTTGCATGTAATTGATTTTTCATTTAAAAGTGAAAAATCAATTCAAGATGATTTGAGTAATGAAGACATGGGTAATTGATTTATCCAGTAATGTGAAATTGAAATTTTCCAAATAAAGTCTAAAACTTTATTTGGTGGGTATTAAAGAAAAAGTATTTCACATTGTTAGATGGTGAAGGTAAATACAAGGCACATGAGGATTTTCTTAAATGATGAATTTTTCACTAGGAAAGTAAAAAATTTGAGTTGCACGTAAGACAAAGGGTAAAATGCTTCTATAGATGGGAAAGATTTGTTGCAACTTGGGTAAAGTGGGGGTGAATATTTTCAATTTGGTGGTAGGTGTTTTGTTGTAAAGGAGTAAAATGCAATAGAAATTTATTCTGAAATGAAGGCCAAATTAAAATGAAATCAAATTTGTAAATGGCCTGAGGCTTGTTTGCTCCTTTAAAAAGGAATTCAGGGCTATTGCTTAAGGGGTCTTTTTTCAAATTCTAGATTTGGGAAATGTATAGTGAGAACACATAAATATATTTTGAGTCTGTAGCTTAGGCTTTGAGTCAATGGAGTAGATTTTGTTAATTATCTAGTTTCTAAGCACGTTTGAACCAAATATGCATATTGTTTGAGTCTATTATCTCTCCAACTATAATATCCTCATGTGAATGATTAATGCGAATTTCATCAAGGGTCATTTTCATTAATTTCATTGTTGTTTACAGTGAAATATGCTTTAGTCTTGGGTCAGGTTCAAGGAATCAGTTAAATGCTTTGATTATGGTGTGCATTTATGGAGTTGTTTAGTGGATCTATAAGTAGTGATAGAATCTAAGTAATGATGTGTTAATTGTAATTTAATTCACAAGGATCATGGCTGCTTGGAATTAAATTTTCCTTTTAGTTCAGTTTATTTTGTTTTGACTCCGTGCCCCGAGATATGGCACTAATGTTAAGGTGTTGAAAGCATTTCTTGTGCTTCTAGTCTTTGATTTGAGAACCATCTTTTATAAGTACAATTCCAATTGATCTATTTTTGTGGTGTTTGTTATTCTTAGTTGTAGATGCTTAAATTCTCTCAAGGAAAAGCCAATTTGTTGAAGAATTTCATCTATTCAACATCAAATGAGAATACATCTACTTAATGCACAATGTATGTGGAGATTGTTTGAAGGAAGGTTGTAAGTACATTGTGGGATCACCCTCCCGAGTTTTGCAAAGCCCAAAGTGCAAGAGGAAAGCTAAATTGCTTTCTCTCATTCGTTGGCCAACCCCTTGCAGACTATTGATTATTGGAAATGGCAAGTCCATAGGCTACCTATGAGGTCTGGTTGGATTTAAAAAAAAAGAGCCAACAAAATGGCGACTCTATTGGGGACATTCTTGAATCTCCAAGTACAGATTGCCTAACTACAGAGTCATATTATTGTTTTCCATTCTGAATTTAGTTCAAATATTGGAGGAATTCAAAGCTAGAGGAGACATTTGTTGCAGATAACTAGAAAATTTAAAGATCTGTGGTGCTCTATTGGTGAAAGGAACTCAGAAAGAAAGTTACATGTGAAAGAAATTCCTACTATTTGAAGTTCAGTCCTCTACAAAGAGAGGTGACGACTCTATTACAAGAACATGTTGAAAAGGTGAATACACTTCCAAATCTACAATATTTCTAGAACAATTTGCAGCAGCTGCAATAATTCCAAGTATCCTTCACTCTTGGTTGTCAAGAAAATTATGTATGAAATCCATATTTGAACTTAGGAAAAAATTTGGTTCCCTATTTAGTGATCTAGCACTACCAAAGGGAAAGGATAGTAAATTTAAGTTTGCACACTCCTATTTGTTGGATCTGTTGAATGTAATTTCAATCTCATTGAAATAATTTTGTCTAGTGCTTAAATATTTGCTAATTTGGATGGTTAGAATGCATTTATGTATCTTAGGGGTTTCCATCCATTTGTATTGTCATATATTTCAAGCCCAAGTTGTCATTATGTCAGAAATTATCATTTTAATTCTTCATTTGGTCATGCTTGTAATTATGTACAATTAGTGAGCCTCGATTTGTAATATTTATGGATCATCAAGCCATAAGACGGATTGTCAAGAAAATTCCTAAGTCTGATAGGAACCCAAGAGTGCATAAGGCTCAGACAAGGCTAGAATGGAAATTTGTATTTGAAAGAGGACTTAAAGAAATGGATAAAAGATACTAGATGTTTTTGCAAGCCCGGTTAAGAGATAATCATACTATATCCACTTGCCAAATCATTGCACCTTTTGTCAATTCATTTGACTCATTGTATAACCAGTTAGATTTGTCATGGGTTGATTACATAATTGAAAGTATGTCAAATCAAGTCTATAAGAAGATGCCTAGATTTGATGGGTACAATAGATGTGAAGGAGATGCACACATCAAAAAAAATTCCAAATTCCTGGAGAACAATTCATTTGAAGATCAGGATATGTGGATGAGATTCTTTGTCAGATCCCTTGAAGTTAGAGCTCGGGATTGGTATTTAAGATTTCCTGAGAAGTCATTTCCTTGTTGGAATAAACTAGTGAATGCTTATAGAAAAGAGTTTGCAAGATAGCCTTCTGACCTTGTCATGAGGTTAAAGCAAAATAGAAAGAAAAATGAAGAGTCAAGCTTTGATTTCAATCATAGATTTGTCGTTGCCTTGTCACTAGTCCTAGAAAATTTTAGACATAGCACTCGTGACTGTATCCATATGTACTTTGAAGCCTTTGAAGAGGGATCTAGTGCATTGTTAAAAGATTTCAAAATATTGAGTATGTAGATGGCTTACACATTTTTAGATAATGTGGAGAAGCAGAGGAATGAATATGTGCAAAGATCGTTGTTTTCAATCATGGGTAAACATGTTGATGAAATCAAAAATGGTGTAAATACAAATGATCAGATGACTATACTTTTGAATATAGACAAATGCAGACATGAGAAGGTTAAAGACAAGGAGGATGCATCAGTAAGTGATGAGAAATTTGTCTTTGAACAACTCACAAAAGAAATTTTACCAAGTGAAAATCAGCAATTAGGCCTTCCAAGCCAAGAATCTGAAGAGGAATATCAATTGGACTTACTCCTTGAAGAAGAGATAAGCAATCAACAATGTTGTGGTATAATTGATCAAGTTAAGTCTACATGTGTTGAATGTAGTCTTGATTCAAGTCTTCATGATGAGACATTGAAATTTTTTGATTCAAGGAATGCTCTTAAGGATGTTAGTGTATCAGCTGCAAGTGACAAAGTATGTGATGAATTTCAGTTGAAAAGATCAGCCATAAGTAGTTGCAATGAGGAAATCATTGATGATTTTCAATCTGATGGTGAAGATGTTTGTGTCTACCCTCAAGAGGATGAAAATGACAAGCTCAATGAAGACACCCAATCTTATGCTGCAATGCAAAAAGAGGTGGATTATTGTTATGACAACCCAGAACTAAGCAAGAATGAACAAGTGGACAATCTATTCTTTATGATGGATTGTGACAATTCTTTTGACAAGGTTGTTAGCAATTCAATCTCTTATGATTGAGGAGATCCTGTTTATGATCAGCCTATTGAATTCTCAGACTTTGAAGATGATGATATCATCGGTTATTCTGATTTGCAATTTGATAATGCATTCAATTCAAGTGAGGTTCAAGAAGAGGAAGTGGTTGAAAGAATAGATCAAAGAAATGATCTATTGAGTAGTGAACACATTTCAAATCTACTAACCATAGAATATCAGAAATGTGCACATGAGAATGACTCTCAGATGTTGTGTGCAGCCCCTATTGACTTTGATAGTGATGATGATCTTCAAGATGCAAGGTATGATGTGAGTGAATTTGATTTTCTTTCCAATTATGAACCGGTTGATGATGATGATGATAATATGGATAAAGATGAGCAGCAATTTGATTGCAATGATGCATTTTATGATGAGTGTGAAAGTATGGACACTGATGCAAGTTTAGATATCTCTTTTGATGAGTTTGAAGTAGAAGATGACCATGAGGTTTGTGCATCCAATGAACCAAGTTTTGAATATTTTAATGCAGATTTGGACAAGCCTTTGTTTGATGACTTGAACAAGCCTAGTCATGAGTCTTTGAATGTGAATATGGATGTCGATTTCAATGAAAAAACAGATTGTCTTTCTGAACTAGAATTGCTCATTGTTGAGCAAGAATGTGATACTGAAGATGATAACATGCTATGTTCAGAAGATGACAATGTAACTACAGATGAGGATAGGTCAGAAGTCTTTGATGATTCTTTGTACCAGCATGATGGATAGTTGCAGAGTGTGCTAATAGATGAGTGTATCTCTTTGCATACACTTGGAGATAGTTGGCATGACGAGAAAGATATTTTGGTAAGTTTTTGTGATGGTTTCACCTCTGACATGCAAACTAGTAATCAGATTGAGTTTAATAGTTCCAGCCATATGGCAGAATGTTAGTGCTATTTTTGTCAGCTGGAAGATGTTTTCACAAAGTGTGGCAATGTGCAATATATTGAAGAAAATTGTTTTCAGCCTGATAGTGATTTATATGATGAATGTGATAAGTTGTTTCCACATGATAATCAACATTTTGAAAGTTTGCCTAACTTTTAGATGCATAGTGATTATGAGCATGTTGATGATGTATATGATTGCCTATTAGGAGATACCAACATGTTTAATCAGGTGGAGGTTTGTGATCAGGTTATGCTTTCATATGGTCTTGATCCCTATCTTCAATTGTTGCCACTTGATACAAAATTAGAGAATGAAGAAAGTGGCAGTGATGTGACATATGTGATTTGGTTGCCACTTGATGACAATGACAAACAGAGAGCATTGCATAGAGGCAGCCTAACACTTATGTTTGCAAAGATGTTGTTACTCATGTTGTTGTGGTATGACAGAAGAAAGCATGAGTTGATGGAGGTCAATTCTTTTATCAAATTGGTGTTTGATAGAGGTAAATACTAATTTCCCCTTTTCATTTGGTGGCCTGGGGTCACCAGATGAAGTTGAAAGGGAAGAATAAATGAAGGAGTAGTTTGAGGACACCTTATGGACTCAACTTTTGGTCTACTTCCCTAGAGATCTGGAATCTTGCTATGCCCATAGGGGGCATACATCCCTAGTCGAAGCCATTGATGACACTCTCAAATTTTGTAAATCTGAAGTGCCCATTTCAAAATTTTGCTTTTGCACTTTCATAAATGCACTTGAAGAATCTACTTAAATGACCCACTTTGGAGGGTCGTAATTTGGAGCCAGATGATTTTCATGCAGAATCCATTTGCAAACATATTCAATTGACATATGTAAATTGTGTGTGTCACTTTTTAGCTTCCCCCGATGAGTTTTGTTAGGGTTCTGGAAAGCGAAGCTGAAGGGTTTTGACACTTTTTTGTTATTTGCAGACTTGTAGTTTTGCAACGTAGCCTCCTATTTGAGCTTGCATTTTGTAATTGGTTGGTCGTCATGAGGAAATGAATGTTGTTTTGTATTTTCCACACAAAGATGAGCTCATATGTCAGTTTTCAGAGTCTCATGAGCCGGTTTTCTATTTTTAACAGATCGAAACCAAATGCAATTTTTTCAGTTTTGTATTTACATTTTCAGAAACCTTTCTAAGAGGCCAACTTTTAGTGTCAATATATTTTGATCAGTGATGGTTCAAGCAAATTATTTTTTCACACATGTTTAGTGTACCTAAGTGATCTACTGTGTCCAGTGGAAGCTCGCCAGGAGTTGATTTGGTATTTTTCCGATGAGGTGATTTCATCAATTTCAAATGGTTCAAAGCCGATGTAGTTTCAGAAAAACTCAACTGAGCAACTTTGGTAGTTAATAACTTTCACCTCATGATCTATTTCTCTAAGCCGTTTATTGCACTACACTCTTGGGTCAAATTTTTGCATGTCTGCGAGTTTTCATTGCTCCAGGAGGTTGTTTGACTAGTTTCCCAAGCCGATTTTGGAGCCTACTTGGCCAATTTTGCACATTTTCCAAAAGTGTTAGAAAATAGATTTTGATGAAGAACCAGTTCATGTTTTCACTCCAGATGCATTCAAAAGTTGCATCAAGTTCATTTGAGCAAAAAAATTGTTTGAAAACGATTTTTTGTTTAGCCAGGCCCACTTGGGACTCGGCATGCTTGGCACCATTGTGGAATGCTTTGAAGGAAATTATTCAGTCATGGTTATAATAATAGTGGATGGTGATTTTTCAATCACTATTTTTGTAGTTGAAAATACAGATAATTTATGTGATCAGGATGTTCAATTAAAGTGCCTTCAAATAGTGAGGAGTTTATGTCATTGTCTAAAATGCTTTTCTCCAAAGCATATAGAAAGTTGGGGTGTGTTCCACTTGAATCACCATTGGGCAATGCCATGATGCCTTTCAACCTTGCTATCAGATTCAATGGTGGATAAAATACGTTGGCCTAATAAAGGGGGAACAATATGAGGTCGTAGTATATAATGGATAAGAGGCTCGAGTGCCTTCTATGTTATGTTGCATATTGAGTTCCAAGGGGAAAGGGTTATGCTACTTTTCAGCTACCATGGAACATAGTCACTACACCAGTTACTCTGGCTGAGTTTCTTACAAGGCATTGAAGAGGATGAGTTGAGTTTCCTCTATGTAGTTAGAGTATTTTCTATTGTTACACAAGCAACCTGTACTTTCAATGTTTTACATATGATTTGCTTTGTATCTGGGATATGGAGGTTGCATTAGAGTTACAAACTAGTGAAATTGCTCGAAACAAAGAGAGCCATTTAGGTTGTGCAATGCTTGATAGGCATGCAGAGGGTTCCCCTGACAATTTCCACTCGAGGATAGGATTTTTTTGTTGTCTATTTGTGCAATATGGGGTGTGACCATCTAGTAGAGAGGAAAATAGATGTGATGATGCAAGAGAGAATGTAGACTGTTGAAAAGTCCTCAAAGACTTGTAAATAAATGCAATTGGCAGAGACTCGACCCATGTCACAATGCTAGCACCAAGGCCAAAAGATGTATGCATTGGTAATGGGTTTCTCTTGTTGCACAAAGGCGATGTGTATGTGAGAGGAGGGCTCCATCTAACAAGCTCGTACCATTTGCAATGGCATAAGAATGGTGTAAAATTGGTGGGTTCATCAACAAATGGTTACATTGTTGGAGGAGCCTCTATTGAATGTGTTGAAAATGGGCGACTATACTAGTTGGGTGGACCATTTGGAGGAATTGGGTTTATTGTAGGTGTAGCCAATAGAAGGGAAACTCGCGCGGAGGTGGGTTGTATTTGCAATGAAAAATGTCTCAAAATTTTTTGAGGAAATTCTACTCCAGGGCAGCACCGAACCTAAAATGAATTTGTTGATAAGTCTTTATAAACTTCTAAAATCTACACAAACCAGAGGAAGTGTTTTTGTTGCCATTGCACCAAGAACGGGGGTGCCATTGATGGGGTGGCTACCAACATAAAGCATATGCATAAGCGCATTTGATGAAAATGTCTCAAAAATTCCATGCAAGTGCCATCCCATATTACTAACCCGTGCATAGACATCCATCCAAGCATTGAGGTTATTAATGAATGCAACTTAGAAGGCATTGATAAAGGGTATGAAATTCCATCAAAGTATACTTTGTAGCCCGTGTGCTCATAGGGGAGAATGGAGGCATGGTTGTGACAAGATACGTGAGATTGTCTCCATAAAAGACTTCAAAAAAAATGAGAGCCAGCGTTGAGGTTTCCATTTCCACAGAGGGTATGCATCAACAACAAAGAGGAACTCATAGGCGCCACCATGACCACAGTGAAGGAGTTGCACAAAATGTAGAGCTTGAGGACACGGTAAAGAGAAATTAGGGCATCTTGTCTCTCACCACTTGTCCCTTCTCCTATTTTCCATTTCAACTAGTGATGAGCGATGGTGTTCATCGCCCATCGTGGGTTTGATCTCCTATTTTCCAACTCAACCAGCAATGCACGAGAACTTGTTGATGGAAGTTGTTGGAATATAGAAAGTTGTGGGACCGTTTGCATGTAATTGATTTTTCATTTAAAAGTGAAAAATCAATTCAAGATGATTTGAGTAATGAAGACATGGGTAATTGATTTATCCAGTAATGTGAAATTGAAATTTTCCAAATGAAGTCAAAAACTTTATTTGGTGGGTATTAAAGAAAAATTATTTCACATTGTTAGATGGTGAAGGTAAATACAAGGCACATGAGGATTTTCTTAAATGATGACTTTTTCACTAGGAAAGTAAAAAATTTGAGTTGCACGTAAAGACAAAGGGTAAAATGCTTCTATAGATGGGAAAGAGTTGTTGCAACTTGGGTAAAGTGGGGGTGAATATTTTCAATTTGGTGGAAGGTGTTTTGTTGTAAAGGAGTAAAATGCAATAGAAATTTATTTTGAAATAAAGGCCAAATTAAAATGAAATCAAATTTGTAAATGGCCTGAGGCTTGTTTGCTCCTTTAAAAAGGAATTCAGGGCTATTGGTTAAGGGGTCTTTTTTCAAATTGTAGATCTAGGAAATGTACAGTGAGAACACAAAAATATATTTTGAGTTTGTAGCTTAGGCTTTGAGTGAATGGAGTAGATTTTGTTAATTATCTGGTTTCTAAGCACGTCTGAACCAAATATGCATATCTTTTGAGTCTATTATCTCTCTAACTATAATATCCTCATGTGAATTATTAATGAGAATTTGATCAAGGGTCATTTTCATTAATTTCATTGTTGTTTATAGTGAAATATGCTTTAGTCTTGGGTCTAGTTCAAAGAATCAGTTAAATGCTTTGATTATGGTGTGCATTTATGGAGTTGTTCAGTGGATCTATAAGTAGTGATAGAATCTGAGTAATGATGTGTGATGGAATGCAATTCACAAGGATCATGGCTGCTTGGAATTAAATTTTCCTTTTAGTTCAGTTTATTTTGTTTTGACTCCATGCCCCGAGATATGGCACTAATCTTAAGGTGTTGAAAGCATTTCTTGTGCTTTTAGTCTTTGATTTGAGAACCATCTTTTATAAATACAATTCCAATCGATCTACTATTGTGGTGTTTGTTATTCTCAGTTGTAGATGCTTAAATTATCTCAAGGAAAGGCCAATTTGTTCAAGAATTTCATCTATTCAGGATCAAAAGAGAATACATCTGCTTATTGTGCAATGTATGTGGAGAATGTTTTGAAGGAAGGTTGTACTTGTACATTGTAGGATCACCCTCTCAGGTTTTGCAGAGCCCGAGGTGCAGGAGGAAAGCTAAATTTCTTTCTCTCATTCATTGGCCAACCCCTTGCAGAGTACTGATTATTGGAAATGGCAAGTCCATAGGCTACCTGTGAGATCTAGTTGGATTTTAAAAAAAAGAACCAACACTACGCATCTTTGATTTTCCCAATTAAGGGCACTTGTTTGTTTTCCATAGAGAAGCAATGGCAAAAACTCTTTGTAAGATCCAATCCCAAGGTGATATCCACTTTGGTGGGCATAGCATTATTAGATGCACAAAATCTATTACATGGTTACTTAATTCAAAACCATTAACAAGCAAAGAGATGTAGAATAGACCTATCCTTCCAAAAATAGATGGAGTAAAAACTAAGTTTCTCTAAGGAGGCTTATATTTTGGAACAACAGGGATATCTGAAGATGAATCTATACTAGGGTGAATTCTCTCATCTTTAACAAACCCAACGAGTCTATCAACTTGATTGGGATTTCCCTTTAGATGTTCAACCTCAGACATTTGAATCTTAGTCTCCTTTACATGGTCAATTATGTCAAAGGCTTTAAATGAACTGAGCAAGGAGGATGGGGTAATCTCATTGGTAGGCTTAACAATAGGAGGATTGGTCTTTGGAACTTGAGTATTGGCCTTTGGTGCTGAAGAAGATACAAGAGGATGAGTGGTATCTTTGGGTTGCGCTAGCAAAGGAGTTCCTCTTTTAGCAATAGTCATTGGTGATCGTGAACTATCCTTTGCTTTTGTCACATCAACTTGAGATTGATCAAGTTGATTTTTTTGCAAACATATGAACACAACATAAGCATCAGTCACAAAATCCTCTTCATCAGATTCATTTTCAACTTGTAAATAGCCAATATTTGAGTTGCTAGTCGGATCTTCTCCCTCCTCTTGGAATGGATTCACATTTTCTTTTGTAGGATATTTTGGTTGTGCATAATCATCTTACTCAGCTTCATAATAATTCATGACAACATTGGTTGGAGGAGCCTCAAGAGAAATTCTATTACCAAAATAGTTAGAAGAATTTGGAAAGGTTCTTCTTAGAATATTTTTGTATGGAGGATTCGATGAACCTTGAGAAACCTGTTTCTTCAATGCTAGCAATTCATTTTCTATTTTTTGCACCATAGGATTGGTGCTTGTGTTGGTAGATGAATATGAAGATGCTTGGCCTTTATTTCTATTTGATTCTTTTCGTATTTTATCAGCAAGAATCAAATCATATTCGAAGCTAGTAGCCAACTATTGTGCTACTTCAACATTAGCTGGAATTTCCCTCCATAACAAGAAACTTACTTTTGGTAATTGTGTGTTAATGAAGAAATATCTGAGATTATGAGTTGTTGGCTTAGCCTCAAAAGGAATCCTTGTTACCAAGTTGTTGAATTTAGTGATGAACTCATGCATGGGTTCATGTGCTTCTTTTCTCATTGTTGTAAGTTGTGCTAACACGGCATGTGCATCTTTTATAGGATTGAAGCGTTCTTCAAATTTGGTACATAGAGTAGCCCAATTGGTAATAGTACCAAGAGCAAGAGTGAGAAACCATTCCTCAATGACTCCTTGTAAGGGCTCAATGAACAACCTTACAGAAAAATCCTCGTGTTCAACGCCAAGAACACCATATACAATATAGAAAGCAACAATATGTTCATCAGGATGTTGCTTACCATCACCATAGAATTTGGGGATATTCTTGTGCAAAATGCGAGGAAGTTCATGCAAAGGGGCTACTAAATTTAAGGGGTAAAATCATTACCCTAAGGCCTAGCAAGTGGTTGAGCTGCCATAGCGCCTTGAACAACAATTTCTTGAACTGGTGTGATAGGTAAAATTCCCACAAAACTAGAAGATTCACTTGGAAGTAGTGATCTGATTCTTCGAAGAGGATGACTTCATGTACATTATAATGATGACCTTGCTCACAAAGGAGAAGAAATAATATTATGGCATTGCAACAACTCAAAAAATGGATTAACTTTACCTTGCACCCTTTGACTATGAGTATATCTTTTGTATACCAAAATGTAGTCCTTGAAACAAAAAGAAAATCAACAATAAAAGATATTTGCAAACTTGCAATAAGACACTAGAATACTTATCTACTTCAATTGAAAGCATGAGGCTTTGGTTGCGTATTCATATCCCCAGAAGAGTCACCAAAAAACTATTAGGTGAATATTTTGTAATCCATTTTCATATTACTAAATAGTGATTTCAACCACAATTATGATGAGATAAATCTCTCCTCTCATAAAGGGGAGGCTCCCTTCTTATTGCTCGCTACAATTAACTAGAAACTAAACTAAGATATATACATTATGGTTACCCATGAGGGGTGTCTCCATTAACATATCCTCTTGTTTCAAGATAAGAGAAACAAAATAACAACAATAGTGTCAAATACAACTAGTCAGAGCAATAATTGTCGATACCCACAAGTACTAGTGAACAAAAGTAACTTAGAAAAATCTGCCACAATAAAAATTATTCAACTATTTTCCCATGATGATTCTAAGATGATTCCAAGAGTAATTGTATCACAAGTTGTAGCACAAATTCTATCAACTACCAGTACCAATGATTCACGAAATGAATAATTACAAGCTCAAAGTCTTGATAATTCTTCACCAACAAACACTTTCAACACACACACAATTCCAGGAGATCAATATAACACAAAGTTTATAAAGCTTATCTTGAAAACCCTTCCAATCACAATAGAGAAACACCAATTATTCCATTGACAATAAGAAATATCAAGAAAAAAATGACATAAGAACACTCTCGCTCTAACAATCTTGATTCAACACAAAGTTTGATATCAAAATCCGCCTTCTTTTCATTAATATATTTGTATTTATAATTTGAACACAAAGTCTCAAAGTGGAGAAATAATTTTAGCAACACTTCGTTGCAAAAGATTAAAGGTCCTTTTAATACAAATGAGCTCCCTCATATTTATAGATGAGAGAAAAAGAGCTAATCTAGGAAAGAAATAACTACTTTGACTTGTTCAACATTGGTGTCCAAAATTATTAGTGGACTTCATTGTTGTTACATGTATTTACAATTTTTGAAATGACAAATAACATGTAAATTGTCTTGAGCTAACTACAAAAATCTTGTAAATACTAAAAACTAATACAAGGAAAATTTAGCCTTCTCCACCATCTTTTATGAGAAAATCATCATGCTTCTTCAAGATTGCTCACACTTCATCTTCATTTGGTTCTAAAGTATGCTTGAAGAAAACATAGACTCTTGTAACTAAATCTCTGATGGTTTTGTAGTATTTTTGGTGCCTTTCATGAATAATTCTCAAATTATCTAGAGTAAGTTGAATATCCATCATTTTGTCCATTGAAGCTATTAAGAAAAATTCATCGTCAAATTCATTTCAAACCATAGATGTATATTTATGGACAACATCTAGGAGAAGAAAATTTTGGTTGTATTTCATGGCTTTCTTGCTCAATGATAGATCAAAAATTTATGGAACAATAAGAAAATGATCAAAATTGCTCAGTAATCCAGACACAAAAGATTAGAACGACATGCTAGAGCAGCTATACAAAATTTATATTTTCTAGTTTTAGAAAAAATACGGTTTTATGCATTGGTGGGTGAATTATAAGCGATTGCATATAATTTGAAAATTCAGACATAAATGTTAGGGTTAGAAGGCAGATATATAACAAGTTAAATGCAGATTTGAACAATAAAATAGAGAAATAAAACATACAAAAAATTATATCAAAAATAAGACAACATAGAGAATTTAACGTGGTTCACCCAATTTGGGCTACATCCACAAAACCGCAACCATCCAATGATTTTATTATCCAATGCAAAACATATTACAATATTGAAAATAATTCCATGCTACAACTCCGCATCCCAATCGCTTATAACAAGCTTTTAGAAGCTTCCAAAAATTAGGGTTTACAAAGTCAGTTTTTTAATTTTTTGGTGACGAGGATACATGAAGAGTGTATAGTACTAAAGAGTGTATAGTATAGCATGATCAATCACCACATACCAATAGTAAAGGTGGAGAAAAATTGAGCTCTTACATGGGGTATTACATTTCAAATGTAATGGCTCAATTTTTTTGAGATACTACATGTAGGATGTAAAGGTGGAGAAATTTTGAGCTATTACATGTGGTATTTCACTTTAGATGCAAAGGTGCTAAATTTTGAAGATATTGCATGAAAATATACAAAGGTGGAGAAAAACCCCCACAATGTAGTGTAAATATGCAATGTCTCGAAATTTCCTCAACACTACAATTTGACTTGCAGGGTTGGGGAAAAACCTTGAAAAAGCAATTTGACTTTCAGGGTTGGGGAAAAACCCCGACACTGCAAAATTTGACTTGTAGGGTCAGGGAAAAACCCCAACACTATAATTTATCTTGTAGGGTCGAGGAAAAACCTTTACCTTGCAACATTTTGAATCTTTGACTTGTAGGTTCGAGGAAAAACCTCGACCTTGCAAGTGCAATAAATTTTCTCTCCCAAAACTAAATTTTCACAACTTGGTTTAAAATGTGAATTTGGATGAACCAACAAAGCTTAATGTTCAAAGTGAATTTCCAAGGATGGGGGACCATGCACAAGGACCAATTCATTTTTCCTCATTTTGCATGCTTAGAGTACGTGGGCTATGAAACAGACAAATTTCATAGGGGTTATCCCACGAATTAAGCTCAATAGAATTTGAGGATAACGGTTGGCTCTAGCTGGGGAGAATCCTTCGATCATCCTTTAAAATTATTGAAGGGAGAAGAATTACAATCTCTAAGTGCCTTCATCCATCCATTGGTTGTAGGGTTAGGTGACAAAATAAAAAGACTCAAAAAGAAAAAGAAACTATTTTCACCAAAAAGTTGGTGAATCTTGAATATTCCTCTCCTTTTGTCCCATAGTGCATCATACGATGCTTATGCTAGGATCCCATACATGATTGTGATAATTCCATAGCCTTTCATTTTTGGTTTAAAATAAATTCCTCTTCTAAAAAACCACTATCTCGGCATCACCTTGTGTATAAAGGTTTTTTATTCCTTTCTTACATGTAACCCTCATATCTAACAAGAAAGCCTCATACTCAACAATGTTGTTAGTATTATCAAACTATAGCTGAGAAGAGAAAGGGAAGATTTTTCCTTCAAGAGGTATGAAAATAATTCTTGCTCGTAAACATGTAGAAGAGCAACTACCATCAAATTCAATAGTCCAAACATTGTTTGGGTCACCTAGATTGGCAATTTCAAAATCTACGACTTCTTCATCTGAAGAAGTTTCACCATCTAAAGAAGATTCCATTTTTGAAGATGATTCTTTATCTGAAGAAGATTCCTTTTCTAAAGATGATTCTCTATCTGAAGAAGATGAGCTATCAATTACCTTATCTTTACTTGAATCTTTATTTGAGGATTCAGATACCTCGCCAGTTTGCAAAAAATAAAAGCTCATCCTAAAAGACTTGAAAAGAGAATCTAAGTTTTTGGGTCATCAGATTTTATTATGGTAAACTTTGCTTCCCTTTCCAAAAACATCTTCTGTATAACACCCTTAATAGGTATTATAGCCTTAGACCAATCCATATTGATTTTTCCTCCCACATCCTTGCATAAGTTATGTCCCAGTAATATACCATAGGATACTAGAATGTTTGCCACCAGGACATTCATCTTGATCTTTTTCTCTAGGAATGCGGTGAATGCAAACTATGCATCCTTGATTTGCTTGATTAAGAGAACTTGTTTTTTTTTTTCATAGAGAAGCAATGGCCAAAAGTCTTTGTAAGATCCAATCCCAAAGTGTTAACCACTTTGGCAGGCATGACATTATCAGATGCACCAAAATCTATTACACAGTTAATTTAAAACCATTAACAAGCAAAGGGATGTAGAACGGGTCTATCCTTCTAGGAACAAATGAAGGAGTAGAAAAAAACTTTGAGGATAACAAGCTTCTATCAAGTGTTGGCTCTAACGCTTTCTAGAAGAAGGGGAGCATGAAAGGAAAATCCAAAAGGTTGGTAGGAAGAAGGAAGAGTGCAAAGGAAAGGAAGAGGTTGAGCATGGAGATCGAGGGAAGGCTTAGGTTTTATTACAAAATTAAGAAAAAATATAAGAGGGAGATTTGATTGTAGAAGACTGAAGGTATGACATCGAGGATAGAGGATCAAAACCACTTTCGGACCCCAAAAAAGGTTTTAAAATCACTTTCAAACCCCAACAAGGTTTTCAAAACATTACTTAGTTTCGACAAGCTCTAATCATTTTGCAACTTCATTATGAGGTTTCAAAACCACTTTCAAACATTGACAAAGTTTTTGAAACCATTAAGTTAGGGATCAGATGAAAGATTTATGGCTTAGAAAGGATGCAATAAAGGTTAAGGGTTTAGACCAATGACCCAAAACCAAAACAAATATACTTGGGCAAGTGATGGAAAGAAGGGTAAAATAGGTAGGAATATGAGAGCAATAGAGATGGCATGTGAGTATGCAGACAATTGATAACCTGAAAGCTCAAAAAAATAAACACTTAGCCATTTTTGGGTTTCTTAAGGCATAGTTCATGCAAGATGGCCCATATAATATTTCTCAAATCAATTTTTACTAATGGGCCATATAAGGGGTCATGAAATGTCAGCAATCACCAAATAATGAATCTATATCACTACCAAAGATCCCAATAAACTATGATATTGAGCTACATATGTCATCATAATAACCATCTCCTAAATGATGATCACCAATGCTTCATGAATAATTGCTCATCTCAACACTAATAGTTTCAAAGGACAAAGTAGAACCACAATATCTAACTAAGAATATAGAGTTAACTATGTAATCGTGCAAATCTCTTACTAAAATGTTATTTAGAGCCTCTCATGCCAACATAATCAACAACTACAAATTCCAAAATACAAATATCTCAAGTTATCCAAACACTATCTCTATGGCTTTACTATAATGAAAATACCAATGCACCAAGGTGAATAAGAAAGGTCAACCCAAAATAATCCATAATAGATAGCTGATAAGATTTGTGCACATATAGCATCTCAAAAGTGACGAAAGCATCAATGATACTCCTACTGAAATAAAAAAATAACAAAATCCACATATCTTGAACAATACAATAAATAGATTCAACACCATGTTAGTAACATGAAAAATAGAGACAACCAGAGATAAAATATAGATTCTTCATGACTCAAACATCAAATCAACTCTAGCTATGATATACCACAAACCCGTAACAAAATAATCATAACTCATGAACCCAATAAGTAACCGTGTATAAACGTTAAGTGATAAGGCACATACCAACACTTCCACACCTATGAAGACTACAATCGACCTCCTCTAATCATGAACAAAACATGCACACAAATTTACAACTACCTTTGTCTAGAAAACCTTAAATAATAGTCTCTTCATAGGTCCATAAAACCATAAATTTGAGTTGACATGCAAAAACTACAAAATAATTTATGTAAATTTTAATCTATTTATACATCTATAAATATTTTTTTTGGAAAACACCAAATTTTTATATGAAAAAATATACTATCACTAATATGCAAACCCATATATTTTAAAACAAGAAAGTTTCATGTTACACATATCCAAACAACATGTCTATAAAAAAGTATAAAAATTGAAGTACAAATATCCAAAAACTATTAGAGAGTTGTTTAGGAAATCTAAGCCACCAAAAGACTAATCCCACAACCATGACTAATTACATTCAAATGCATGAACTAGGTTGAATATGAGCTTCCAAGTCACCAAAAGACCAACTCTACAATCCACATTAAACTAGAGGCTAATCATCTGGCACTTTCATGAAACCAAGGGATAAAACCATAAAACCAACACAAGCACTCCTTATGGTAGTCAACAATTATTGCTTTCCAATTTGACTAGGTGGCTAGACATAGGCACCCAACTTGAACAATATTTCATTGCACATGACCATATGATAAAGAAACATGACCACCATGCTATAGGCTAATCGCATATTTCCAAATAGGATGAATTCACAACCATGTAACATTCATACACATGGTGAGCCTCACCACCATTTTTTCCATGCTTGCTATACCATTTCTTGAATTAAGAAACTAGATCCACTAAAAAATCCTACTCATAAAAGAATTTTTGAATAACCAAATCCTTTCAACACATTCCCACAATCTTCCTAGACTAAAAATTAACAAAGGAGGAATAACTAAAACCAAATCACCATGGGTACATCATATATAATGACATACAAGCAATATGTAATTCCATACATCTCACATACAAACACATGCAACCACATGCAAACTAGGGAACCATATTTGATCTAATACCAAATGTTAGGGAAAGTACCCATAAAGCATTTATCAATTAAATCAAGTCTTCATAATTATTAAGCATTTTAGGTATTTTTGCATTAACGCTTTATCATTTTCCATTTCTACTCAATATAGGTATATGTATATTAGGTCTATAATTATGAATTCCCTTTTTCTATATTTTGTGTGTTTTCCATTCCTAAGTATTCATTGATACCCATTGGTTGATCCTTGATGCCCTATCCTATAGTTCAAGTTTTGTGAAGTGGCTGACCCCCAATCCTCAATATTTATTCCTATCTTTTGTGCCCCTCCTAACTTTCCAACATGTGTCATATTGTTCCCAATAATATGATTTTGATGTCATTACTTTCAAAGTGGAAAATTTCTCACCCATGATCATTATTAAAATTTGAAGTGAAAGTATACATGATGACCAATCTATCTATTTGTGGAGGATATAACATAACAAATATTTTTATCTAGGGCATGATCTACACTTAATCAAGTTCCTTTCAAAATACATTATGAGAAATTATGTTTGAGTATGGGAATATTTAGACAAAAACCCTCATGATTTTGAAGGATGATCTCATCCCTCATGATTTTTAAGGATGATCTCATATAAGGTTTATATTTGAGCTTCACTGGACATAGACCATTTTTGTATTATACTGATATGAATTGTCTTTGTTGTTTTGATTATATGGGAAAATCAAGTTTTGAAGGGACCCAAAAACCTTTACAACCAAAGGTATAAAATGTTGCTCAAGAGATACTACAATAGAACACTAGTAGCAGCCCAAAAACTCAACACAACCGAAGAAACAAAATGTTGCTCGAAAGATAAATCAGTTAGCTAGCAGCAACACCCAACAACAACAAAACAACAAAACAACAGGAAAGAAACTAAGACCCGGCAACAGGAAATCACACAACTCATAGATAAATAAACACACAAGATACTATTTTAGATTGCTTAAGGTATTGGCCACCTCAAGATCTTGGCTTCTATGCATTTCAATCATGTCCAACAATTATTTTTTCTTAGCTTCAAAGGACTTCTTTAGGTCGACAAACCCTCTAACAATAGGGCCTTTACCATCATCTTTCACACATTTTTTCCATTTACCTTTGGCCAAGTGTCCCTTCTCCATTAACTCAAAAAAATACAGTTGGTCCTCCTTGAGCTCACTAATTTTATGAAACACAACTTCCAACAAGTCTGCACTATTCTTTACTGAAATGTGACAAGCATGGAGAAGCTTCTTTATATCTGCATTGGTGTCCAATATCTTGGCTTCTAACCCAACCAGTCGCTCTTCACATAGGGATTTGAAATCATGATAGGACCCCTCAAGATCCACAATTTTTTCAATCGAAATATATGAGGCCGAGCCTTTCCTCCTTCAAACCCCTTATTTTAATATTTACCTTATTAAACTCTTGAAGAGTTTATTTTGCTAATTATCAGTAGCCCCTGCCCTCACCATATCAAGCAGCTCAAACATAGAGGTAGAATCATGATTGAGATAGGAAAAGTCCTCTGAAAGGGGATTTACCTTTAGAGGCTATGACGTTGCATGATTCTGCTCAGTATCCTTCTCCTATTGAACCTTATTCTCCCCTTCCAGATCCACATTGGGAGAGCTGCAAACTGAGGAGTCATCAATATCCACTGCTTTCTCTTTAGAAGCCTTCTCCTCATGGAGCACTGTGGTCCCCTTAACCATTTCTTTCAAGTTATGGTTCTTCAACTTGGCTATGCGTTTAGAAACTCTTCTTAACTTATCCTTTTCCTCCATTGTCAACACATTCTGCTACATCCCCTCCTCTTTACTACCCACCTTTGTGTCACCCTGGCCAACATCTAAAGCATTGTTCCTGGGAGTGGAATCACCAGAGCCCACACCTTTGTGTCCTCACTATAAGAACCCAACTCATTCAAAATAAGACGTTTGGTTTCCTGTTTGCTTTTATGGCTGCCCTTCTTCCTCTTTTTTGAGGATGTGTCCACAAGGGTTGGGGACCCATCCTCATACTCTTCAACCCACTCCTCTTCCTCAGCAATGCTGGTATCTAAGCCAAAAGAGCCAAAATCTACACTCAAAATCCACTACTTACCCTTAATAGCAATGATAGGGATAAGGGCTTTAACACACTCCATGATTAAAATAATAAGACCCTCATGGAGGATCAACGCCCTTCTGTTATTTAAGTGAGCATATATAGAGACCTCCATGGACAACAATAGAGAAAACAAAAAGGAAATAAACAACCCATGCCTGAAGTGGTTTAAAAGAGTAAAACGATGGTCAAGGATTGTAGTGAACCCACCTTCCAATGTCACATATTGTATTATCACCTCCACAATATTTTCCCAGACCTTCTTGAGAGACTTTCGCTCATATCCCCAACTTTCCATTTTGATGACTTTTTTTCGTTCGTCATCTTTAAAAAATTGAGCCATAGCATCCCCGTTGCTCTTCTTATCCTTAAATAACTTACGACCAACCATCAACAACCCAATCATAGTAGCAATTAGATCCTCATTGATATCAACTTCCAAGCCCTTAAACTGAAGTTTGCGATCCTGCCAACGAGAAATGAATTTCGTCGAAGCATTTGAGTCATGCCCATGCAACCTTTCTAAGAATGGCATAAAATTCCCATGTTGGAGGATACTCCAAATTTTATTCTCTTTCCTCAGGCTTGCACAAGAATGCAGCTCAATTATGCTCATGTCACCTCCCATTTCCTTAAAAATTAGACAAAGAAAACCCTTGCAATTACCGTTCAAATGAAAGCCAACAAGCCAAACAAAACCCACAAAGCGTGTGAGCCAAGAATTAGTACTTAAGAATAAATGATGTCACCGCATGCAATTATCCAAAGCCATCATTTCTCATTAAGATCCTAGATTTCTCAGGAAGGAGAGTTCCTTTCTCCCACGCATGAAACTCATTAATCCTGACAGCCTAATTGGCAAAAAAATCCGCCAAAGAATTACCTTCCCAAAAAATGTGGGAAACACGAGTCTCCTCACAAGAACTTAACATCATTATAGTATCCTTTATTAATTCATCCACATTCCAACTAGGCTTATGGGTGCCACGTAGATATTTGATGATTTTTAAAGAGTCACCTTCAACCCAAATTTTGGAGTAACCCCTATCCACAACATATTTGATGCTTATAAACACAACTTCTACCTTGTCTTTGTTGTTGGTATGAATTGTTGGTGTAGTTATTGTAACGTAGATAAAATGGATGCTACATAGTAAGATGGTTAAATCTAATCTAACATTCATAAATCTAAATCAAACAACTAAGAACGAGATAAAATGAATTAAATAGTAAATAAAACAATGTATGAAACAGTCTTGCTGAATATCAATCCATTTCCTCGAATTATCTTGATTGTCCTTCTCCATTTTGTCGTATCGGTATTCTTGCCCTTAGATTTTCTGTATGTATGCAAGCATAGCCTAGATGTATGTCTAAGAAAAATATCAAATATTATAAATTCTTCTAAAAAGTATTGATTTCGAGAGGAGGAATAATGGCAAAAAATAGCCAATTTATAGAAAGTTGGTTTTCAAACGATCGACTCAGATTTGAAAGAGAGATCAACGATCGAGATTGATGAATGTCATGTGATGTGAATTATGTGTCAATTGGAACATGAGTTGGGAAATTTTGCAGGATAAAGATTAAATTAGAATAATAATTTAATATGGTGTTAAGACTAATTGAAAATAGATTGAATATGAGTTCAAGATTAAATAAATGATTTAATCTTTAGTTGAAAGTCTTAAAAAATAGAATAATTAGACTTTGAATGAAAAGGATAAAGTTAGAACTCAAAGCATGATCTGTTCAAATGTACACATGAATTAATTAATTAAATAAAGATATTTAATTAATAAATATGTTCATGCATATGAGTTAAAACTAGTTAACTGATTGGTTGTGACAAAGAGTCCTTTTGCAGAGACCATCAAATATTGAATCCGAAGATAACTGGCGGATTTAAATAGATCTTGAGTTAGATGATGAGTGAATAATTAGATAACTGGATGATAGAAGAATGTGACAAAAACAATTAATTATGAATTAAATGTTAATTTAATTTAAAATTCGAAGATCAAAATGATTTAAATAAATAATTATTTATTTAATTGACTAAAAAGGTTAATTGAATAATTAAATAATTCAAAAAGAATATTTAATTATAGTCGAAATATGAAAAGGGATAAATTAAATAATAAATTATTTAGCGACACAATCAGGGTAGAATAAGGGTCATAATGAATTAATCAAATAATTAAAAGGTTATTTAATTAATAGAAGAAAGATATTTTTAGGAAATAATTAAATAATTAACATTATTTAATCAAGACCATGGACATTAGAAAATTATGTCGAAAGTGGTACTCGCAGGCCTAGACCAATTTTCAGTGTCTACAGTTTCCCCGTCTTTGATACAATGTTGTTTATCGCATTGTGTCAAAGAAAATTAATCAAAAGTATGCCCCTAACGTGCCCCAGTATGAAACAGATTAGGGTATGCCCCCTCGGGAAAATTGACATTTTTTGAAAAAATTCAAAAAAATCAAGAAATATTCCTGATAAGTCAATTTGATGGTTAGAAAATCTATGGATTTGACAGAATTGAATTTGGAAATGTTAGGGACGTGTATGGGTCGATAGAAGATGGAAGTTTATGCGACCAATAGACAAGGTTTGAAGAAATTCCATTTTTAACCCTAGGTATAAATAGGAATTAGGGTGAAAATCAAGTCATTTGCACTCCTAAGATTTGAAGAATTAGAAGATTTTGCTCTGAGCTTGTGGTGAAATGTCTCCAGTATCATACACTCATCATCGTGGATACAGGATTTGGACCTTCCAACAGCCAACCGATGTGGGACCCCCGGCATGTACCTTGAAACGATCTCTAGAATTTTTGTTTTGCACGTAGTTTTAGGCATCCAAACTTAATTTAGCAAATGCGGGTTTTTAAAGTTCAATGCATATGCGTTTGTATGCAATGCATTTTCTCACGATATGATGCATATGTAAAATCATGTATAGGCCTGATTAGATCATTTAGGGAATGCACGTATTTGTAATTTAATGCACCGCATTTGATTTAATGCATCACATATGTGAAAAGGATAGGCGCGTGAAAAATAGTAAAATGCATTTGCTAAAATGAACTGCATATGCATTTTAGATAGGAAATGATAATCAGACGCATGTGTATTTCTTTACACGCATTTGTCTATTTTCTTGAATTTTTTAGTTTGAGACGCATTTGCAACATGAAATGCATATGCTTATGTATACAACACATGTAGGGTTATGCACTGCATTTGCAAATAAGAATGACGCATATGAAATGTGCACCGCATTTGTTTTTTAAACGACGCATTTGACTATCAAAGTTTAGAAAAAAATTGCTGATAGAAATTTGGAATGATTTGACTTTGACACCTTGGTTGAATGCCTTTTTGCAGGTTATACTAGATCCTATTTATACTCAGGAGTCACAACCAGACACTTTCGAGCTTAGAGATCGGTTAGTGAGCGTGGGGATGCTAGAGAGAGGTTGTATATGCTTGGGGTCCTTATCTATTAGCCATGCTTTACTTCCATCTGCATGATATAATGTATAAAGATGCACAGTCGATGAGCTACGGGACTACTCTTCTCATGGTTTGGGCATGGGAATGTATTGTTGTGTTTCATCCTCCTGTTACTACTGATCGAGAGGCTAGATCTCCTTATGTTTTATGCTATGCGAGAAACATCACACAGAGCCATGTGGGAGATACTGGATATTGGAGACATTCTTTGGACACACTGGTTCAATTTACATGGAGGCCATACAGGGATTTTGAGTGATGGTCTGATGAGGATAGGTATTTTCCTTACTGTCGATAGACACAGTACCTGATTGGGAGGACTATTTCGAGTGTGCACATCGTAGAGAGACATTTTCCAAATCGTGTGCTAAGACAGTTTGGTGAGGTGTAGGATAAACCGAGAGGACGAGCAGAGTTTTCTCGATCATCTAGAGAGGTTCCTTGGTGGGGGCCTATGATACCGGTTGCTACTGTAGAGGCAGATATTCAGGGTTTACAACCATTACCATGGAGATGGAGGGGTGGTACAATAGATCTTGGCACTACTATTGCATATGATACCTAGTGGGCAGCACATTGTCCTGTGCCATACACAGATTTGGATCATATGACACTAGTGGAGAGATGAGGGACAGGGTCGAGAGGGAGGCGCAAAGATAGATGTGGTGGAAAATATCGTGGTGATGATGGTAGACGTGGTGGTGGTGGTAGAGGCAAGAGACGAGGTTAGGGAGGACGAAGAGGTGGTGGGGTAGGTGGATTATCACCTATTTGAGAGGTTGAGGTTGAGGAAATGTTGTTGGACCTCAGGGATGGACGAGAGGTAGAGGGTGGAGGAGAGCATGTTGTCGAGGAGGTAGTAGCAGAGGAGCATGCGGAGGTCAAGATTGATAGGGAGTTTGGGATTGAGGAGCATTCAGAGGAGGAGGCTGAGAGAGAGTACATGGACATTGATCCCCTTGGCATACTAGCAGGTTATGGTGAGGATGATGTTGAGGAGGATATACCTATGGAGGAGTAGGAGAGAGATCTAGCAATAGCTCAGAGGTAGGAGATAGAGCAGCAGTATATAGAGATTAGAAGCCTCTGTAGTGGTACCTCATCTGATGGTTTCCATCATGAGCTAGTCAGAGTAGTAGAGAGGGCTTCATATTATAGGGATCTGAATGATTCAGTGGTGCTAGCTGAGAGATGAGCTCCTAGATTTTTTGAGGTACGCAGCCAGAGATCACAAAGTAGGAGTCAAACTAGGACACAAAGCACAAAGGATGTGGTAGGACCAGAGAGGATAGCTCCATATGATAGGCTTTCCACCTCACAGAGAGTACCTCTAAGGTAGTTTCCTCCACATTCACCACATGGGAGTAGCGGCAGTGGGACCCATTGACCTTTTCATGTTTGTAGACATTGCACTTGGTTATAGAGCCTACGAGCTCATTTCTATTTATTGATACATTCTGACATTGTACTATGACACATGTTATTTTGAGCTATATATATATGATTTTTGGTGGTTGTTCATATCATATGCAATTTTATTTATGATGATGCATTTCATTCTATTTGATTATGTTTCCTATGATATGTTACTCTTTATCTGATATATACATATGTTATGGATGTTGTTTTCTACATTATGATGTGTTTATGCAGTTTATGATGTTATGATGACTCTATTGATGATGGATGTAATGTACTTTATGATAATGGGATGCAATGTTATATAGACAATGCTATCTACATGTGATGGTTATATACATGTAATGTTTTTATTATGTACCTATGATGATTGAATACCTATTATGCCATTATTTTCCTAGATATGCAATGGAGAAGTGTAATTTTCCTACTTGTTTTCAATGCAGCATAACTATATGATGTACTATATATAGGCATACGATACTGTTTACATAATGCTTATAGAATGTATGCATATGCAAATTATCTAATTTTTTTGTTGTGTCATAGGACTGTATCATTATGTTGGATAGGAGAAATGTTAGCATGGATGATTTCAAAATGTTATTAAGAAACAAAGAAGGTTGATTGAAAGGACATATGATCTTTGATATTTTTCCATATATATACTAAGCTTTGCATTTTATCATCATTGGGTGGGATTGACACAAATGGATAATACACACCATGACATGAGGTAGACCATAGTGTACAAAGTCATCCATCTATGAAAAATAGACAATCGCAGACAAGGAGTGTCTTAACTCATACTAAAAGCAAGATTTCCCCAGTCTTTTGTCTAGACAAACCACAAAAATCAAACAAATAAAAGACGGGTCATGAGACGTCATTTCTCCTCTAAATCCTTGATGGGACATTCTTGAGGAAACTAGTAACATGACTCAAAATCCAAAGTTAAAAAGATAGTTGAAAAATAGTAGTCAAAGAAAAAGAGTCCTGAGACATCCTTGTTTCTCTAAATCCTTCAAGGGACATCCTTGAGAAAGCTTGTAACCGGACTCATATACAAATTGATAATAAGATAAGACAAAATAAGATATAAAGTCAAAAAATTCAATAAAATTATTTTCCAAAACTTGATCTTATGTAGTTGTTTGATGTTTGACATAGCTCGATGTGAGGGATGACACATACCGTATAAGACATTCAGTCTGGTTTCGGCTTTCTAATCATCTGTGTAAGGCATGACAAAGCCTAGTTTCAGAATGACACATATCATATAAGGCGTTGAACCTGATGTCATTGATGTGACAAGCTACATGAGGTTATGACAATTGACAATGTCTGTTGACAAGAAAGACATATCTTGCTAAGACATAAGTTGATCACTTTGACAATGTGTTTTATTTTGACTTGATGACAGTTTTGACATGTTTTCCTTGTTGATGCTTGACTTGTCTTGATTCCTTGACTATTATGAGTGTGTGTGTGTTGACAGTCTATGAATTGAGATGATGTACCCTAAAGGACTAACCTAGCGCAGCCTCAGGGGGCTCATCGATTGATAGCCTTGCCTAAGTTGTACATGCAAAGACTTCGTAGTTTGACTAGACCTTAATTGACATAACTGACTGAAAATATGTACTTAAGTTGATGATATGGAACATGTGTGATAATGAATGTGATAAACCCTATTGGACTAACCTAGTGTGGCCTCAAGGGCTTATCGATTGATAGCCTTTCCTACAATGTACACGTAGAGACCTCGTAGTTCGACATGACCACTGACCTTGACATGTACAAAGACTCATGATTTTATGTGTGTGAGACATGAGACACCTAGATAGACCAACCTAATGCCTCGGGGGCACATCGACAGATGGCCTTGTCTACGTCCAGTTGCAGAGGCAACGTAGTTCAACTATGTCTATGACTGACTTGGCATGATTGGCTCTGACTCTGTCTTTGGGATTTTTGACATGTTTTGATTTTTTGGTCTTTTTGGAGTTTTTTGATGTTTTTGGATTTTTTTCAAGACATTTTCTGATGTTTTTGGATTTTTTCAAGACATTTTCTGATGGTTTAATGCTATGAACAAGGTCCATATGACATAGAGCGAGGATTTTCCCCCAATCAGGAATAAGACATACAGGATGGAGTGGGGAATGTGATGAAGTGGACTCGATGTCAATCATTCCAAGTAATTGATAAGACAATCATTTATTATGAGTGAAGGTGAAAATTCTAATTGGAATGATGGTAGATGGAGCAAAGTTGACTACGCATGGCACCTGTTTGCCAAGTTTTCACCATGGTACTTATCCATAGCACCACCGAAGTGGTTTTCACTATTGGACGGATTATATCTCCTTACTATTTTATTAATTTTTCAATTTTTTTGGTGTTACAAAGATGCCTGTTTGCCAGGTTTTCATCAAGGTAACCATTTTTTTTCTTTTTTTTTTTTGGATTTTTTCGATTAAGACATGACTCTTAGAAGCTACACATAGGACCTCTTCAGATGAAGGTTGTTGATTGGTGACAAAAGTGGTTCTCCTTCAGGGGTAGAGAGTTGATACACTCCTGATCCAAAAGCTTCTGTGACAATATAGGACCCTAACCAGTTAGGTTCAAACTTACTTGGTTTTTCTCATTTAATTTGATTCTTGGGGTTCTCCATTAAGACCAGGTCACCAATGTCAAAGTGTTGATTTAGAACTTTCCTATTATAGCTATGACAAAGACGATTTTGATATGCTTGCAAATGATCTAGTGCCTTTTTTCTTCGTTTGTCTAGGAATTCTAACTCCTGCAATCTAGATACACGGTATTCTTCATCGTCAATATGACCTTTCAAGGATACCCTTAGGGAAGGAATTTCAACCTCAATAGGTAAGATAGCTTCAGATCCGAATACTAGGGAGTATGGAGTGGTGTCGGTGGGAGTACAAATGCTTGTGCAATAAGCCCATAAGGCAGGATTAAGCTGTAGGTGTTAGTCACGACCAGCGTCATTGATAGTCTTTTTGAGGATTCTGATAATGGTTTTATTAGATGTCTCAGCTTGGTCGTTACCTTGTGGGTAATATGGAGTGGAAAAATGATGTTGGATGTGGAATTCTTCACATAGATGGCAGAATTCTTGGTTTTTAAATGGATAGCCATTGTCTATGATAATGGATTGAGGTACACCATACCGAAAAATTATGTAGTTTACAATAAACTTAGATATTTGTGTGTCGATGATGTAGGTCATGTGAATAGCTTCAATCCATTTGAAGTATTCAGTGGCGGTTATGATGAACTTATGGCCATTGGATGATGGAGGGTGTATCTTACCTATGAGTTCAAGTCTCCATTGGGAAAAGGGCCACGGTGAAGTAATCAGACAAAGCTCTTATGCTGGTGCGCGTATCAAATCACCATGTATCTGACACTGTTGACATTTCTTGACAAAGATATATGAGTCCTTTTCCATTATAGGCCAATAATAACCTAATCTCATAATCTTGTGGGCTAAAGTAGGACTGCTCGCAAGGTTGCTTGTGCTTCTTCTACATTGAGACATATCATTAAGATGTTATCTAAGGTATGTCTATACATGGTATCTTCAATGATGGTGTATTTGGAAAACTTATGGATAAAGGTTCTATGTTGGTTGTTTGATAGGTCTAAAGGTAAGATTTAGGCATTTAGATAGTTGTATACATCCTTGTACCAAGGGGAAGTAGGACCAAAAATTATACACACCATCGTAGAATCGGGGACCAATAGCTATTCGACCAAAAACTCAAACTTAGGCACATTACAAGGAATATCCAATAAGGAACCCACGGTTTCCATAGCATCTGATGCCCTATTTTGAATGTGTGGTATTTGTTGAAAGGTGATGTCATCAAAGTACTACTTGAAATTGTAGGTCATGCGCTTGTAGGGGGCAAGTGTATCATCTTTAGTTTCATAATCATCATTTACTTGTCGGACTACTAGCTAAGAATCTGCATAAACATGTAGACTCTTAATCTTCCATTGGGCTACGCTTCTTAGTCTTGTCACTAAAGCTTTGTATTCTACTATGTTGTTGGTGCAAGGGAAAGCAATCCTAAATGATTTAGGAATAGTATCACCTTGAAGTGTAACAAATAGTATGCCTGCTCCTGAACCATGATTAATATGTGACCTGCCAAAGTATAATTTCCATTTGGTTCTAGTGTCAACTTTGAAGATAAACTCATCAAGAAAATTTTCCACTAAAGGATGGTCTACCTTCATGGGTGCATCCGCTAACTGATCTACAATTACTTGTCCTTTTATAGCTTTCCTCTCCACATATTGGATGTCATATTCACTAAGTATCATCACCCATTTAGCCAATTGGCATGTTAATGTTGCCTTACTTAGGAGATATTTGAGAGGATCAATCTTTATGACCAACATGGTTTGGTGGTTTAGCATATAGTTTCAAAGTTTTCGAGTAGCAAAGAATACCACAAGACAGGCACATTCTATGTTACTATAGTTTAGTTCATATCCCACCAAGGTACGATTGATGTAGTACACTACCCTTTCATGACCTTCATCATCATTTTGTGTGAGAAGGGCTCCTAATGTTGACTGAGTTGCTGAAATGTAAAGTATCAAAGGTCTGTCATCTATAGTTGGCATTAACACAGGTGGAGCAAGCAAATAATCCTTGATTTTTTGGAAAGCTTCTTGACATTTAGGTGTCTAGAAAAATGGTACTCCTTTCTTGAGAAAATGTTGAAATGGATGTATTTTGTCTACTAGTTGTACTATGAAGCGTTTGATAGACTGTAATCTTCCATGTAGTGTTCTTAGTTGACCAAGGCTAACCGGGGGAGGCATTTCTATGATAGCTTTTACCTTTGCTGGGTCTACTTCAATGCCCCTTCCAAAAATATATCCTAGAAGTTTCCCTGATTTCCTTCCAAAGACACATTTCTTTGGATTTACTCTGAATTTGTAATTTTATAGCCTTTGGAATATCTTGTCTAGAACTTTCAAATGATCTTCCCTTGTTATGGATTTAGCTATGAGATCATCATCATAATCTTCCATGAGAGTATGTACAAGGTCATGGAAAATAGTCGTCATTGCACATTGATACGTAGCTCCTACATTCTTAAGCCCAAAAGGCACAACATTCCAGCAATATGTTCCCCATGGACATGTGAAATTTGTCTTGTGTTGGTCTTCAGCTATGATTTTGATTTGGTTATACTTGGAGAAACCATCCATAAGGGATAGCATCTTGTATCCTGCTATAAGGTCCACTATCATGTCAATGTTTGGCAAAGGGAAGTCATCCTTAAGACACGCCTTGTTGATATCTCTAAAGTCTATACAAATTAGGATGCCCCCAGTTGGTTTAGTCACTGGCCCAAAATTTGAAATCCAGTCTGCATAGTCTATGGATCTTATGAATCTAACATCCAATAGTTTCTTAAATTCTACTTTCACCAGTAGAGCAATTTGTGGATGCATCTTCCTTAGCTTTTGTTTGACGGGATAAATACCTGGTTGTAATGGTAGATGGTGCAATATTAGATCGAGATCCAAACTAGGCATGTCTGCATATGACCATGCAAATTTTATCTATCTCTTTGTGAAGAAGTCTTGAAACTCAGGTTGTTCTGTCTCTATCAAAGATGTAGCAAAATATATTACCCGAGATTTTTCATCTGTGTTTATGTTTACCTCAACAGACTCTTCTAATAACATTGGTGACCTTTCCTGAGCAACTGGGAGAATGTTCAAACCTCCATCCTTGGGTACCTCAGAGAGGTTTTCGCCCTTGGATACGTCCTTTATTTTCACTATTTCTTCATCCAAAGGCACCTTTCGGTTTTCACCTAGGGACTTGTCATTTTCCTCATTTTCATTGTTTTTCTTTTTATTTTCACTTTTGTGACTAGAGGTGTAAACAAACTCCCCAAAATATGCTTTGTCATCCAAGTCTATTGTAAAGATAGCTTTATGATCCCCTCTAGGTATGCCTTCTTGAAGTCTCATGAACTCAGCTATTGCTTCGTTGTTCTCGAATACGTCTAAGATGGGTGTACCTTGTTGATCCTAGTCGATAAGTTGGGGATCTACAAGGGGAATTTCATCATCAGAATCAAATGTGGAGGCTGACAAGGTGAATATAGAGTGGTTAAAATGGTCACAAAAGTTTTGGACTAACTCCTTGTTCTTTTTCCTATGGGTAGGTAAACTCTGATGTGGGACTATTGTAATGGCTCAGTCATTAGAAGATGGTTTGTTAGGTGCCCAAGATGCATGATCAAGGGTTTCCCAATAATAATGCTTAAGCCATTCTTCTTTGGACAAGGGGTTTTTATTACGGGGGCTAGATGGATTTGGTACGGGTTTTATCATTTGGTCTAGTTCCCCAAATAACTTATCTAGGTTCATGGTGCTGGTAGAGGAAAGGGAATCCCATTCATAGTCACTTGAGTCAGGGGATTCATCATAAACTAGGTCAAGTGGTTTGTGAGATATCTCGATGTGTTCGTAATCACTTAATTCCTCTTGAAATGGTTATGAAGTACTAGAAAAGCCAATTCTAAGCGGTTGAAATCCTAGCCCCAAGCCTTTTGCTCATGCTGAGATAATGATTGGTTTAGTCCTTCGATTTTCATGTAGTCCTAACCCACTATGTGTGTCATATCCTTTGCTTTGCATTATCATTAAGCCTTTTCCATATTGATCCAAAGCTATTTGAATAGACGATGAGGGGTATTCATTATCTTCCTAGTACAACCAAGAGGTAATATCACCTTGGTCCACAAATTCTTCGCTTAACTCTCCCCATTTTGTCAATTTCATTGTAGGAGGAACATGAAATGTGACTATGGACTGTCTCCTATCTGCTATGGGTAAACCATATGTCTCAGGTGGAACCAGCTAACTGACATAATAGGATGCCTGCATGTGATATTCTCCATAGTCCTTGTCTTGGATCTCGACCTTAGGAGTGGATGATTGTGCCTTTGATGAAATGAACTTGGTAAGATGTGATGGATCGATGTATAGGGATAAAGTAGATGATGAAGCTTCTTGATTAACTAGCACTTGTCGTTCATAATTTCCCGTAGGCTTGTGCAATATTGAAAAGGATCTAGATCACCATCAATCATGATCTCGGTTATATGGGAATTTAAGACACTGGTGATATGTGGAAGGTATGACTTTTATTGCATGTATCCAAGGTCTACCTAAAAAAATGTTATATGGAAGGGTGAGATCCAAGACTTGGAAGCTAGTGTCCATAACTGCAGGGCCAATTCTGATAGGGAGTGTGACAACTCCTTTGGATGATCTTTCCTCATCATTATAAGCCTTAATGACTATACTCTTAGTAGTGTCCATGCATGCTTCTGAGAATCTTAATGCCTTAACCAATTTCAAGGTACAAAGGTTCAGACCTACTCCTCCATCTAGCCAGACTCATCTGACTTTAGTTTGATGGACTAGGACTTGAAGGTGTAATGGGTCATTATGATCGATCTTTTTAGTTGAATAATCTTGTTGAGAAAATGTGGCATGGTGGGAATTTGTTAAGTATCCTACCATTTCTTCGAAACGATTGACATCTAAGTTGGTAGGGATAGTTGTGCTTTGTAAGGCTTTATTGAGAATGGCTTGATGATCTGGTGATAAAGTCAACAGTTCCAAGATGGATATTTATGTTGGGGTCTTTCCCAGTTGATCAAGCAAATTATACTTAAATTTGGAAGACTATGGAGGTGGCTCAGAAGAAGGACCTAGAAGAGTTATCTTAGTTTTGTGTGTATTTACAACACATTCAAGATGCTTCTTGATGGTGATGGTATGGAAATTTTCATTTGCAGCTCGAACGTGATTTATGATCGTACCTTTGTCATAGTCATACTTGGTATTTGCATAAGTGGCTGATGCATTATTCTTAGTTCCTGAACTGGAGGCCTTTCCTTTCCCATGGTCATGTAAAGGGTCTATGAAGACCTTATGATCATTGTTCTTGGTATGTTTCTTCCCATTGACCTCTATGGTTATGTCTTCAACAAATTCTTGTATGATATTCTTCAGTTGTCAACATTGTTGTAGGTTATGTCCCTTTGTTTGATGGTATTCACAATAGGTCTTATCATCCCACCATGAGGGTTTAAACTGTCCAGGATCATACTGTTTTGGTTCCATAGGTTTTAGGAGATCATGTTTAATCAATTCTTTGAAAATTGTCTTGATTGGTTGTCCTAAAGGGGTAAATTCACGTTTAGGAAATCTCCTTTGTGGTTGTTGTTGTTGTGAATTCTAGAAAATTTTGTTGTTTGATTTGGATTACTCGTCACATTTTGATTGGGGTTGTAACCTCTAAGTGTGATTACCAGTCCCGCATGCATGGTCTTAGCATCAACAATACCGTCATTTGTAAGATTTTTTTTCTATACTAGAACTTGTTTCTATCATTGGGAGTTTTTTGATGTTGAGCAACTGGGTTCCTACCCGGTACTTTAATTTCTCCTTTGTCAATAAGGCCTTTTTCAAGTATGTTCCCTTTTGCACCAAGTCTAGGAATGAATTACAACAATGTACCCTTAAGTCGCTTCTCAGTTTTGGATGAATATTTTCAAGGAATATTGTGACTTTTTGTTTTTCTAGTATGTCAACTGGACATCTACTAGCTAAACTTATCTATCTCTGGAAGAAAGTGGTGAAAGTTTCGCCTTCTTCTTGCATGGTGTGACACAAGGTAGCTATTGTTATTTCATTATCTATGTTGAAGGCAAAGTGTTTGACAAACTTCTCAGCTAATCCATCCCATGATTGTATGCCATATGGTAATTTAGAGAACCATTCCAGTGCTATCCCAACAAGGGTTCACAGAAAAAGTCTCATCAAGTATGTGGGGTCATATGAAATGTCCATGTTGTAGACACCCAAAAATGTCCTCTTACAATACCCTATCACAACATTAGGTCATTTAGACATCTTGTAGCATGTTTTGCCCTAGGTACCCTTGTCATCTTCTAATTAGTTAAATAAATCTTATTTATTTGACTAATTTCATTAATAATCCCTCCATTCTTCTAATGTTAATTAAATAATTTATATTATTTAATTAATCAAATCACTTCTATTCATAATCTCTTCTTTCTACTAATGTTAATTAAATATTTTATATTATTTAATTAACTAAATCATAAATCTAACATTAATTAAATAAATTAAATATTTATTTAATTAATAAAATCTTAAAATATCTTCTCACTTTCTTTCTAAAATCAAAACTCATGTGTATCTAATAAATTTATTTAATTAGATAATTCATCACTTATCCTTCTCGTCTTTTTCAAGATTTATTTCCTTTAAAAGAGAAAATCAAAATCTTTCTATTTTATTAGAATCTTATCCCATCTCGTTGTATTTCCTCTTTTGTCAAAAATCAAATCTTATCGAATCTTCTTCTTCGTCCACATAAAAATTCTATAAATATGGCCTCTCACAAGCCATTTTGGATGGACTTCTTCCAGTACCCTCACTCTGTCGAATTGTCTCTACAATCTTTCATCTATCATCTTTCATCTATCTATTTCTCATCTATCATCTACATCTTAATGTTATGCTACTACAATAGTGAGCAACCAACATTCTTCCATCAACAAACCTTTAAAATCTTGCATTCTCATGTGAGGTTGAGAAGAGCAATGGAGATAAATCAAGTTTAACATGGATTTGGGTTTGTATTTGCTTGTTATTTTGATTTTGATGCTTGCTCGTTCTCTATTGTGCTAGTTAGGATTTGATATATTGCTATATTAGTTTTATTTTTAATTCTATCCTAATTACACATGCATGTTGTAGGGAATTATCTAATGTGTTCTAGAGGATTCCTCCTCCCATTATACTTAGGCAAATTTGGTATAATGTATCCATGTGGGAAGGGTGTCATGTATAGCGCTTTGTCAAAAGGACATGGAAATAAATCTTGTTCTGAGATAGTTCGTTTACCTGACATAGACATGTTGTCCATCTATTGTTGAAGGATTTGCATTTGGTTTTGAAGAACATCTACTTGTATCAAGGACATGTTGTTTGCATTGTTAGGATCAATGTAGCTGCTTTGAAATACTATGTTCTGTGATGGATTGTGATTTGGTGAGGGAATATATCCTGGTTGAATATTTTGTGATGGTGTAGGGATATATCCCGTCAAAATGTTCTAATTTGGTATAAGAATATTTATTGTTGGAATGTTCTGGTTGGGTACAATACTAACATTGCTATGAGGTATATTTGCATTCATGCTGACTTTGGATCTCTTACCAGTAGTTTTTGTGCCAAAGGGGTTTGATGAAGATGCCCCCGTAGTGAAGTGTAAACCTTCTGTTATATTCAATGGGGTTGTGTTTATAATTGACGTTGTTTGAGTTGGTATGCTAGTTGGTATTGTTGTGGTAATTTGAGGAACATAGACACTCGACGTCATGGTTTGTGTTGGTTGAGTAGATGTTGTTTTCAAAGTGTGAACATCAAATCCTGGTGGTAGTGTGGCACCTTCTACTACAAAATTTGCTAGATATCATTGAGGATCATTTGTCAAACACTCATCCATAAAGAATGCAAATTCAAGATCTTGTACAACAGCTTCTATGTCTTCAGTAAAAAAAATTCCATGTGTGTCTCTAGTGACGTGTTTTTCAAGCAGAGTTTTGTGTGGTCTCTCTTTCCTTGATGGTTGGTTTCTGAAAGGATTAACAAATTTGTTAGGGTCCGACATTGCTCTATGTTTCTTCTTAGACCTTGTTTCAACCATGAAAAGTTGCTCAGAATGAGGTAATGCAAACTATGTCTAAAAACTGATATGTCCTATTTCTATGTTTTTGGGATTTTCTGAATATAAAGGATGCCACTAAAAATGAAGGATTTCTCTAAAATGACTTATACTAGGATGACGTATGCTAGGATGGACAATATGCAAATTTTTGAGTAGAATATGATGGTAAATGATTCTAAGATGGGTACAACCTACCACCTATGGAATAAATCCAAGCAATGATCTAACTTTACCAAAGAACTTGATTGTAGGACAAAGACAACTGACAAGGTGAATTCCCCAAACTGGATTGTTGTGCTAGAAAGATTCACTAATAGGATAATAGTGACTAGGTTCAATGATAATGATAAATCAGAGGATGAACGTATCCAATGATGCAGAAAGTTATTTTATTCTATGATATGCAACTTCTTATGAAGTATCTAAATGTGTGCAACTTAGGATGACTAGCACTAAGATGTAGATGAAACCTAACAATGCAAGTCTTTGAGCAATTTTTCTAGTTTTTGTCCAAGGTTGATTGTAAGAAACAGAAGCGAAAAAGACGGATTTTTTTTTCGGACTAAGTTTGCAGTTTTTTAAAATTTTCTGTTGACAGTCAATTGTGATTCGCGTTTCAGATGCATTGATAAATTTGATAGATGTGTTTCAAGTTTTAGATACGGTTAATTTACCAAACTAAGTCTTGAATGTTGACAAATAGTTATGTCCTTTTTTTGACAGATGCGATTTAAACTATGACAGATGTGACTCATAAAGTAGATGCGACTCACAAAACTGATGCGACTCAGAAAATATATGCGACTCAGAATATAAACTCTATGAAACTAAAACTTGTTGACAGACACATGCGGTTTTTCATTTAACAGTTGCGACTCATAAAGACACATGCGGTTTTTCATTTAACAGTTGTGACTCATAAAGACACATGCGGCTCTAAATATGACAGTTGTGACTTGTGAAGACACATACGGTTCAAGTTTTGAAAATTACAATTTTGTTGATAGTTGTGGTTTTCTGATGACAATGTTATGACTAACTCAGTTTAATGATCAAGTTTCGACAAATAAAGTACAAACAAGCACAAAAAATAAAGTATTTTCAATTTGACGTATTGAATCTGTTAAAATCAGAAGACAATTACAACCTAAGTTGTGTTGGATAGTATTTAGTGAGTTCTTACTTGAATTTGTCCAGCTACGCATATTCAAGGTGGATGACTAGTAGCTTGACCCCACTGGCTCCCCTCCATGACACACTTATATGGGGCAGCCAAGCTACTATACCCATGAAACTCCCATGGCATACATTTCATCTCAACACATGAACTGTAAGAATGTAAGATGGCTTCACAGTTCCGACCTACTGCACCACTAAATAGATTGAGATTTTGGAAAAACTACAACAAGGTTTTTAGTAAGGGCATTAAGTTCGTGGGGCACCATCCAATATGGTGAGAGACCATTTCTACCCTTTTCGTCAGAACAATGAGTGTGATTTTTGGGGTTTCCCCCAAAAATCCACTTTTATATACCGGCTGGAAGTCACTGGCGTCAAGCATGTTACCAGTCTGAGTCATCTTAGGGTGAGTACTTTTTCTCACCAAGACAGGCCCAAGTTCTAGAGTCAGTAACCGTTTCTCTTACACCCAAGATCGCATGAATGCGCAAGGGGAGAGGATACTTCGATATACCGAATAGTAAAGGGTAATAACAAAATGTGCTTTCACACCAGACAAAGAGAACACTAGTTAATTTTAAGCCAAATGACAATTATCTAACTACCAAACACAAGAGTTTATTCTTAAAAAATATCAAAGTCTTCGATAATAGATCCTGTACATGCAACTAATTAGTAGTTTATTGGTTGTCTTCATCATTCATCCTACAAAAAAGAAGAGGTTTTGGTTTTTCAAAGTCTTCTACGCTTCGTCCTACAAAAACAATGTTATCCTCCTAAAATATAGTTGCAAACAAAAGATTAGTGAAAACAAAAAACAAAACAAAAAATGATCAAAAACGCAAAAATACGAAAGTTAAAAATGAAAATTATTACCAACTAGATGCATCGTTTCAATTCACAGATGCGTCGCGATGTTGACAGTTAGATGTGTTGCAGAAGGTCTCGAATGTGGCTCATTTCATCAAATGTGTTGCGGTATTTGTCAGATGTGGTTCACGTTTCATCAGTCAGATGCAGTTTAACATACGATACTTGCAAAGTAAAAAATGGAAAAGCGAAATGAAGTCACGAAGTTTGAAGAGTGCTTCATGTCGGGTTCACCAAATGTAACATAGATAAAATGGATGTTGCATAGTAAGATGGTTAAATCTAATCTAACATGCATAAATATAAATCAAACAACTAAAATCGAGATAAAATGAATTAAACAGTAAATAAAAAAATGTATGAAATAGTCTCACCGAATATCAATCCATTTCCTCAAATTATCTTGATTGTCCTTCTCCATTTTTTCGTATCAGTATTCTTGCCCTCAAATTTTTTGTATGTATGCAAGCATAACCTAGATGTATGTCTAAGAAAAATATTGAAGATTATAAGTTCTTCTAAAAAGTATTAATTTTGAGAGGAGGAATAATGCCAAAGATCAGCCAATTTATAGAAAGTTGGTTTTCGAATGATCGGCTCAAGTTCAAAAGAGAGATCAATGATCGAGATTGATGAATGTAATGCGATGTGAGTTATGTGTCACTTAGAACGTGAGTTGGGAAATTCTGTAGGATAAAGATTAAATTAGAATAATAATTTAATATGGTGTTAAGACTGTTTGAAAATAGACTGAATAGGAGTTCAAGATTAAATAAATGATTTAATCTTCAATTGAAAGTCTTCAAAAATAGAAGAATTAGACTTTGAATGAAAAGGATAAAGTTAGAACTTGAAGAATGATATGTTCAAATGCACACATGAATTAATTAATTAAATAAAGATATTTAATTAATAAATATGTTCATGCATATGAGTTAGGACTAGTTAACAGAATGGTTGTGACAGAGAGTCCTTTCACAGAGACCATCAGATATTGAATTCAAAGATAATTGACGGATTTAAATAGATCTTGAGTTAGATGGTGAGTGAATAATTAGATAACTAGATGATAGAAGAATGCAAAAAAAACAATTAACTATGAATTAAATGTTAATTTAATTCAACATTCGAAGATCGAAATGATTTAAATAAATAATTATTTATTTAATTGACTGAAAAGGTTAATTGAATAATTAAATAATTCGAAAAGAACATTTAATTATAGTCAAAATATGAAAAGGGATAAGATAAATAATAAATTATTTAATTCAGAAAGAGAATTAATTAATTAGCGACGCAATTAAATAAATATGATTTATTTAATTAATCAGAGTAGAATCAAGGTCATAATGAATTAATCAAATGATTAAAAGGTTATTTAATTAATAGAAGAAAGATATGTTTAGGAAATAATTAAATAATTAACATTATTTAATCAAGACCATGGACATTAGAAAATTATGTCGAAAGTGGTACTCAGAGGCCTAGACCAATTTTCAAATCAACAATTATTGATATTACAAAGTTATTGATGTTATTTGATGTTTAAACTATAATAAGAATATTGTGTTATTTTTATCATTTATTTTTTGAAATATTATTGGTGCATAAATAAAAAATTTAATTTGAGTTATCCAACATTCAAGTGAATGCTAGGGCTACTAATATTTCTAAGAAAATAATGAGTGTTCACATATTGTTAAGAATAAGAATTGCATCATTATTTATGCCTAGGTTATTATAATGGTATTAAAGTTTCTAATCTTGCTAGCCTATGTTTATAATTTAACTTTGGATGTTTTAGTTTTATAAAATATAGTGATAGAGAAAATTAAATATCATTGACATAGATTAGGAAACAAATCCAATCTAAGGAGAGATTAAAAACTCAATTGTCTCGTATATAACCCATCATGAAAAATAGTAGTTGTGAACCCCAATCCTATACCTACACAAACATGGCAAACAAGCACAATATTAGATCAATATGCAAGCAAGAAAATGGATTGCCCATGAAATCCATCTACAATACTCAATAGTAGGAAAAAATGAACAAACATTAAAGATAAATGAAATCATATTTAATCATGCAAAATCTTGATCCCATGGGGAAGTTGGTGTTAATTGGTGTGTCGAAATTAGCCCTTTCCTAACTCCTTTGTAAGCTATTTGATGATTTGATGATGGTTGAAGCTCCTTGATAAAATTTTGGCATAACCTAGCTATGAAATCATGAAAATGATGAACACTTGATGTGGAGTAGATAAAATTAGCTCTGAATGTGAAGAGAGTAACTTTGCTCTAGATTGTGGATGTTGAGTGAGAGAAAGAGTCTCTCATTTATAGATTTCCAAAATGGAATAAAGAGTAAAATTCAGTAATGTGGGATCATTCAACATCCAATGATGAAATGCCACTTGTTAAGATGTGAATGGTTGAAGGTTGTGCACATTTTGGTCAATGTGCATGATAAATGCCATTAGGTGGAATTTGAAATTGAAGAAATGACATGTGAGAGGGAAAAAAGAATGAAATAAATGCCACTTGGCTCAATGCACAAGGACATGTAAAAAGAGTGAATGCTTTGTTGGAAGAACAAATCCACTTGGATTTGAATTCAAATTTGAAGGAATATTCCTCCCTTATTTCATGTTGAGAGAAAATAGGAAATTAAATAAATCAAAGTTGCAAGTTGCATTCTCTAGAGGATTTTAGTACTTGAGATTAATTTAATCAAGATTTGCTCAATTTAATGAGAGATTAGGTGATTTGACAATTTTGACTCAAATTTATGAGTTGATTTAAATCAGAATTGAGAGGAAAGGTTTAATTAAATTAATGTTTTTTATTTATTTAACTAAAGGGGATAATGTTAGATTAAATCAAATAAAGTTTAATTTATTCAATTTAATGAGAATACTTTAGAGATTTAATCAAATAAGATGAATTATTTAATTAAAGAGGGATTTAGGGTTAATTAAATTAAATTGATTAATTTAATCAACAGAGGAGAAAGACATAATTAAATAAATAATGATTTATCTAATTAAGAGACGAAAGGCGATGATAAGTTGAGAGTATGATTGAGGAAGAAATGATGTTAGTAATCAGGATCAAGTGCATCGGATCGAATTGTATATTTTCCATGTTTACATTTTGCCCTTCTTTGAAGCAATGCACTCGTTGCATTGATTCAAAGAATAAATTGTTGTGATCAAAGTTCAAAACTTTTAGCATTTTTTGAATGCCCCACTATTTCCCCAATAGAAGGATTATGTGATCTATTGCCCCCTTGAGAGATCAGATGAATTTTTTTGATTTTTGGATCATCTATCGAAAAAGAAGGACAAGGTGGCCGACAAGTCCAAAAATGCCCCAGGATGCCAAAAAACACGTTAAAACGCCAAAAAAGATGCAAAATGGCCCTTGGTTGGACAAAACCCCTAGCTAGATGGCCAAATTAGGTCAAAAAACCCTAATTTGCAAGCTTAAATAGACCTTGAGGGGTCACTTTCAATACATTTGCATACTTAGCCTTTAGAATTTTCTGCACTTTGAGCTCTGAGTTTCGATCGAGATGGCACAACAACAGCTTCCCAGGCATGTGTCAAAGAGGGTACGAGTGCACCAACAGCTAGCCAATGCAGGACCCGTGGTATGTACCTGCATCCTGAATTTTATTTTTTTTGTTTTAGATGCATTAAATAGGGTCAAAATCAATTTTATGCTAAGTGGGGCTATATAGCGCCACTACAAATGCTCTGTCGGTGCCACACGGTTTTTGTGTCGCATAAATGCGTAGCACCGCCATGAACTAGTTAGGAGATTAGGGTTTTTGATGAAACTTAGCCACATGAAAAAATAATGTTGTGCGATGCAATTAGGGACTTAGGATTTGTCAAACTTTGTCGTGGCGACGTAGTTTAGAACTTTACAAATTGTGTCGCATTTGCCAGAAGTGTTGCATTTTCTATTTCAAATGAAAAAAGCCGACGTGAGAGGCAATTTTTTTATGAGACTTGACACGATGGTTTCCCTTGTACAGGAGGAGCTCAATATACTTCACTCGAGGGAGCATAGATGGCCGGTGTTTCGCAGATTGCAGGGTATGCATGTGTACCTTCAAGAGCAGCTTGGTATTCTTGCCTTTGGTTCATTGCGTATGTTCCTCCTATTCGAACACACTTGGGTATGATGATAGCCCTGGCCCAGTGGTGACACAGTGAGACCTCCTCTTTCCATCTTCCTACCGGTGAGGCCACCATCACACTCAGGGACGTCTAGCACATCCTCTGATTGCATATCCACAGAGCCAGAGTGATTTATGATCCAGATGCTTGTAGGGAGGCCTGCTTTGATGTGATGGGTGTTGATGAGCTCATTCTCTCTGATGGATAGATTGACTTGGAGTGATACCAAGGTATAGCACCCACCTACAGGTTGATCGGTGCATCCATCATTTTCGATCTTGTGGCATTAGATCGGTGGGGCTGATACTTCAGTCTAGGTTGGGTACTAGCATGGGAGCGGATGGTCATTCGTCAGGAGTGCTTTGCTTGGGGGCCTGTGATGTTGGCTTCCTTATACAAGGATCTACATGAGTTTTCATACCTAGACAATTAGGCCCTCGGGGCCGGTGTTACTTTGCTACACATCTGGGCATAGGAGCAGATCCCAGTGCTCTGTCTAGATGTCACACCAATTTTTCTTGATATTGATGACCCCGTTGTCTTATGGCGGGGCACAGATCCACTTTACTCATACTAGCATAGGTGGGATTTCCCATTGGTGGCAGGCCCTTGATGAGATGAGAGAGTTCATTTGGAGGCCCTGGATGGGCATATGCCCATGGTATGATGATACAGAGCAATTGTTCTTTGTTCGGAAGAACAGATGGATGTAGGGCCAAGAGCATGCCATGATAGAGCGCTACCTTCCAGACAAGGTGGCCTAGGAATTCAGCGAGATTCAGGATAGGTCAGATGATCAGTATGTGGCAATCTTCGCCCATAGCACTAGAGAGACAACATGGAGCCAGCCCATCCCTACAGCTGAGGCAATGTCCTCGTTCAGACAGCTAGTGGCCAGGTTGTGGCCATATGATAAGGGGTTGGTAGATGCAGGAGCGACCTAGGCATATAGAGCTTGGTTTAGGCCTTCATTGAGATTGACAGTTTCGAGCATGGCACTCCCACGACAGAGACCCAGAGGCAGGTCAGCCAGCAGGGGCAAAGTATAGGGGGGAAGAGGCTACAAAGATGGGGACAAGGGTAGAGGAGGAGGTGGACCACCTCCTCATCAGACACCTCCCAAAGATCAAGCACAATAGGCACCTCCACGGGTAGGGATATAGGATGATCAACCCACAGATGGGGATAGAGCAGTCCCGCAGTAGCAACCACAAGGGTAGCCAGATCACAGAGATGCACTAATCCAACAGTTGCAAGGTCAGATTCAGATATTGACTACGGAGAGGGATCAGGCTCGGCAATAGGTTTTGATAGTCACTACTAAGAGGGACCAGGTTCGATCTGAGAGGGATCGAGAGGTTAGTCAGTGGAGACACCTAGAGGGTATGGATTCATCATCCTAGGGTAGATTAGTTTCTTTACGAGCCTACAAAGAGGCAGTCAAAGAGGCCTAGTATTATCGGCAACATTACAGGCAGGCGGTGCCAATAGCAGGCTGAGTGCTAGAATTCTCTCAGTAGATAGGGATGAGGCCACTAGAGGATCATGATGACAGGCCAGAGGGTGAGGGGCATAGCCAGTAGGGCTAGCCTTTTGATCACAGGTAGTTTTTCCATTTTTGATTCATGGGCTCCGATTATTGCCCCTATTGTATCATGTATTTTGATGTACACTTGATCCGATTTTGTATCATGAAATTCATACATTTTTTATGATATATATGAGATGGTTTGATTTATAATATGTCCTATGATGCATTGATGCATTTTAATTTTCTATGATAGGTTATGAGATGCTTCTATTTTATGCTCATGCGATATGATGTATGCTTCTATATGTTGGATGTATTTCTTTTTTTGTACTTTTCTATGCATTTTGATGATGGTCATATGGATGTAATGTATGCCAACGATTATGTATCGATATGCAAATGATAAATGATATGTGCCTAAGGATGTAATGATAATAAATGCTAATGATTTCTACTATACTCTTAATGATTAATGTAATGTATGATGTGAAATGAATGTAATGCTGGGACTTCTTAAGATGCTTAGAATAAAAAATCTATATTATTCCTCATAACTTAAGATGATAATAATGTGGTATGATATATATGAATCGATATGCACTTATGCTGATGATTTGGTGGATGCAGGGTGTATGCATTGACGATGTTTTGATTAACTGCCATGATACCATGTTAGTATGGAAAGAAGATAGAAGAAAAAGAGATGCAACAAGTCATTAGAATGATGGTGATTTGCTTACTAGGAGTCAGGATTTTCAAAGGGCCAATTACGTTATGTTTGATAATACACATAGGTATGATGCATCAAGGTATCTAGTGTGATGGACTTTGACTTGACAATTAAATAGGAGTATTCCAGTTCACACTTAGCATATGAAACCTTATTCGGGATATAGTTTAGACATTCCAAACATCTCATACCAAACATAAAAAAGCAAGCCTTCCTATGTGGTCAACAAGATATCTAAAACATCCTCTCCACAAACCAAACAAAGTACACATGACTAAGTTATCTTACAAGAGTATCCCATAAGTACAGTAGATAAAAATATAATGATCGATGCCCCATTCCTTTCTCTCTAAACCTATTTTGTTTAGGCATCATCGAGAGGTCCTTGGAATGAGTGCAATAAAATAAATCTAAAGAAAGGACAGAGTAAACAAACAAACTAATGTTCTTCATATCGCTAGCCAAGACTAAACTATAGTGGGGTACTTGATGTTGATGTCCATCATGGGAAGGATGCATCCTAGGACATGTTGTGATCAGGGTTTTGATGAGGTTGATTGGATGATAAGCTATTGATACTCTGAGTTGATCAACTAGCTTGCTTACTAACCTAGACTTGAGACTTTTGACAATTAGGGTGTTCACTTTGGAACCTACTAGACTTGCTTTTGACTGACTCACCAAAGGATGAAAGTGACGATTGATTTATTATGGGTGATGATAATCGTGGGTGAAAGCGAGATGAGGCGAATCCATAATTTTGGGTTTTTTTAGATATTTGGATGTTTTTGATGATTTTAAAATATTTTGAGGTTGTTTTAATTTTTAGATTTTTCAACTTTTTTGGATTTTCGAGATTTATGACGAAGAGACTAACTTAAAGACCTACCCTAGGGGTCTCGGGAGTTGATCCATAGATTAGCCTTGCCTACGTTATACACACAGAGACCACATAGTTTGACTAGTGACAAACTTGACTTAATGATGAGATAGATGGGCAAACAGATTGCCAAATTATTGGGACGGATGCCTAAAGGACCAACCTAGGGTGTCTCGGGGGATCATCAAAGATCAACCTTGCCTACATTCAAGCTCAGACATGATGTAGTTCAGATTGACAATAGATTGACAAGACTCAATGATGAATTTTTGAAGACTCTTGAGATTTTTCTGATGTTTCTAGATGTTTTGAGAGTTTTCTGAATGTTTTGGCATTTTTTGATTTTAAGGAAGATCGCCAGAATATACATGAATCTGATTTGATGCAGGTATAAGAACATGCCCCCAGTGTGATGCGATAGACTACTTCAATAAAGGTAGGACAAATTGACCTTAGGAATATGCCAAGTAGTACTATGGTGGAACATGATACGAGCACAAGATCAAGCTATGGTACAAATGCAAATGGATGGTGGAAGGATAAATGGAACGTAATGGATAAGTGTGTGTTTGGAATAGGCCGTGAAGATCCTGGTGGATGGAGAGTGCTTTATCTATGCTTGGCGCCTATTTTCCAGGTTTTCATCGCCACTTGTCCAGAGGGCCACCGAAGTTCTTTTCACTAAAGGACGCGATTTTTCCCTTTACTATTTTCAATCCATTTTTTGATTTTTATATTTTTGTATATTTATTTTTATTTTTGTCACCAAGACACCTGTTTGCTAGGTTTTCATCAGGGTGACCATTTTTTCAAGACATTTTTTTATTTTTTTGTATTTTTTCAGTTTTATACCTTGCAAGATTTTAGGCATAAAACTTTTTGAGATGGGAGCTATTCAGGGGCTCTTGTAGAGGCTTGGCTTCTGGTGTTGGCAACTGATATGCCCTTGATTTATAGCTTATTGTGATGACAAAAGGTCCCAACCACTTTGGCTCAAATTTTCCTTTACTTTTTGGATTCGACACATTCTTTTGGTTCTCTTTTAGCACACGTTCGCTAACTTGGAAGGTTTGCCTCTTGATCTTCTTGTTGTAGCTACATTTCAGGTGATTCTGATAAACCTATAGATGGTTGAGGGCATCCATGTGTCCTTCATCTAATAACTCCAACTCATTCAGTCGTGAGACCCTATATTCTTCATCTATGATGAGGTTTTCCAATGATATTCTCAGAGATGGGAGCTTGATCTCGATTGAGAGGATGGCTTCTAATCCTTAGAGCAGGGAGAATTGGGTGGCACCTATTTGTGTGTGGATGTTGGTGTGGTAGGCCCATAAGGTGAGATTTAGTTGTAGATGTCAGTCACGACCAATGTCATTGACTGTCTTCTTAAGGATTTTCAAGATAGTTTTTTTAGTAGTTTCTCCTTGGTCATTGCCTTGGGGATAGTACGGAGTGGAAAAACGATGCTGGATTTTGAATTTTTCGCATAAGTTGCAGACATCCTGGTTATTAAAAGGTGTCTCATTATCAGAGATAATGAATGGATTAGGGGACACTGTATCAGAAAATGAGATAGTTCAGGATGAACTTGGATATCTGCTTTCCAGTTATGTAGGTCATTAGGATGGCTTCGACCCACTTTGTGAAGTACTTTGTGGCGGTGATGATGAATTTGTGGTCGTTGGATGAGGTGGGTGTTATTTTTCCTATGAGATCGAGCCCCCATTATGAAAAGGGCCAAGGTATAATAATAGGATGAAGCTCTTGAGCTGGTGCATGAATAAGGTCTCCATGTTGTTGGCACTATAAACACTTTCTAACAAATTTGTGTGCCTCTCTTTCCATTATTGGTCAATAGTATCTGGTTCTCAACAACTTCTTAGCCAAGGTCATACCATTCAAGTGCGAACTACAAGTGCCATTATGTACCTCAGTTAAAGCAGTCAGGGCCTCCTCAGGATTTAAGCAATGCAAAAGGGTTCCTTCAATGCTCCTACGATAGAGGGTTTCTCCTAGGATGACAAAACGCAAGGAATTTTTGACAAAGGCTTGTTTAAGGTTTGGGGTTATGTCAGTTGGAAGGACTCCTATTATTAGGTAGGTATAGATGTAGTGATACCAGGGATCACTAGGACCAATGATTTCACACACGAATTCAGACTCTGGTACTTCGAATGTGGGTATGAGAAGCTGCTCTACCAAGAATTCATGTTTTGAGACATTGCGAGGGATATCTAGTAAGGATCCAATTGTTTCCATGGCATCAGCTGCTCTATTGTTAGCCCTTGGTATCTACTCAAAGGTGCTATTAATGAATGATACTTTGAGGTTCTCTACTAACTTTTTGTATGGTGTTAGTTTATCATTCTTGGTTTGGTACTCTCCATTGACTTGGTTGATAATAAGCTGTGAATCCCCATAAACCTTTAGTGCCATTATCTACCACTGTGCTACAATCTTGAGACCTATGGTTAAAGCTTTGTATTATGCAATGTTGTTAGTGCAAGGGAATGCCAATTTGTAGGATTTAGGGAATATAATCCCCTATGGGGTGATGAAGAAAACACCGGCTCCTAATCTATGTTGTCTGTATGAGTCATCGAAGTAGAGTTTCCAGTGATTGGCTATACTGAGATTAAAGATGGATTCGTCTAGAAATGTTGATATGAATGGATTCTTTGAACAGATTAGAGCCTCTGCCAGTTGGTCTGCAATTGCCTGCCCCTTGATAGCCTTGCACTCTATATATTAAATATCATGCTCCATCAATATCATAACCTATTTTGTTGTTCATCCTATGAGAGTGGCCTTAGAGAGCGAGTATTTTAGTGAATCTATCTTTGCAATCAACTTGATCTGATGAGCCAACATGTAGTGTTTGAAATTTTGGGCTACAAACAAAACTACAAGGCAAGCTTTTTCTATTGGTGTGTAGTTGAGCTCATGCCCTACCATTGTCTTTTTGATGTAGTAAATCACTCTCTCTTTTCCATTTTCATCATGTTGAGCTAACAAAGTACCGAGAGCTGTCATGGTTGCTGAAATGTATAGAATTAATGGCTTTCCTAGAATTGGTGGCATTAACACTAGTGGTGTAAGTAGATATTCTTTGATTTTATTAAATTCCTATTCACACTTGTCATCCCACTTGTTTGCTACTCCCTTGTGGAGTAGATGAGAATATGGAATTTATTTATCCTCCAGCTGTGTCATGAATCTTCGAATGGATAGGAGTCTGCCTTATAGGCCTCTTAGTTGTTTTAGTGTCCTAGGTGCTTCCATGTCAAGGATTGCTTTGACCTTTGTGAGATCCACTTCTATTCCTCTCATTGATACTATATATCCCAGAAGTTTACCTGAATGCACCCCAAAGACACATTTTTTGGGGTTGAGTCTAACCTTGTACTTCTCCAATCTGTCAAAAATGGCACTTAGAGTTGCTATGTAATCCTGTCTTTTCTTTGATTTGGCCAATATATCATCCACGTAATCTTCACCAGTTTTGTGTATCATGTCATGAAATATTAGTGTCATGGCCCTTTGATATGTCTCCCCTACTTTCTTTAGCCCAAATGGCATCATGTTTCAGCAGTAGGTGCCCCATGGACATGTAAATGTTGTCTTATGTTGTTCTCCCTTTGCTATCATAATCTAGTTGTACCCTAAAAAGCCATCCATCAGTGATAGCATCTTGTATATGTCTGTCATGTACACTATCATATCGATGTTGGGTAGTGGAAAATCATCCTTAGGATACACTTTATTGAGGTCTCTAAAGTCAGTGCAGATATAGATGCCCCCATTTGGCTTTGAAACTGGTACAAGATTGGACACCCATTTTGGGTAATCAATTGGGCGTATAAAGCCAACATCCAAGAGTTTTTGTAATTCCACCTTGACTAGCAAGGCTATTTGAGGGTGCATTTTTCTTATTTTTTGTCTTACTAGCTTTGCTCCAGGGTAAACAACCAAGTGATGAACCATGACTTTCAGATCGAGACCCGGCATGTTAGCATAGGTTCATGCAAAGTTCACCTTTATTTCTCTTAGAAATGCAACCAACAATTATTGTTCTTTTGTTAGAAGTGATTCGACATAGAAGGTGATGTGTGGTGTTTCTTCTATTCCCAGATTGACAAGATTACACTGTTCTGCCAAGATTGTCGATTTTTCTTGATGAAGTGCAATAGGGGGAGATTGAATCCTTCATCCTCCAGTGCCTTAGAGAGGTTTTCACCATTGGATGCATCCTTTATTTTACTATTATTTGGTTAGAGAGTGCCACAATGTGGTTTTCACTCAATGACCCTGAGCTTATTCTCATTCTTTTTCTTTTGTGACTGAAGGACTCAATCGTCTCCCCATAATAGGCCTGGGTGTCTAGTGTGATGTCAAAGTCAGCCTTGTGATCTCTGTATGATACTATATCTCTTAGTCCCATGAATTTTGAGAGTGCCTCATCATTTTCAAATATGTATAGAATAAATGGTCCTCGTTGGTCATAGTCGATGAGTTGTGGGTAAACTAAGTTTAGTTTGTGAGTTTTGTGGTCTGACTCAATGGGTGAGGCACTAATCTTGAGTAAGGAGGAGTCTTAAAAAAGTTTGGGTAGGCTGGTTATGGTATACTCATTATCACTACTACTATGTACATCAATTATGTCAAAAGTGAAATTATCTAGGGGAAGACCTTTGGATACAGGTAGTTGAAGGGCAGTTGTCGATAACTGAGGAGACCTGACTGCTCTACTAGGGGTACCTATGCCACGTACAACTATACTCGAAGGGGTACACCTGAGGCCAAGATTTCTCATTCGTCTTTCTACAATGATGGGCTCCAGTCATCCATCGTTGTTCCTCCCAAGGCTTTCATTCCTATTGTAGCCCATACCAAGCATTATTTGCAATCCTTTGCTGGCTTCATCCATGGGTAGAGTGGGTGTGGGTCTTTCATCATGGTATAGTGTGCTTGAAATGTCTCCCTCATCCACATTTTCTTGACTAAGATCCCCCCAATGGTGGAATCTAGAAGGATCTACCCTAAAAGTGTGGACAGGTGTTTCAACTGATTGAGGTTGCCCATGTGACCTAGGAGATTGTGGTAACTCTCCTAGAACAAACGCATTTTTCTTCATTCTATAATCTCCACACCCATTATCCTAGATCATGAGCTTGATGTCGAATATATCAAGGATGGAGGGTGTCTCTATTTTAGAAGTGGAGGCAAGGTTAGATGGATCTATATAGGGAGTGGATGGGCCTTCATCATTTTTTGGTACTTGGGGAATTTTGTAAAACTTGGCATCCAAGTTTTTGAAATAGGAAAATGGCTCTGGATCACCATGTATTGTGATCTCCTCATTTTGATATGAAAATTTTACACATTGGTGAAAATTTCACCAATGTGTAAAATTTTGAGGCGATGAACTTCATCCCATGGATCCATGGGCATCCTAGTAGGATATTGTAGGGAAAATCAAGGTCCAGGACTTGACATGTGGTTTCCATAGTGGTTGGCCCCACCTGGATTGGGATCTTGATGGTTCCTTGAGACACTCTTTCCTAGTCATCATATGCTCTGATGGTAATGCCTTTGTTTTTTTCAATGGAGTCCTCTAAGATTCCCAAGTTTTTAATGAGTTTAAGCGAACAAATATTGAGGCCCACGCCTCCACCCACCAGGACCCTTTTGACTTTTTCCTTGTGAACCAACACTTGAAGGTGAAGTGCACGATTATGAGATGGCTAGGCAGGGAAGTATTGATTAGAGAAGGTGAGGAGATTTGGGGTGATGATGTTACCAACCATAGCCTGGAATTGTTCCATATCAAGTTTAACGGAGATAGTGGATGCAGCTAATGCTTCATCAAGGATTTTCCTGTGGGCGGTGGAAATTTTCAGTAACTCCATGATAGAGATCTGAGTGGGGGTTCTTTTTAGCTAGTCAATGACATTATAATCATAGGGAATGAATTTTGGATTTGAGATGGGGGTCTTAGATGGTTATGATGCCCTTGCAATAGTAACCTTTTTGCCACATGTGGTGACTCCACAATCAACATTGGCTCCTTTGACGCTAATGATAGTGATCATTTCATCTATGCATGCAATGATGTATTCATATACAATGTTTGCACTAGCATACTTTTGTTTTCCTTTATTGTTCCCTTGGTTATTTCCTTGATTATTTCCTTGATTATGATTAAGCATCAGATTCGTGTATATTTTGAGGTCTTGATTTCCAGCAGGTTCTTCGACATTTATGATTTTGTCCTCAATAAGCTCCTGGATGATGTTTTTCAACCTCATGCAATTTGCGGTTGTGTGCCCTTTGTTTTTGTGAAAATCATAAAGGAGATTTTCATTGTACCATGGTGGTTTTGTCATGGGTTCTGCATATTGCTCAGAGTTGGAAATTTTGATAAGGTTCTCCTTAACCAACTTCTTCATTATCGATTCAATTGATTCTCCAAGGGTCATGAACTTCCACTTGGGAGGATACTTGTTTCGGGGAGGTGGTCCTCCTTGATTGTTCACGTTATTGATTTGGTTGTTCAAAAGTGTAGACATGGAAAATATACAATTCGATTTGACACATTGGATCCTGATTTACTAACATCATTTCATCTTGAATCATTTCCTTTGCTAATCATTTAATTGAATAATTTGTATTTGATTAAATTCATCACTCTTCATCTCTTAATTAAATAAATCAACTTTATCTAATTAAGTCACCATTTCCTATTAATTAAATAAAACAATTTTATTTAATTATTTTTGTAATCCCCCTTTTAATTAAATAAATAATTTTATTTAATTAATCCCTAAACTCATCTCATTTAAATTAAATAAATCTTTAGTTGGTTTAAATCCAACATCATCCCTCTTTAATTAAATAAATCAAATCTTTATTTGATTAAGTCTTTAATCATTTTCCTCTCATTTTGATTTAAATCAATCCTAAAATCTAAGTCAAAATTGTCAAATCAGCTAATCTCTCATTAAATTAATCAAATCTTGATTAGTTTAATCTCAAACACTAAAATCCTCTAGAGAATGCAACTTGCACAATAAATCAATGACTTTGATTTATTTATTTGCCTATTTTCTCTCAACATGGAATAAAGGAGCAATATTCCCTCAAATTTAAATTCAAAATCCAAGTGGATGGGTACTTCCAACAAAGCATTCACTCCTCTTACATGTCCTTGTGCATTGAGCCAAGTGACATTAACTCCATTTCTTTCTCCCTCCAACATGTCACATTCAAATTTGAGTAAACTCACTATACTCAACTTCATCCTCAAGCATATCTAGTTTCATCTATTTCATCAAATTCTTAGCTAGGTTATGTAAATTTTTCATCATGGAGCTTGATTGAATCTTCATCAAGGTAGATCACTCCCAAATAATCACAAAGCTTACAAAGGAGTTGGGAAAGGGCTAATTTCGACACATCAATTGGCACCAATTCCCCCATGGGATCAAGAGTTCACTTTTCTTAGATATCTTTTATTTAATTTTTGCTTTGTTCTTCATTTTCCTTTCTATTTGAGCATAGTAAATGGATTTCATGGGGAATCTTGTTTCACCTTGCATATTGATCTACTATTATGTTTGTTTTTTCCTTGTGTGTAGGTATGAAACCAGAGTTCACATTTTGGCACTAGAAGGAGGGAAAATCTTAAAAATTTCATCACGTTTTTGTGAAAATTCTATGGTTTTTAACATTTTTTGTCTGCACATAGGAAACTATGTCACTGATAGTTCATGCGGCATTGTATTGCACCACTTACAGAGATGCGGTGATGTATTGCACTGCTTACAGAGATGCTTCTTTGTATTGCACCACACCTATTCTAAACTGTGGCACTATATTGCATCGTACCTGCTTTCCTGCCCACAAATTTCAAATTTTCAAACTGCATTGTATGCTCAAATTGCGCCGCATTTGTTCTCTTTGTTTTCTACAGAGTGTCACACTCAATCGAAGTACGGTGCTATATAGTGTCACATGATTTCCAAACTGCGCCACATTTGCTAACTGTGTCACACTTGTGGATTTCTGATTTTTTTTAACTTTTTTTTTTTGTGATGAAGGAACTTCTCGAGGTCATAACTTTTGACTCAGATTTGGGTTTTGAATGAAATATTATAGGTGGTTTCGTTATGAGGTGGTATGTGGTTTGGCAAACATTTTAGATGGGTTGATTGTCATTTGACACATTTTCGTGGCTTGAAACTTTCATCTTGGCCCTCAAAATGACATTTTAATGTTTTTTCCTAATTTTTTTGAAGTTGTTTTTGTAATAACTCAAAGTCCATATTTCAAATTTAGGATGCTAGTTGGCAACTCATCCTATATTATTTTTAGAAAGTTTTTGGGAAAAAATAGGAGTCAAATTTATGCATGCAAAATTACCAAAAATAGAAAAATCTAACAATTGTTGAAATATGCCTAAAAAGGAAATTTCTTGATCAAAAGTGAAGGAAGGCCAAGGGTTCTTTATGATGTTATCATCTCATTGTATTAAGTGTTTTTAAACACTTTTGGGAGAACTTATAATCCCTTTCCAAGGATTTGATTACTTTCATGCTCTTAGAACACTAAAATTTCTTTTCGGGCTCTAAAAAGAATAATACAAATTTTCTTTCAATTTTTTTGCAACAAAGGGCTTAGAAAGAACTTTAGAACAACTTACTAGATTTGGTTTGAAGATAAAAATTGAACAAGGCAACCTTCATCTTTCCTTTTGGTGCTTTAAAAAGAATCAAATCATTGCTTTGAGGATATAAAATGAACATGTGCTTTGGTGTCTTGTAATCTTTTTTGCAAAGTAATTTCATTTAAAAAGGCGTATGCACTTCTCTTGCGCCTCACGACAATCTTGAGAATCAGAATTATTTCTGGTGACATTAAGTTGCATAAAATATTACCTCCACATTTCATTTTGGGATTAAAATTGAACGAAACATGTGAGTGTGAGCACGGTATATTGCGAGTGTTCTCCCTTTGTTTTTCAACTAAGGTGGATTGAACTACGGGATATGCTAGCTTGCTAGTTTTTATCTTAGCGGGTCTACCTTGTGGGAAAAATTAATTACCCAAGGGAACGACCCAACCGGGAACACGCTAAAGCCAAGCGACTTCCAACCGTTATATAAATGTGGATTTTTGAGGAAAGTTCAAGAATCAGGAGGATTATTTTGATGAGAAGGGCAACAATGGTCTCTCACCACATGGATAGTCCCCCATGAACGAAATACTTGAATTAAAACCTCTTGTTTAGAAAATGCCAAATCCTATCTATTTATTGGTGCAAAAAGTCATGTCCTTTGAAGCCACCCCACATTATACATGCGGTTCTGTTGTAGAGATGAAAAGTATGCCATGGTAGATTCATGGGTACTAATGCTTGATTGACCCGAGAAGTGCGTGCACTGTAAGAGGGAGTCTGTGTGGTCAAGCATCTAATCATCCACACTGAATATATGCAGTTGAATTTATCCAAGTGGGATCCCAATGAATATTGTCTTTTCAACCTAGGGTTGTATATGTGATTTGAATCAAAACACTTTGCTTGGATCTCAAAACAAATTGGAAACAAACATTCACAAATCATCCAAATTTCAAACCCCTTGGAGGAAGCAAATACCTTTGACGAATTCAAGTGTTTTTGCTTGCCCTAAGGATTTCATCCTTAGAGGTTTCTAAGTGCTTGGATTTAATCATCATTTGTTTCTCCCAAAGTCAACACTAGGAAACCTTTGCCTTGATTTCCTTGATTTCCACATAATGCACTTTGTGGGATGAAAGAAAATTAGGACATTGGACATTCAATTTGAAACATAATCAAGAAAGTGTTTGTGGCAAAAAGTACCAAACCTAAGCAAGATAACAAAAAATTGAACCACACATGTGCTTGGTCTCTTTTGGGTCATATGGTTTTCATGCAAACATTGGTCTTTTGGTTTGAACCACTTTTAGGGAAAATCATGTTCTTCAATACCTTGGTCTTGTAAGCAGGTCCTCATAGGGTCATCTAGGATCAAGTCAAACACTTCATCCATCAAAACATTTATCAAAATCTCATTTCACCAACAACTTTTGGAACCTTGGAAAACATCACTTATGCTAGACTTTTAGGAAAAATTAGCATCACCTTGTTTGGCTTAACACACCTAGCCAAACTATCCTCTCATGTGTGAGTTTACTTTAGGATAACACAACTTACTAGAGTTTATAAGGGCATCATCACCTTGTTTGGCTTAACACACCTAGCCAAACTATCGTCTCATATGCAAGTTTACTCTGGGATAACACAACTTCCTAGAGTTTACAAGGGCATTGTCACCTTGTTTGGCTTAACACACCTAGCCAAATTATCCTTTTGTGTATGAGTTTACTCTAGGATAACACAACTTCCTAGGGTTTACAAGTGCATTATCACCTTGTTTGACTTAACACACTTAGTCAAACTATCCACAATCAAAATCAAATCAAAACAAGTCTTAAAGTCTAGCATTGATCCAAAGTTCCTAAAAGTTTAAACACCCATATCATTCACCCCTTTCATCCTTCATCTCATCATTGGTCTTAAACCCCTCAGAGGTCAACAAGGTCAAAACACAAGAGGAACATGAAATATAAACTTGATTCATCCATCATGAGCAATCCAATTCAACCAAACTATCCAAGCTTTACAATGCCATTTGATTTTCAAAAATTGCATTGGTACAATCCATACATGGGATCATTATCTCCTCCAAACCTCAATGGTACAACAAATGTGAGTTTTCTCAATCTAAATTTTGGAACAAATTTTTCTTTGGTAGATTTAAATACAAATCTATCAACCAAACAATCAAGGCATGAGTCTTTCCCCTTTACCAACCATCAATCAATCGAATCCAAGCAACACCCCTTTCATAAATCAAAACATCATACCAAATCCTATCATCTTGCCATCAATATCACAACAACAGATGGCAACCATCCAAGCAAACCCAATGGTCAACACAACCACCATCCCTCAAGTATCTCAAGGACCAAGCATATCAATCAAACCATTCACCACTCAAACCCTACCAATCAATGCAACCGTTCCACTCATCACAATGGTCAAAACCATTCCCAATCCATCGCCACCATTGCCAAACCACAACATGGCCAATTCATTCTCCATCATGTTGCAAGCTGCTCGACAAGCTGCCCGCCTAAAGGCACTCTGAAACCAGCAAGTTGTACAAGTTGCGCAAGAAACTCACGCAACACAACAAGCACAAGTCCAAGCTCAAGCCCAATACCAGGCTTAATAGGCGCAAGCACAATACCGAGCACAATTGCAAGTAATTCATTAACAAGCATACCAACAAGCCTTGCAAGATTTTCAAGCACAAAAACTAGACCAACAACAAAATTTGTTGGGGCAACAACAACTAGACCAACAACAAACTTTGTTGGCGCAATAGCAACTCGACCAACAAAAAAATTTGATGGCACAACAACAAGCTTCATTGGAACAACAACAACAAGATCAACAACAAGCGTTGTTAACACAAATGTAGGCATATCGATAGGCATTGAACCCACAACAAAGCTAGAAATAGATTCCCACCACAATCATTGGAAATGATGATCAAGATCTTTCGACCAATGATCACATTGAAAATGTCTCTACATCACCTAATGAGTTAGAGGACATATCACAAGAATTTATTCCAAAGCATGATCAACATCTTTCACCAAGGTCTAGCAATGATTGTTTCCAAAACATATGGACATCCTTTGATCTTATGACATTTGAGAAGCTTTCTATGCCTAATGAAGATATCCAAGAACCCTTTATAAGCAATCCATTCTTTAAAATTGATCCATGTCAAGAACTTGATCTAAAGCATTTCGAAAGTAATTCCAAAATTATTCGAGATCAAGAATTTGTATCTCCAAGATACTAAAATGAGGTAATGGAAACTCTCCTATATATACAAGATGTCGCAAATGATGATCATATCCATATAGCACATATTCCTCCAGCTACCCATGAGATGATTTCTTTGGATGGACACGTAGATGATCTTCATTTAAAACAAGAGTCTCATACTCTTGATATCATTACCAAGGAACGAGAGTCTCCTACTCTCAACATTGGTACACATGATCAAGACATAGAAAAATCGAGAGACATATCAGAAATGGGTCGTGAAGAGGGCTTCTACAGAAGTTGTGAATCAAGAACATCATGTGAAAGAATATCAATAATGGATCATGAGGAATAATTTTATGTGGATAGTGAATCATCAACACTTTTTGAAGAAGCATTAAAATCTGATATTTCACAAGATCAAGCCAAATATATCAATCAAGAAGTCATCCCACATATGGAGGATCTGATCACTTATAAACTTGGATCACTCATCTTTTTAAAGGAAAGCTATTTTATCAATAAAGAAGTTGCCACTTTTGAAGATCCACCACAGAGCAGAGAAGGAGTATCACATTGTTTCCAAGGTAAACCATATCCTATTGCAAATAAAATGTTTCAATAGATGAATTATCAAGGCAGAGGATTAGGCCTACATGAACAAGGTATCCTGGAACGAGTGCAGATTATTGGCAATCCTAAGCATCAAGGTCTTGGTTATTCAATACTAGGGGCAACTTCATCTCAAGAAAACGTCAACATAGGGGGCACAAAGAATCCTTATGGTGAAACCAATGCTAATACTACAACCAGCCACACCATGAATCTTCATCCATCCATCACCCCGTCCACGAATTGGGACCAACATCAAAATAAGGGATATTTGAATCAAAGCATGAAGAATATTATCAAGGAAAGAGAAGCTAAGAAGCATGAAGGACAAATCAAATACATATGGATACCAAAAAAAACAAAAAAAGATGATCCCTATCATGCTCCATTAGCCAAAGAAGCTATGGGGAAAAATAAAAAGGGCGCAAATATCCATCAAAGATGTCCACAAAGGAAAAAGTAGGCTTCTCAAATGACATATTAAGTGTATCAAGCAGTTGGTCCTAATTCCATGCACACTTCCGTATCCACCCATCATTGCTCATCTTCCCAAGTTTGGAGAGTCAAAGGTTCCAAACTATCAACCAATCCATATTTTATTCCTAAACATACTCCACCATCCATGCCTCAATGAATCATATCCAGTTCTCACATTGACCATGTGTTGGTGACAACCCTTCATCATAAGGATTGAGAAGGCATTTTATCGTGATGTGCACACAAAGACGAAATTAACTCCGATGTTAGCGAAGCAAATCAAGAATCTCAAAAGTTGCTTTCAAGTGCATGTATCTTGGCAAAGCAAATTCTTCAAGTAGGATATCGATGGAACATTATGACAGAAGCATCTACATCAAGATCACCAGGTGACTCAACATAAACTTAAAATCTTTCAGCAAAAAATCCAAAAAAAATCAGAAAAAGGATTGAAAATAGTAAAGAGAAAAATCATCCTCTCATGAAAACCACTTCGGTGGAACTTTGGGAAAGTACTATGATGAAAACCTGGAAAATAGGTGTCATGTGTAGAATCAAGCATCTACATGTGCCAGTTCAGGAGAAAGCATCTTATCACATCCATAATAAATCCAACATTCCAGCCATATCATCCATTCATCCATGAACCATTTCAATCCATTTTTATCCATATGCATCCATACTCCAATTTATCTTAATATTGATGAAAATTTGGTGCACACTTTATACTTGCTTATGGTAGACATCTTGACATGGGTCATTTTCATTGATCATATCCTACCCAAAGTTATCTAATCCTTGAAGCACTATCCAAATGAGCATCATTTGTTTAAACACCTTATCTTGTCTCAAGATAATCTTTGGCATCCTTTGCATGCTTACCATAACCATCCATACATCTATCCAAGCATCCACCCATGGCTTTCCATACATTGCTAGACACTGGGTGCAGATATTTACATCTCACTTTGGGAATAAATCTTGATATATATATCCTCCAGCTTATGTGGTCATCCGGACATTGGAAAACATGAAATTAAATTGGTCAAATAATTTGTGAGCCAAAAGACCAAATCACTAGCCCATGGCATATTTTTACAAAAAGATGTTCTTTATCAAGCTTTATCTTTCATGGAACATTAATCAAAATAAATCAATATCAGTTGCATCTAATGTGTACGTCAGTGTCACATCAAATAATTTCAAACAATTTTTGTTCCAAATCAAGCTCATCAATCTTGATCAATTGAATCCAATCAATTATCACCTTGTTTGACTTAACACACTTAGTCAAACTACCCTCTCGTGTACAAGTTTACTCTAGGATAGCACAACTTCCTAGAGTTTACGAGTGCATTATCACTATTTTCTTACTTAACACACTTAGTCAAACTATCAATCCATTTATTCAATCAATCAACCCTAGCTTGGTTTTCAACAAAATCCCAAAACAGAGCACTGATATCATATCAAAATCCAAAACATGTCAAAAAAATAAAAAACAGAGTCATCCTGCCGAACTACATCGTCTCTGAGCTTGAATGTAGGCAAGGTTGATCTTCGATCATCCCCCGAGACATTTAGGTCAGTCCTTTAGGCATCTGTCACAATGGCAATCCGTTTTCCAATCTATCTTATTATTGAATCAATTCTTTTGTTAGTCCAAACTAAGTCATCTCTGAGCTTGAATGTAGGCAAGGTTGATCTTTGATCATCCCCCGAGACACAAAATCCAAAAACATTCATAAATACCGAAAATACCAAAAACATTGAAATTTTTCAAAAATACCAAAAATAGCCTCAAAATATCTGAAAAATCCAAAATGGTGCCTTCATCTCATCTCGCTTTCACCCACGATTATCATCACCCATAATAAATCAATCATCATCGTCATCCTTTGGTGAGTCAATCAGAAGCAAGTCTAGCAGGTTCCAAAGTGAACACCTAATCGTTAGAGTCTTAAAGTCTAAGTCAGTAAGCATGCAAGTTAGTCAACTCAGAGTATCAATAGCTTATCATCCAATCAGTCTCACCAAAACCTTGATCACAACATGTCCTAGGATGTATCATTCCCATGATGGACATAAGCATTAAGTAGCTCACCTTAGTTTAGCTTTGGCTAGCGATATGAAGAACATTGGCTTGTTTGTTTATTTTATCTTGGTCTATTTGACTTATCTTATTTTGCACTCATTTCAAGGACCTCTCGATGATGCCTAAACAAAACAAATTTAGAGAGAAAAGAATGGAATAATGATTATTATATTATTCTTGTAAAATAACTTGTTGAATACTTGTTTTGTTAGGTCCGTCCTACCAAGGTTTTCGTATGTCATGTGTGAACAAGAGTACTCCTATCTAATTGTCGAGTCAAAGTCCATCACATTAGGAACACCGCCATCCTGGTCCTTTATACCTTGATGCATTGTACCTATGTGTGTTATCAAACATAACATAATTGGCTCTTTGAAAATCCCAACTCTTGGTAAGCAAATCATCATCATCAACATCATTAATAATGTAGGCTTGTGGATCCTCCTTTCATCATCTTATTCTTCTTATTCTTCTATCTTTACTAACATTTCTATCTAAAATCGGTGTGTTGTATCAAAATATACACGAGGCTACCCATGGCCGATGACTGTCTATACATCATCAAAATTGTTTATGCCAAATATCTGATCTTTCTAAAAGAATTATCTTTCATCCTTTAATCAATAGAACCACTCCTCTTGCATTTTATCACGGAAAAAAATTGAGAAATTTTGAACTTTGATCACAACAGTTTATTCTTTGAATCAATGCAACAACTACATTGCTTCAAAGAGGGGCAAAATGTAGACATGAAAAATATACAATTCGATCTGACACACTGGATCCTAATTTACTAACACCATTTCATCCTGAATCATCTCCTTTGCTAGTCATTTAATTGAATAGTTTTTATTTGATTAAATTCATCACTCTTCATCTCTTAATTAAATAAATCAACTTTATCTGATTAAGTCACCATCTCTTGTTAATTAAATAAATCAATTTTATTTAATTAATTTTGTAATCCCCCTTTTAATTAAATAAATAATTTTATCTAATTAACCCCTTAAGTCATCTCATTTAAATTAAATAAATCTTTATTTGGTTTAAATCCAACATCATCCCTCTTTAATTAAATAAATCAAATCTTTATTTAATTAAGTCTTTAATCATTTTCCTCTCATTTTGATTTAAATCAATCCTAAAATCTAAGTCAAAATTGTCAAATCAACTAATCTCTCATTAAATTGATCAAATCTTGATTAGTTTAATCTCAAATACTAAAATCCTCTATAGAATGCAACTTGCACAATAAATCAATTACTTTGATTTATTTATTTGTCTATTTTCTCTCAACATGGAGTAAAAGAGGAATATTCCCTCAAATTTAAATTCAAAATCTAAGTGGATGGGTACTTCCAACAAAGCATTCACTCCTCTTACATGTCCTTGTACATTGATTCAAGTGACATTAACTCCATTTCTTTCTCCCTCCAACATGTCACATTCAAATTTCAAATTTGAATCTTATGGCATTTATCATGCACATTGACCAAAATGCGCTCATTCCTCAACCATTCACATCTTGACAAGTGACACTTGGCCATAGGATGTTGAATGATCCCTAATTGCTTAATTCCACTCTGTCTTCCATTTTGGAAATATATAAATGAGAGACTCTTCCTCTCATTCTAACATCCACAATTTGAGTAAACTCACTATACTCAACTTCATCCTCAAGCATATCTAGTTTCATCTATTTCATCAAATTCTTAGCTAGGTTATGTAGATTTTTCATCATGGAGCTTGATTGAATCTTCATCAAGGTGGATCACTCATCAAATCATCACAAAGCTTACAAAGGAGTTGAGAAAGGGCTAATTTCAACACATCAATTGACACCAATTAATCAATGGGATCAAGAGTTTGCTTTGCTTAGATATTTTATTTAATTTTTGCATTGTTCATCATTTTCCTTTCTATTTGAACATAGTAAATGGATTTAATGGGGAATCCTTGTTTCACCTTGCATATGTATCTAATATTATGTTTGTTTGTTGCTTGTGTGTAGGTATGAAACCAGGGTTTACATGAAGTGGTTGTTGTTGTGCCACCATATTAGTTTGCACATTATTGTGATTGTGATTTTGTGGTTGATAATGGGTCTGGACATTCTGCTTAGAAGCACTGATGACCACCTTAGCATTGACCACTTCGTCGCTTGTGAAATTTTTGTTCCTTGACCATGTGCAAAATTTATTGTTATAATTGGTGGATGGGCAATTATCCTATTGTGCAGGAAATGTTGATGCACCTCCTCACGCAGTAAGGGCTCTTTCGATATTGAGCGCTTTTGGGATCAATTGATCATATGTTGTGATGCATTGCATTTTTAGATAGAACACCAAGTTTTCATCTAGATTGGCTATGATTGTGCAAACTTGTTACTCTTCTGGCATGGTCCACTTGCTCTGATTGGCCTTGGATCACCATCTTTGCAAGAAGGATGCGAATAGCTCTCATTTTCTTTGTTTGAGTGTTGATAGTTCTTCCAAACTAACATCTACACCCATGTTGAGTGCATACGTCCTTTTGATGATATTATTTTGAATAAATAATTACTAAACAAAACAACACTTGTTCATTTTAAGTCCACAAAGCAAAAGTGAATTCTTTTTAAAGCACCAAATCAAATGTGGAATTTGTCTTGTTCAATTGTTAAACCTCAAACCAAATATAGAAAATTATTTCTAAGGTTCTTTTAAAGCTTTTTGCAAACTTTGAAAGAGAATTTGTATTGTTCTTTTTAGAGCCCAAAAGAAAATTGATTGTTCCCTAAAGCATGAGAGATAACAAATTTCTTAAAAATAGATTGAAAATTCTCTAAAAGTGTTAAACAACACTATAGTGTTCAAAAACACTTAGTATAGGATGAGAATGATGTCACAATGGAGCCTTCCATTTTGATTTCTTCCTTGCCCTAACCTGCGAAATGACTAAAACCAGAAGATACAGAGATAACAAATAGGTTAGAAGTTCAAAAAGCTAAAAAACAAAAAAGCACATGTTGAAAAGAATTAAATTTGAATTTTTCACTGTCACCCAACGATGCAATCAGCAAATGCGACGTAGTTTAGAAATCCATCGATGCAATATAGCGCCACATCTCGAATGAGTGCGACATTCTGTAGCAAATAGAGAGTGCAAATGTGGTGCTATTTTAGCATGCGACGCAGGTTGGAGCAGTGTAATATAGCACCGCTTGTCTGAAAGCGGTGCAATATGGCACCGCGTGACCGTAAGTGGTGCAATTTCCTGTAAGCACAAAAAAAACATCAAAAATCCATGAAATTTTGGAAAAATGTGATGAATATCTGCCCTCCCTCTAGCACCAAAATGTGAACCCCAATCTTATACCTGCACAAACATGGCAAACAAGCACAATATTAGATCAATATGCAAGCAAGGACAAGGATTCCCCATGAAATCCATCTACAATGCTCAATAATAAGAAAAAATGGAGAACAAACATAAAAGATAAATGAAATCCTATTTAAGCATGCAAACTCTTGATCCCATGGGGGAGTTGGTGCCAATTGGTGTGTCGAAATTAGCCCTTTCCCAACTCCTTTGTAAGCTCTTTGATGATTTGATGATGGTTTAAGCTCCTTGATGAAATTTTGGCATAACCTAGCTATGAAATCATGAAAATGATGAACACTTGATGTGGAGTGGATAAAATTAGCTCTCAATGTGAAGAGAGTAACTTTGATCTAGATTATGGATGTTGAATGAGAGGAAGAGCCTCTCATTCATAGATTTCCAAAATGGAAGAAAGAGTGAAATTCAACAATGTGGGATCATTCAACATCAAATGACCAAGTTCCACTAGTCAAGATGTGAATTGTTGAAGGTTGTGCACATTTTGGTCAATGTGCATGATAAATGCCATTAGGTGGAATTTGAAATTGAAGAAATGACATGTGAGAGGGAAAAAAGAATGAAATAAATGCCACTTGACTCAATGTAGAAGGACATGTAAAAAGAGTGAATGCTTTGTTGGAAGGCCAAATCCACTTGGATTTGAATTCAAATTTGAAAGAATATTCCTCCCTTATTTCATGTTGAGAGAAAATAGGCAATTAAATAAATCAAAGTTGCAAGTTGCATTCTCTAGAGGATTTTAGTACTTGAGATTAATTTAATCAAGATTTGATCAATTTAATGAGAGATTAGGTGATTTGACAATTTTGACTCAAATTTATGAGTTGATTTAAATCAGCATTGAGAGGAAAGATTTAATTAAATAAATATTATTTATTTATTTAACTAAAGGGGATAATGTTAGATTAAATCAAATAAGGTTTAATTTATTCAATTTAATGATAAGACTTTAAGGATTTAATCAAATAAGATGAATTATTTAATTAAAAAGGGATTTAGGGTTAATTAAATTAAATTGATTAATTTAATCAACATAGGAGATAGACCTAAATAAATAAATAACGATTTATCTAATTAAGAGATGAAAGGTAATGATAAACTGAGAGTATGATTTAGGAAGAAATAACGTTATTAATCAAGTTCAAGTGCATCGGATCGAATTGTATATTTTCCATGTCTATAGTAGTATGATAAAAAAGAGAGATGAGAATGAATGCATATGAAAACCTCAAGGGTTGTAACAAAGTAAAGTTTGATTTGATGATATGTTTGCTTCACAAGGTGGATATCAATATGAATGCACCTAGATAATTGATGGGTGAAGAAAGTGCTTTTAAGGGTAATAATCTAATGCCACTCTAGACCACACATAAAGGGTTGTTCTTATTTTACCTAGAAGACCAATTTGACCTATCTTTTTGAATAAGGAGATGGAGGCTCTAGAACCTAAATCCCAACACTCAATGTTTTATGATATTAGGTCTTGTCATGAAAAATACATAAATCTTTCTATGGATATCGAGAGTGAAATGCCACTTACAAATTGTATGAACACAAAGAAATCCTAAAATGGTTACAAACCAGAGATTAGGCTACAAGTCTTTTAATGGATGCACAATAATTTTTATGGAAGTTCAAACTCTTTACCTATGATAGATCTAATAGATGATCACCTTGTGTGTGGGTTCAAAAGTTAGACACATGCTTGTCCCTCACATTGATAACCTCAAATAAAGCAATCAATTTTCCCACATTACATTTTGAGGGTAATACACATGAGCGGTAATGCCATATAAGGTCACAAATCTATCACCTCATATGATGAACTCTACAAAAATTGTATTGAGAGGTTCGATCAAAATGATTTTATATTTTATTTTAAATATTTGACTCAACCCACACATTATGGTATCATGGAGAACTAGGTAACATATTTTCCAAAGATGTTGGTGATGGTGTCAAACATCACAAAGAGAAGATTGATGATGCTCTTCATCAAAGGGTTAAGTAAATCTTTTGAGGGATTGATTAAGGATTTTGAACCACCTACCCAATAAAAATCCATCAAAAGAGATTTTACATTAGATACTTCCATCCCAAATAACAAGTTTCATGCCAAAACCTTCATTCCAAAGAAGCCGTTTCACAAAATGGTACAAGCCAAGAGTTTTATATCAATAATTGACATTGAGCTAAGGAATTAATTAAGAAGGAAGAAGTTGTAGCACTTCAACTACAAGGAGTCGTGGTCACCTCAACATATATTGTTGGGAAAGGTTAAGTGTATTACATTGAGGTGAGGTATAATGTTGAATTATAAGTAGAGTAACTTGAACCATTGTTTGAAGAAGAACCCAAACACGACATTAGGGAAGAAGAACATAAATCAAAAGAGGAAGAGGTCATCTTGGTAGGCTCTATTGTCATGCTCTCTAGTACTTAGAGGCACAATTAATTTCATATTTGTTGGATCCCAATAAGTCAAAATATGATTGTATCATCACCATTAATATCACTCATAGCTTTATTGATGGGGGATTAATGGCCAATGAGGCCTCAAGATGGAGGACTTCGAAGGATTCAATGTTATGGTGGCTACAAATTTCACTATCCAATGTAATAGAAAAATCTCCCACTTAAATCTTAATTTGGTAGGATAAAACATGAAGGACAACTTCCATATTGCCAACATAGGAGACATGAATATGGTCCTAGGTATCCAATGGCTACATTCATTAAGAGAAATTAAACGAAAATTCTAGACCATGGAACTAAAGTTTCAATTAGAGGAAAAATAAGTGGTACTATAAGGAATGACAAATCAAGTGCCAAGGATTGTATTGACTAAGATAATGGAAAGGACTTTTTGTCATAGGCAATTCATGTGGGTAGCTCAATGTTTGGTGATTGTATAAAACCCATCAAAGTAAGGAATGTATGTCAAGTTGATACATAAAGTATCTTAGAAAATCAGAATAAAGCATTCAACAATATTCCTCTACATAGATCGATAAACAAAGGCTTGGAGCATGTTAATGAGTAGTAGGAGGGTTATAAGTCCATCAACACTCTCCGTATTTCCACCTTAGGGGAAATAAGGAGGAAATAAAAAAGTACATTAATGAACTATTGGAAATGGGCATATTAGACACAACTCGAGTCCCTTTTCTTCCTCTATGGTCTTAGTGAAGAAGAAAGATGACACAATGCGAATGTGTATTGATTTATATCTAAGAATATATAAGAATACTATAAATGAACCAACACCCAATTCCTAGGACCAAGAGTTGATAAATGAGCTTCATAGAGTATCTTAATTCTTAAAAATATATCTTAGGTTGGGCTACCATCAAATCATAGTCTGAGAGGAGGATATTCACAAGACAACTTTTCAATGTTAATATGGGCACTAATTTCCTAGTCATATTGTTTGGTTTGATAAATATTCTAGCAACTTTCCAATCATGCATGAATTGGGTTTTTGTAAGAAAATAAGAAAGTTCATCATTGTCTTCATTCATGAAATTTTATGTACAAAAAAAGTGGGAGGAGCACCTATGACACTAATGAAGTGTTGGGAATCTTGGAGGCACAAATACTATTTGGTAAGGAGTCAAAGTGTGAGTTCACTATGAAAATGATCGTGTATCTAGGTCATGTCATCAATGCAAAGGGAGTGTAGGTGGACATAAAGAAGATCAAATCAATTTGAGACTAGCCTCTTTGAGGAGCTTGACACAACTATGACCATATTTTTTATTTAGAGCTACTATAAATGATTTGTTAAGGGTTTCTCCCAACCAATCACACCCTTAATAAATATAACAAAGAAAACAAATTTTACATGGACTAAAGATGTATAGAAATCATTTGATGGGCTAAAAGAGGTATTGAGCTCATGTGTTATGTTATCAATTATGGATTTTACTCTTCATTTCAGATTGGAATGTGATGCATTAAGACAAGGAATTGGGGTAATGCTCATGTAGAATAAGAACATAATTAAATTTGAGAATTAGAAGCTCATGGAGGTGGAACAATAGTTATTCATCTATGTTAAGGAATTTTTGACCATCATGTATGCATTGGTAAAACTTAATAAATACTTGATGGGTGGCCAATTTATGGTTGAAACTAATCACAACAGTTTGAGATGATTTCTAAATTATAAGGATCTAAATAAGCTAAAGGAAAGGTGGGTAAACAAACTCTAATAACATGATTTTGACAATGAATAAATCAAAGGGAAGAAGAATGTTATTACTAGCGTGTTGAATAGAAGACTAAATATATGTTCCATGCTTTAGATCTCGATGGACTAGAAGAATGAAATAATAATAGAGCATTCTTAAAGTGTATTCATATTTGATTTATTGAAAGGGGAGCTATTAGAAAATAGGTAAACCATTATAACAAACTCAATCTCTACAAGGGAAGAATCTACTTGGTGTCAAAATTAAGGATGAAGGAAAAGATGTTGTGGGTAGCTCATGACACTCCCTTGGGGGGCCACCCTTGGTATTTCAATACCTACAAATAGATCAATAAAGGTCCACATGGAAGGGACTCAAGTATGATTTCCTCACCCATATCAAATAATACATCATTTGTTAAGGAAATAAAATGGAACAAACATTTTTGGAACATTTTTTGCAACCCTTTCCCATTCCAAAGTGGAAATGGGAAAGTGTTTCAATAGAATTCATCACAAGACTTCCTAAAGTCCAAGGTAAGAACTATATACATGTAGTGTAGATAGGCTAATGAAGTAAGCACATTTATTTAAATTCTCTTTGGATTTTAAGGTGCCATAAGTGGCTAATTTTTTCTTCAAGAAAGTGATGGAACTCCATGGACTACCCAAGAGTATTGTAAGTGACAAAGACAACCACTTCATGAGCTTATCTTGGAAAGATCTCTTTCTTTTGGTAGGAATTGAGTTCACCCCTAACAACAAACACCACTTGCAAATAGATGGCCATACTAAGATTTTGAACAAATGGATGGTAGGTTATTTGAGAAATTATATTGTTTATTAATAGAAGAATTGGATCAAATGGCTCTACTTGGGGAAGCATTGCTACAACACCACCTACCACATGTAAATTAAGATGGTGCCACTCATGGATTTGTACCAATATAAATCTTGGAGATTTATTGATCCCATTCTAGTAGATAACAAGGTATTGCTCGATCAAGTGATGTGATAAGAAAACCAAGACATTTGAAAGTCACTCAAAAATAATATCTTGTAAGCTCAAAACCAATAGAAGATATATATAGAACATCATAAGACTGAGACAACATTTGAGATTAGTGACATGGTTTTTATGAGATTATAACCATATAAGCAATATTTCTTAAAGGAAAATAGGATGGAAAAGCTCAAACAACATTTTTATGAGCCTTCAATTTTTTTGAAAAAGGATCAGTGAAGTGGCTTATGAGTTGGAGCTGCCATAGGGAAGCAAGATAAATAATGTCTTTTATATGTCTTACTTCAAAAAGATAATATGAAAACATATAGCACCCTTATATGAGTTTCCTTCAATTGATGAATATGGAAAAGTGATTTTGACTTTTGAAGCAATCATGGATACAAGGGAAAGGAAGCTAAGAAACAGATGCACCAAGGAGAACATGATTTGGTGGAATAATCTTCTGGTAGAGGATGCAACATGATAAGGGCCATATATATTGGAACATCTAAACCTATAATTTCTTGAGGACAAGAAAATCCAAGTAGAGAAGACTTGTCATGTTCCATCTCTAGTCAATTTAAGTTTATACATATTAGGTCTATACTTGAAACTTCCCTATTTCCATCTATTATGTATTTTCCCTTCCCAAGTATTCCTTTTCATTCAACTGTGCTTTTCCCTTCATCTTGTTAGAGTTTTAAACTTCTCCATCCTATAATGCCTTTCATCTATTAATCACCTCACTTAATCCTCACCATTATATTTGTCAAACTTCTCTAGATCTCATCTTTATCATTGCCTGAACCTTGACACCTTGTCTCATAGTTTGAGATTTGTGATGTGGCCAACCCTAATCCTTGATATTTATTCCTATATTTTTGTTCCCCTCTAACTTCCCAAAATGTGTTTTATTATTCCTAGTAGTCTATTTTTGGCACTTTCAAAGTGGAAATTTTCCCACCCATGATCACCATTCAAATTTTAAGTGTGGGTGTACATGGTGGCTAACCCATTCTATTAGTGGAAGATATAAAAGAGTGAATATTTTCACCTAGGATATGTTCTACACTTAATTAAATTTATTTTATGATCTATTTTGAGCACTTATGTTCAAGCATGCAAATCTTATGATGGAAAAACTAATGATTCAATGGATCTCATAGAAACTTCATATTTGAGCTTCATTGGGTATGAACTCTAGTTGTATTGTACTAATCCAAATTTGCATTGCTATTGGTATGAATAGTTGTTATAGTTATTGACATTGTAAAACTATTTAAATGTAAGAGATCGAGATTTACACTTGTTATTTGATGTTCATTATAATTGTAGACACTTAAAATCTAACCTTACCCAACCACACCTAACTTTATCCTATCCTAAGCCATTGATTAAATAAATATCTAGTATTTATTTAATTATTTCCATCCTTTCCCATATTTATCTTAATCCTTTAATTAAATAAATATTTATATTTATCTAATTATTTCCCTTCACCGTGATCCCATTAATTTAATAACTATTTTATTAATTTAATTAATTCCGCTTTATCCCTCAATTCTTATCCATTTAATCCTATCCATTGATTCCATTCACATGGATCACAATCTAAACTCACCATCATAAAATAAGTGCCTCTCTCTCATGATTAACCAAGACCTTTTCTAGATTCATTGAATCTAGATACTTGCCAAAAGTTAAACTAACTTTGCATCTCATCCATCCATTTCATATCACACCTCTTAATCCTAACCATTCACATTAGGATATGCCCTAATGTACATCTTAAACCTAGCCCTTATCCATCATGTGACACTTGTCATATGACTACAACCTTTGATCCAAACCCTAATCCTTAATCAATCCTATTCATCCATTAGCCAATCTATCTCAACCCTTGATTTCTCTCATGGAAATTCTATAAATGAGAGGCCTTCCATCCCATTTCTATCAATCTCTTCTCTCATCCTACTATTATGTTGCTCCATTTTCTAAGTACTTCCATCATTTTCTATCTAATATTCCATTATCTTAGTCTTATGCTATCCATTTGATCATTCATCATATCGATCCTATCATCATGTTGTTAGTTTTATAAGCAACCATATTCCTCCATCAACACATCAAAAAAACAAATCAAGTGAAGATAGGGTGCGCTGTACTTCACCTCTATCTAAAGAGAAAGAAGGACTTTAGGTGAATGTATTGCATGTGTATTGCATTATCTTCTATGTTATTTACCTTCAATGATTTTCTTGTCTTCAATAACAAGGTCACGAGTCATTTCTATCATTTGTTGTTCAAAATATTGTTGATGCATAAACAATAATTTTAATTTAATTTATCTAAGATCTGAGTGAATAGTAGGGTTGATAGTGTTATTATAAAAATAATGAGTATTTATGGAAGGTTAAAAATTAGGTTATATTATTTTGTCTTGAGACATTACACCCTTCGAGGAGATTAACACATTAATAATATCTATAAGAATTTCAATAATATTCTTACATGGAAACAATACTTTTAAAAGAAACAATTAGAGATGTTGAAGAGAAAACAACCACAATAAAGATGATGACAAGGATATATCCTACAGAAAACCTCTTAGAAAAATGTAGCCTCCGAAGAACCAAACCAATGTATTATTTAACAACAATAAGCCTATTACACTACAATATCATGTTCTTGCCTCCATGGAGATCAACATCCTCTTCCTTTGGTAGAAATATGATAATATAACCCTACAAAAAACTCCTTTCTCATGTCTCCATATCAATCCCTCAATATATAGACTCATTGAGGCCCAAAAATTATTGTAAGGTATTGCCATGGACCTAAACAAGGTCCCAAAATAGCATGGTAAAAATCCATATGACCCATACTCTATAATTTATATTTACCACCTTTAGAAAGATGCTCTATGATGTGTCAAACATGCGTCATAAGTGGGTTAAGATTCTTACCCCACTTTGTAACCTCCCTCTTAATCACACTCTTATGCATCATAATATCTCTTACACCATATCTTTATCATAGACATTATTACACATCCTTCATGACAAGATATTCTTTTACAAATATATTTATACACATAAATGTCAAAATAAAAATAAATCGCATGACATAATGGGCAAGTCATATAGTAGAACATCCTATTTTATTAGCACATATAAAATAATAAATAAATAATTAATTAAACTATTAAGACTTTCAAAGTGTATGACACACCTAATCCCAACATATATAGAACAAGAAAAATGGTTGGGACCACTTGAGAAACTATCTTGATCAAATTCCATTTAGTATATTTCAACCTTATTGCAATTCAAAAATGTCCGAGTGTGTTTATTCTAACGTGCTTTATTTTTTAAGATATACATACAAATAAATAAATATTATAAGACAATTTAAAAGATTCTACAATGTGTAAGAAGAGATTTGTTTGTGGAATATTTAAGGAAATAAATGTTAGCAAGTAATGCCAAATGGTAGAGGGAAGAAAATAAAACTTTCAAGATTGTAAATATACACTAAGAAGGGCTATAGAGATTGTAGGGAGAAAATTAAAAGAAGTTATTATAAAGAATGGTCATGCGAAAAAAGTAGAACGAAAAACATACAAAATGATTTGTTTTGAACATGACTAAGATGTTATTTTTATAAAGAATTTGAATAGACAATTGGAGAAACAAAAGCCAAAAGAGTTAGATATTATCCATCATAATGAACTTTTATGACAGCTTGGTTATTTAGATTCTCTTCGTTTGACGTCTTAAGAAAAATACAAATTGTTAAAAAATGTTTAATTTATGAAGAAATTTATAGAAAATATTTTATATTAAAAATATTTTTATCAATTTTATTAATCATACATATTAAAGATATTTTTTTATAAATTATATCTTTAATCAATTAATGCAAATATACAAGTGGAAGATTGATAGAGACATCTTTTGTTGTGGTCTCTCCTTACTTTGCCACCACAAAACCCCTACTTTTAAGTATATTAGAATAGAAAACACAATCAACGAAATAATTTTCCCTGTTACGAAATGATTACGTAACTATCATGACTACGAGCTCAATAGATGGCGTTTCTTTATATAAAATTAAAAAGGAATGTAAAATTATAGAAACAATGATAACTATTAATATTAAATACAAAAATCTTAAATTTACTATTACAATTCACAATAAATTTCTAAATTCATATTAGAAAATACTTAAGACAATCTTGTTAAAAATATTCTAAAATTTAAAAATGAAAATAATTTTAAATTAATATATATTTTTATAATAAACATTATTAAAAAAATACAGTTTTTATTTATTTATAGTAGGTAAGTGCTATGAGTGGGGGTTGCTCCCTTTATATTAAATTCAAAATAATGTTACAACAGTTTATGCATCATATACATCTGCATATTCATAGATCCTATCTTTTTGTACTGAAATATGGTGAAAGTAAATGAGCTGCAAATTGTTAAGGTTGTTTTTCTCTCTCCTTCTCTTGATGGATTTCCTATTATAATTAGAATGTTATATTATATTTAAGATTTATTAATAAGTTAAAATATCATATATATCATTATATAAAATTATAACAAGTCAAACTATACAATTTAATAAGTTAGAAAATTGTAATATACGATCTAAAAATTAAAAAACTCCCAAATAGAACATCAATTTCTAAACCTGAAATGCACAAGAGAGAGAACACTCCCACTAAAGTAGGGATGCCATTACAAACATGGAGGCATTGAACTTGAGATAGACCTCTACATGTAAACGCATTGACAAAGCTAGCTTGATATCTTGACGATTGTTTATAAAACGTCGAGGAATTGACTATAGCACCTAAAACATGTCAAGGGATAAATAGAGTAGAAATTGTGAAGGAGATTTTTAGGTAGGTTTGTATTTTTCTCGTCTTCTATGAACTCTATTTTTGGCGGTGGGGGGGGTTCAAAATAGAAAGGAAGCCATGCGAATACAACGCTAAGCTATTGTGTTATTAAATACAGCCCTTCCCGGGCTTTTGAGGATTTTAACTGTGCGAATGAGTGCATTAGGTTTCCCATTTCATCTTTCATATATTCCATTAGCTCACATAGAGCGCCGAAGAGCATATGCAGCTTGTTAGGTCTGAAAAAACAAACTCAAATCCATAACGGCTTTCTTACCAGAGTTTTATTTGCTTTCTACCAACATTCCGGCATATCGAGTTTAAATTTTGTGGTAAAATTAGGACAGAAATGGTGTCATACAGACATCTGCTATCACTGGCGGAGTCGGTGGTAGTGGGGCCCGAGCAACCCCTTCCACACCAGCGGACCGAGCTCATTCACACTCTTCGCAGATGTCTCCCCAATTTTAAGTCATTTTTGGAATACCCGGTAAGTTAGTTGTTTCTTTGCTGTGCCTTTTCTGCACAATGTACATTGTTTTCAATTTTCAGGCTTAGAATAACAGTTCCCTTTGAGTATTTTGTTGCTTTTTCTTTGGTGGAAGAGCCTGCATTATTATTTCAATTATCAGGCTTTAAAGATTAATCCATTGTGAATATTATGTTTTTAGCGGCATAGAAAATCTTGCATTACTATTTCAATTTCCAGGCTTAAAATTTCAGTTCACTTAGAAACATTATGAATTTTTATATTTTTGTCGGAAGAGCCTGCTTTTAATTGATACGGTCCAAACCCCAAAGCCATTTTTGTCTCTTTGCCCCCGTAAGCTTAGAGCTACGTTCTGAGGGGTATGTGATTCACCGAAGTTGCCCAGGACTCGTCTCTAATCTCATTGCTTATTTTGGTGTCTCCCAGAATCAAGCCTCGGTAGGTTGTTTATCAGTCATTCTTCTCATCAGTCAGACGTTGATCCTTATTGGCAACATTAGGATTCTTCTAACACTGGCATTGATAATATTCTTGCAAATAGGTAAGTTAAACAGGCTACATGAGTGCCTTGGGAGTAGGGAAAAGGAATAGTAGTTCTTGCAGGTTGTAATTGTGACAACCTAAACAACCAAAACCAACGTCATTGTCCAATAGATAACTAAGTAATTTACTGAAGCGAAATACTTCCAAATCCAATTAGCTGAAGTGAGATTGATATAATGTGTTTGTTCATTTGAACTGAAATATCTATATCAGTTTTTAGAGTGCAGTGTGTTGTAAATAAACAAGTAATGTATCTTCTGCTTATTACTATACCATGGACCATGTTATCGAGAAAATGAAAATCTGAATAATTGTATACAACTTAAAAGGTGGGGTAAAACAAGTGTTTTATTTGTTGTTATGGCTAGAGTTCCAGATGTGCCAACACATAAAAGAGGGGTTCAACAAAAAAACACATAAAAAGATCAAGAGTTTGGAACTTTGTACATTCAGGTGCGAATCACAACAAATGCTACAAAATTCTAATCAAAATAAAATGATGTAATTTAACAAAAATAGCAATAGCCCTAATATATTGCTGATCAATTCTATTAATTTTTTTTTTGAATTTTGCGAACAAAATATTAGAGAATGCAATTTTCAGGGCTCTCTGGTTCTCGTATGAATAATACAATGTGAATGCATTACAAAAATGGAAACCCTAATGCAAATCTAGTATGGGATGATATATATGATGGTTGCAAACCCTCAATAATGCAAAGACAGTAATATATACAAGAAATGTATACTGTAAAGCAGGCTTCTCTAAGTAAGTGTTGAAGAAACCTGATGCAGAACCAAAATTGAAGAACCCAACAAAGGGCTGCCAGACCAAGCAACAAACAGATCAACATTTCAACATGTGGAAGCAAACATTGATTAGATTGGAGAATTTGAATTGTATTCCATAAATGGTATCATTACAGATTGAGAGATGAAGATGCTTGTACGATTGGTGCAAGGTTGAAGACTAGAACCTTTTGTTTTTCTTTAACAAAATAAGAAACTATGAAGTATGAAAAGATAATTGATATTCATAATTGCATGCTTATAAAAGGAGACAAAATATTCTTATAAAGAAATTTACAAGACAATGTTTATAAACAAAAACCATCATTAATTGAAGCAAACTAAAATAAAAAAAATCGAAAGAAGTTAAAATGAACTAAAGTGCAAACAGAAGTTACTAAACGTTAATTGATGACTAACTAAAGCTAACAGAACCATTAATATTAAATTTAATATTTTAATACCCTCCTTTAATAGTCATCATACAAACAAAAACTAAGTCTACCCATAATCTTCTGGAAACATATCATCGGTGACTGATAACCGGAGAAGCATAACCACCTTGTGATTACCAATCCTTTCTGACAAAACAACCAAATCTAGACAATGACACTCAAAAACTGAGTATCTTTTGCTTCTAGTTAGAACTTTTCGTTGAACCTCTATGTATTTTTCAACGTGACATTGGACAAAGATGCCATCCCTCTTGTTTTCCAAAGCACGAAAAATGAGGTAACACTATGATCAGTTGGCCAAACATTGGACAATTAGTTGGCACAACTCCCACAATTTTTCAAAAATCATCTTAAAAAGATGCTTAGTAATAGTAAGATTTTTAGAAAAATCTTTGAAAACTCTTAAAATTACTTGATTTTTTCAGACAAAATCCTCAAAAAACTTCCGCAAAATTTTTATAGACAAAATTTTCAAAAACTCTTTAAAATATTCAGATGCATGATTTTTTGTTGAGAAAAAAATCACCCAAAAGACTAGTTTGAAAATCCTAGCACCAACCCACGATTTTTTAGATAGGAAAAAATCATCAAAAAACTCTTAATATAACACACTTAATAAATCTTTCTAGAATTTTTAATGAAAAACTCTTT
>CM021107.1:541506086-541548025 GCA_007115665.2 Sequoiadendron giganteum | reverse complement strand
CAAAATTGCTCAGTAATCCAGACACAAAAGATTAGAACGACATGCTAGAGCAGCTATACAAAATTTATATTTTCTAGTTTTAGAAAAAATACGGTTTTATGCATTGGTGGGTGAATTATAAGCGATTGCATATAATTTGAAAATTCAGACATAAATGTTAGGGTTAGAAGGCAGATATATAACAAGTTAAATGCAGATTTGAACAATAAAATAGAGAAATAAAACATACAAAAAATTATATCAAAAATAAGACAACATAGAGAATTTAACGTGGTTCACCCAATTTGGGCTACATCCACAAAACCGCAACCATCCAATGATTTTATTATCCAATGCAAAACATATTACAATATTGAAAATAATTCCATGCTACAACTCCGCATCCCAATCGCTTATAACAAGCTTTTAGAAGCTTCCAAAAATTAGGGTTTACAAAGTCAGTTTTTTAATTTTTTGGTGACGAGGATACATGAAGAGTGTATAGTACTAAAGAGTGTATAGTATAGCATGATCAATCACCACATACCAATAGTAAAGGTGGAGAAAAATTGAGCTCTTACATGGGGTATTACATTTCAAATGTAATGGCTCAATTTTTTTGAGATACTACATGTAGGATGTAAAGGTGGAGAAATTTTGAGCTATTACATGTGGTATTTCACTTTAGATGCAAAGGTGCTAAATTTTGAAGATATTGCATGAAAATATACAAAGGTGGAGAAAAACCCCCACAATGTAGTGTAAATATGCAATGTCTCGAAATTTCCTCAACACTACAATTTGACTTGCAGGGTTGGGGAAAAACCTTGAAAAAGCAATTTGACTTTCAGGGTTGGGGAAAAACCCCGACACTGCAAAATTTGACTTGTAGGGTCAGGGAAAAACCCCAACACTATAATTTATCTTGTAGGGTCGAGGAAAAACCTTTACCTTGCAACATTTTGAATCTTTGACTTGTAGGTTCGAGGAAAAACCTCGACCTTGCAAGTGCAATAAATTTTCTCTCCCAAAACTAAATTTTCACAACTTGGTTTAAAATGTGAATTTGGATGAACCAACAAAGCTTAATGTTCAAAGTGAATTTCCAAGGATGGGGGACCATGCACAAGGACCAATTCATTTTTCCTCATTTTGCATGCTTAGAGTACGTGGGCTATGAAACAGACAAATTTCATAGGGGTTATCCCACGAATTAAGCTCAATAGAATTTGAGGATAACGGTTGGCTCTAGCTGGGGAGAATCCTTCGATCATCCTTTAAAATTATTGAAGGGAGAAGAATTACAATCTCTAAGTGCCTTCATCCATCCATTGGTTGTAGGGTTAGGTGACAAAATAAAAAGACTCAAAAAGAAAAAGAAACTATTTTCACCAAAAAGTTGGTGAATCTTGAATATTCCTCTCCTTTTGTCCCATAGTGCATCATACGATGCTTATGCTAGGATCCCATACATGATTGTGATAATTCCATAGCCTTTCATTTTTGGTTTAAAATAAATTCCTCTTCTAAAAAACCACTATCTCGGCATCACCTTGTGTATAAAGGTTTTTTATTCCTTTCTTACATGTAACCCTCATATCTAACAAGAAAGCCTCATACTCAACAATGTTGTTAGTATTATCAAACTATAGCTGAGAAGAGAAAGGGAAGATTTTTCCTTCAAGAGGTATGAAAATAATTCTTGCTCGTAAACATGTAGAAGAGCAACTACCATCAAATTCAATAGTCCAAACATTGTTTGGGTCACCTAGATTGGCAATTTCAAAATCTACGACTTCTTCATCTGAAGAAGTTTCACCATCTAAAGAAGATTCCATTTTTGAAGATGATTCTTTATCTGAAGAAGATTCCTTTTCTAAAGATGATTCTCTATCTGAAGAAGATGAGCTATCAATTACCTTATCTTTACTTGAATCTTTATTTGAGGATTCAGATACCTCGCCAGTTTGCAAAAAATAAAAGCTCATCCTAAAAGACTTGAAAAGAGAATCTAAGTTTTTGGGTCATCAGATTTTATTATGGTAAACTTTGCTTCCCTTTCCAAAAACATCTTCTGTATAACACCCTTAATAGGTATTATAGCCTTAGACCAATCCATATTGATTTTTCCTCCCACATCCTTGCATAAGTTATGTCCCAGTAATATACCATAGGATACTAGAATGTTTGCCACCAGGACATTCATCTTGATCTTTTTCTCTAGGAATGCGGTGAATGCAAACTATGCATCCTTGATTTGCTTGATTAAGAGAACTTGTTTTTTTTTTTCATAGAGAAGCAATGGCCAAAAGTCTTTGTAAGATCCAATCCCAAAGTGTTAACCACTTTGGCAGGCATGACATTATCAGATGCACCAAAATCTATTACACAGTTAATTTAAAACCATTAACAAGCAAAGGGATGTAGAACGGGTCTATCCTTCTAGGAACAAATGAAGGAGTAGAAAAAAACTTTGAGGATAACAAGCTTCTATCAAGTGTTGGCTCTAACGCTTTCTAGAAGAAGGGGAGCATGAAAGGAAAATCCAAAAGGTTGGTAGGAAGAAGGAAGAGTGCAAAGGAAAGGAAGAGGTTGAGCATGGAGATCGAGGGAAGGCTTAGGTTTTATTACAAAATTAAGAAAAAATATAAGAGGGAGATTTGATTGTAGAAGACTGAAGGTATGACATCGAGGATAGAGGATCAAAACCACTTTCGGACCCCAAAAAAGGTTTTAAAATCACTTTCAAACCCCAACAAGGTTTTCAAAACATTACTTAGTTTCGACAAGCTCTAATCATTTTGCAACTTCATTATGAGGTTTCAAAACCACTTTCAAACATTGACAAAGTTTTTGAAACCATTAAGTTAGGGATCAGATGAAAGATTTATGGCTTAGAAAGGATGCAATAAAGGTTAAGGGTTTAGACCAATGACCCAAAACCAAAACAAATATACTTGGGCAAGTGATGGAAAGAAGGGTAAAATAGGTAGGAATATGAGAGCAATAGAGATGGCATGTGAGTATGCAGACAATTGATAACCTGAAAGCTCAAAAAAATAAACACTTAGCCATTTTTGGGTTTCTTAAGGCATAGTTCATGCAAGATGGCCCATATAATATTTCTCAAATCAATTTTTACTAATGGGCCATATAAGGGGTCATGAAATGTCAGCAATCACCAAATAATGAATCTATATCACTACCAAAGATCCCAATAAACTATGATATTGAGCTACATATGTCATCATAATAACCATCTCCTAAATGATGATCACCAATGCTTCATGAATAATTGCTCATCTCAACACTAATAGTTTCAAAGGACAAAGTAGAACCACAATATCTAACTAAGAATATAGAGTTAACTATGTAATCGTGCAAATCTCTTACTAAAATGTTATTTAGAGCCTCTCATGCCAACATAATCAACAACTACAAATTCCAAAATACAAATATCTCAAGTTATCCAAACACTATCTCTATGGCTTTACTATAATGAAAATACCAATGCACCAAGGTGAATAAGAAAGGTCAACCCAAAATAATCCATAATAGATAGCTGATAAGATTTGTGCACATATAGCATCTCAAAAGTGACGAAAGCATCAATGATACTCCTACTGAAATAAAAAAATAACAAAATCCACATATCTTGAACAATACAATAAATAGATTCAACACCATGTTAGTAACATGAAAAATAGAGACAACCAGAGATAAAATATAGATTCTTCATGACTCAAACATCAAATCAACTCTAGCTATGATATACCACAAACCCGTAACAAAATAATCATAACTCATGAACCCAATAAGTAACCGTGTATAAACGTTAAGTGATAAGGCACATACCAACACTTCCACACCTATGAAGACTACAATCGACCTCCTCTAATCATGAACAAAACATGCACACAAATTTACAACTACCTTTGTCTAGAAAACCTTAAATAATAGTCTCTTCATAGGTCCATAAAACCATAAATTTGAGTTGACATGCAAAAACTACAAAATAATTTATGTAAATTTTAATCTATTTATACATCTATAAATATTTTTTTTGGAAAACACCAAATTTTTATATGAAAAAATATACTATCACTAATATGCAAACCCATATATTTTAAAACAAGAAAGTTTCATGTTACACATATCCAAACAACATGTCTATAAAAAAGTATAAAAATTGAAGTACAAATATCCAAAAACTATTAGAGAGTTGTTTAGGAAATCTAAGCCACCAAAAGACTAATCCCACAACCATGACTAATTACATTCAAATGCATGAACTAGGTTGAATATGAGCTTCCAAGTCACCAAAAGACCAACTCTACAATCCACATTAAACTAGAGGCTAATCATCTGGCACTTTCATGAAACCAAGGGATAAAACCATAAAACCAACACAAGCACTCCTTATGGTAGTCAACAATTATTGCTTTCCAATTTGACTAGGTGGCTAGACATAGGCACCCAACTTGAACAATATTTCATTGCACATGACCATATGATAAAGAAACATGACCACCATGCTATAGGCTAATCGCATATTTCCAAATAGGATGAATTCACAACCATGTAACATTCATACACATGGTGAGCCTCACCACCATTTTTTCCATGCTTGCTATACCATTTCTTGAATTAAGAAACTAGATCCACTAAAAAATCCTACTCATAAAAGAATTTTTGAATAACCAAATCCTTTCAACACATTCCCACAATCTTCCTAGACTAAAAATTAACAAAGGAGGAATAACTAAAACCAAATCACCATGGGTACATCATATATAATGACATACAAGCAATATGTAATTCCATACATCTCACATACAAACACATGCAACCACATGCAAACTAGGGAACCATATTTGATCTAATACCAAATGTTAGGGAAAGTACCCATAAAGCATTTATCAATTAAATCAAGTCTTCATAATTATTAAGCATTTTAGGTATTTTTGCATTAACGCTTTATCATTTTCCATTTCTACTCAATATAGGTATATGTATATTAGGTCTATAATTATGAATTCCCTTTTTCTATATTTTGTGTGTTTTCCATTCCTAAGTATTCATTGATACCCATTGGTTGATCCTTGATGCCCTATCCTATAGTTCAAGTTTTGTGAAGTGGCTGACCCCCAATCCTCAATATTTATTCCTATCTTTTGTGCCCCTCCTAACTTTCCAACATGTGTCATATTGTTCCCAATAATATGATTTTGATGTCATTACTTTCAAAGTGGAAAATTTCTCACCCATGATCATTATTAAAATTTGAAGTGAAAGTATACATGATGACCAATCTATCTATTTGTGGAGGATATAACATAACAAATATTTTTATCTAGGGCATGATCTACACTTAATCAAGTTCCTTTCAAAATACATTATGAGAAATTATGTTTGAGTATGGGAATATTTAGACAAAAACCCTCATGATTTTGAAGGATGATCTCATCCCTCATGATTTTTAAGGATGATCTCATATAAGGTTTATATTTGAGCTTCACTGGACATAGACCATTTTTGTATTATACTGATATGAATTGTCTTTGTTGTTTTGATTATATGGGAAAATCAAGTTTTGAAGGGACCCAAAAACCTTTACAACCAAAGGTATAAAATGTTGCTCAAGAGATACTACAATAGAACACTAGTAGCAGCCCAAAAACTCAACACAACCGAAGAAACAAAATGTTGCTCGAAAGATAAATCAGTTAGCTAGCAGCAACACCCAACAACAACAAAACAACAAAACAACAGGAAAGAAACTAAGACCCGGCAACAGGAAATCACACAACTCATAGATAAATAAACACACAAGATACTATTTTAGATTGCTTAAGGTATTGGCCACCTCAAGATCTTGGCTTCTATGCATTTCAATCATGTCCAACAATTATTTTTTCTTAGCTTCAAAGGACTTCTTTAGGTCGACAAACCCTCTAACAATAGGGCCTTTACCATCATCTTTCACACATTTTTTCCATTTACCTTTGGCCAAGTGTCCCTTCTCCATTAACTCAAAAAAATACAGTTGGTCCTCCTTGAGCTCACTAATTTTATGAAACACAACTTCCAACAAGTCTGCACTATTCTTTACTGAAATGTGACAAGCATGGAGAAGCTTCTTTATATCTGCATTGGTGTCCAATATCTTGGCTTCTAACCCAACCAGTCGCTCTTCACATAGGGATTTGAAATCATGATAGGACCCCTCAAGATCCACAATTTTTTCAATCGAAATATATGAGGCCGAGCCTTTCCTCCTTCAAACCCCTTATTTTAATATTTACCTTATTAAACTCTTGAAGAGTTTATTTTGCTAATTATCAGTAGCCCCTGCCCTCACCATATCAAGCAGCTCAAACATAGAGGTAGAATCATGATTGAGATAGGAAAAGTCCTCTGAAAGGGGATTTACCTTTAGAGGCTATGACGTTGCATGATTCTGCTCAGTATCCTTCTCCTATTGAACCTTATTCTCCCCTTCCAGATCCACATTGGGAGAGCTGCAAACTGAGGAGTCATCAATATCCACTGCTTTCTCTTTAGAAGCCTTCTCCTCATGGAGCACTGTGGTCCCCTTAACCATTTCTTTCAAGTTATGGTTCTTCAACTTGGCTATGCGTTTAGAAACTCTTCTTAACTTATCCTTTTCCTCCATTGTCAACACATTCTGCTACATCCCCTCCTCTTTACTACCCACCTTTGTGTCACCCTGGCCAACATCTAAAGCATTGTTCCTGGGAGTGGAATCACCAGAGCCCACACCTTTGTGTCCTCACTATAAGAACCCAACTCATTCAAAATAAGACGTTTGGTTTCCTGTTTGCTTTTATGGCTGCCCTTCTTCCTCTTTTTTGAGGATGTGTCCACAAGGGTTGGGGACCCATCCTCATACTCTTCAACCCACTCCTCTTCCTCAGCAATGCTGGTATCTAAGCCAAAAGAGCCAAAATCTACACTCAAAATCCACTACTTACCCTTAATAGCAATGATAGGGATAAGGGCTTTAACACACTCCATGATTAAAATAATAAGACCCTCATGGAGGATCAACGCCCTTCTGTTATTTAAGTGAGCATATATAGAGACCTCCATGGACAACAATAGAGAAAACAAAAAGGAAATAAACAACCCATGCCTGAAGTGGTTTAAAAGAGTAAAACGATGGTCAAGGATTGTAGTGAACCCACCTTCCAATGTCACATATTGTATTATCACCTCCACAATATTTTCCCAGACCTTCTTGAGAGACTTTCGCTCATATCCCCAACTTTCCATTTTGATGACTTTTTTTCGTTCGTCATCTTTAAAAAATTGAGCCATAGCATCCCCGTTGCTCTTCTTATCCTTAAATAACTTACGACCAACCATCAACAACCCAATCATAGTAGCAATTAGATCCTCATTGATATCAACTTCCAAGCCCTTAAACTGAAGTTTGCGATCCTGCCAACGAGAAATGAATTTCGTCGAAGCATTTGAGTCATGCCCATGCAACCTTTCTAAGAATGGCATAAAATTCCCATGTTGGAGGATACTCCAAATTTTATTCTCTTTCCTCAGGCTTGCACAAGAATGCAGCTCAATTATGCTCATGTCACCTCCCATTTCCTTAAAAATTAGACAAAGAAAACCCTTGCAATTACCGTTCAAATGAAAGCCAACAAGCCAAACAAAACCCACAAAGCGTGTGAGCCAAGAATTAGTACTTAAGAATAAATGATGTCACCGCATGCAATTATCCAAAGCCATCATTTCTCATTAAGATCCTAGATTTCTCAGGAAGGAGAGTTCCTTTCTCCCACGCATGAAACTCATTAATCCTGACAGCCTAATTGGCAAAAAAATCCGCCAAAGAATTACCTTCCCAAAAAATGTGGGAAACACGAGTCTCCTCACAAGAACTTAACATCATTATAGTATCCTTTATTAATTCATCCACATTCCAACTAGGCTTATGGGTGCCACGTAGATATTTGATGATTTTTAAAGAGTCACCTTCAACCCAAATTTTGGAGTAACCCCTATCCACAACATATTTGATGCTTATAAACACAACTTCTACCTTGTCTTTGTTGTTGGTATGAATTGTTGGTGTAGTTATTGATATTACAAAATTATTTTAATGTAAGATAGCCATTTTATAATAATAAATAGATTGGTATTTACACATGTTATTTGATGTTTAAACTATAATAAGAATAATGTGTTATTTTTATCATTTATTTTTTGAAATATTATTGGTGCATAAATAAAAAATTTAATTTGAGTTATCCAACATTCAAGTGAATGCTAGGGCTACTAATATTTCTAAGAAAATAATGAGTGTTCACATATTGTTAAGAATAAGAATTGCATCATTATTTATGCCTAGGTTATTATAATGGTATTAAAGTTTCTAATCTTGCTAGCCTATGTTTATAATTTAACTTTGGATGTTTTAGTTTTATAAAATATAGTGATAGAGAAAATTAAATATCATTGACATAGATTAGGAAACAAATCCAATCTAAGGAGATAAACAAACTCAATTGTCTCAGATATAACCCATCATGGAAAATAGTAGTATGATAAAAAAGAGAGATGAGAATGAATGCATATGAAAACCTCAAGGGTTGTAACAAAGTAAAGTTTGATTTGATGATATGTTTGCTTCACAAGGTGGATATCAATATGAATGCACCTAGATAATTGATGGGTGAAGAAAGTGCTTTTAAGGGTAATAATCTAATGCCACTCTAGACCACACATAAAGGGTTGTTCTTATTTTACCTAGAAGACCAATTTGACCTATCTTTTTGAATAAGGAGATGGAGGCTCTAGAACCTAAATCCCAACACTCAATGTTTTATGATATTAGGTCTTGTCATGAAAAATACATAAATCTTTCTATGGATATCGAGAGTGAAATGCCACTTACAAATTGTATGAACACAAAGAAATCCTAAAATGGTTACAAACCAGAGATTAGGCTACAAGTCTTTTAATGGATGCACAATAATTTTTATGGAAGTTCAAACTCTTTACCTATGATAGATCTAATAGATGATCACCTTGTGTGTGGGTTCAAAAGTTAGACACATGCTTGTCCCTCACATTGATAACCTCAAATAAAGCAATCAATTTTCCCACATTACATTTTGAGGGTAATACACATGAGCGGTAATGCCATATAAGGTCACAAATCTATCACCTCATATGATGAACTCTACAAAAATTGTATTGAGAGGTTCGATCAAAATGATTTTATATTTTATTTTAAATATTTGACTCAACCCACACATTATGGTATCATGGAGAACTAGGTAACATATTTTCCAAAGATGTTGGTGATGGTGTCAAACATCACAAAGAGAAGATTGATGATGCTCTTCATCAAAGGGTTAAGTAAATCTTTTGAGGGATTGATTAAGGATTTTGAACCACCTACCCAATAAAAATCCATCAAAAGAGATTTTACATTAGATACTTCCATCCCAAATAACAAGTTTCATGCCAAAACCTTCATTCCAAAGAAGCCGTTTCACAAAATGGTACAAGCCAAGAGTTTTATATCAATAATTGACATTGAGCTAAGGAATTAATTAAGAAGGAAGAAGTTGTAGCACTTCAACTACAAGGAGTCGTGGTCACCTCAACATATATTGTTGGGAAAGGTTAAGTGTATTACATTGAGGTGAGGTATAATGTTGAATTATAAGTAGAGTAACTTGAACCATTGTTTGAAGAAGAACCCAAACACGACATTAGGGAAGAAGAACATAAATCAAAAGAGGAAGAGGTCATCTTGGTAGGCTCTATTGTCATGCTCTCTAGTACTTAGAGGCACAATTAATTTCATATTTGTTGGATCCCAATAAGTCAAAATATGATTGTATCATCACCATTAATATCACTCATAGCTTTATTGATGGGGGATTAATGGCCAATGAGGCCTCAAGATGGAGGACTTCGAAGGATTCAATGTTATGGTGGCTACAAATTTCACTATCCAATGTAATAGAAAAATCTCCCACTTAAATCTTAATTTGGTAGGATAAAACATGAAGGACAACTTCCATATTGCCAACATAGGAGACATGAATATGGTCCTAGGTATCCAATGGCTACATTCATTAAGAGAAATTAAACGAAAATTCTAGACCATGGAACTAAAGTTTCAATTAGAGGAAAAATAAGTGGTACTATAAGGAATGACAAATCAAGTGCCAAGGATTGTATTGACTAAGATAATGGAAAGGACTTTTTGTCATAGGCAATTCATGTGGGTAGCTCAATGTTTGGTGATTGTATAAAACCCATCAAAGTAAGGAATGTATGTCAAGTTGATACATAAAGTATCTTAGAAAATCAGAATAAAGCATTCAACAATATTCCTCTACATAGATCGATAAACAAAGGCTTGGAGCATGTTAATGAGTAGTAGGAGGGTTATAAGTCCATCAACACTCTCCGTATTTCCACCTTAGGGGAAATAAGGAGGAAATAAAAAAGTACATTAATGAACTATTGGAAATGGGCATATTAGACACAACTCGAGTCCCTTTTCTTCCTCTATGGTCTTAGTGAAGAAGAAAGATGACACAATGCGAATGTGTATTGATTTATATCTAAGAATATATAAGAATACTATAAATGAACCAACACCCAATTCCTAGGACCAAGAGTTGATAAATGAGCTTCATAGAGTATCTTAATTCTTAAAAATATATCTTAGGTTGGGCTACCATCAAATCATAGTCTGAGAGGAGGATATTCACAAGACAACTTTTCAATGTTAATATGGGCACTAATTTCCTAGTCATATTGTTTGGTTTGATAAATATTCTAGCAACTTTCCAATCATGCATGAATTGGGTTTTTGTAAGAAAATAAGAAAGTTCATCATTGTCTTCATTCATGAAATTTTATGTACAAAAAAAGTGGGAGGAGCACCTATGACACTAATGAAGTGTTGGGAATCTTGGAGGCACAAATACTATTTGGTAAGGAGTCAAAGTGTGAGTTCACTATGAAAATGATCGTGTATCTAGGTCATGTCATCAATGCAAAGGGAGTGTAGGTGGACATAAAGAAGATCAAATCAATTTGAGACTAGCCTCTTTGAGGAGCTTGACACAACTATGACCATATTTTTTATTTAGAGCTACTATAAATGATTTGTTAAGGGTTTCTCCCAACCAATCACACCCTTAATAAATATAACAAAGAAAACAAATTTTACATGGACTAAAGATGTATAGAAATCATTTGATGGGCTAAAAGAGGTATTGAGCTCATGTGTTATGTTATCAATTATGGATTTTACTCTTCATTTCAGATTGGAATGTGATGCATTAAGACAAGGAATTGGGGTAATGCTCATGTAGAATAAGAACATAATTAAATTTGAGAATTAGAAGCTCATGGAGGTGGAACAATAGTTATTCATCTATGTTAAGGAATTTTTGACCATCATGTATGCATTGGTAAAACTTAATAAATACTTGATGGGTGGCCAATTTATGGTTGAAACTAATCACAACAGTTTGAGATGATTTCTAAATTATAAGGATCTAAATAAGCTAAAGGAAAGGTGGGTAAACAAACTCTAATAACATGATTTTGACAATGAATAAATCAAAGGGAAGAAGAATGTTATTACTAGCGTGTTGAATAGAAGACTAAATATATGTTCCATGCTTTAGATCTCGATGGACTAGAAGAATGAAATAATAATAGAGCATTCTTAAAGTGTATTCATATTTGATTTATTGAAAGGGGAGCTATTAGAAAATAGGTAAACCATTATAACAAACTCAATCTCTACAAGGGAAGAATCTACTTGGTGTCAAAATTAAGGATGAAGGAAAAGATGTTGTGGGTAGCTCATGACACTCCCTTGGGGGGCCACCCTTGGTATTTCAATACCTACAAATAGATCAATAAAGGTCCACATGGAAGGGACTCAAGTATGATTTCCTCACCCATATCAAATAATACATCATTTGTTAAGGAAATAAAATGGAACAAACATTTTTGGAACATTTTTTGCAACCCTTTCCCATTCCAAAGTGGAAATGGGAAAGTGTTTCAATAGAATTCATCACAAGACTTCCTAAAGTCCAAGGTAAGAACTATATACATGTAGTGTAGATAGGCTAATGAAGTAAGCACATTTATTTAAATTCTCTTTGGATTTTAAGGTGCCATAAGTGGCTAATTTTTTCTTCAAGAAAGTGATGGAACTCCATGGACTACCCAAGAGTATTGTAAGTGACAAAGACAACCACTTCATGAGCTTATCTTGGAAAGATCTCTTTCTTTTGGTAGGAATTGAGTTCACCCCTAACAACAAACACCACTTGCAAATAGATGGCCATACTAAGATTTTGAACAAATGGATGGTAGGTTATTTGAGAAATTATATTGTTTATTAATAGAAGAATTGGATCAAATGGCTCTACTTGGGGAAGCATTGCTACAACACCACCTACCACATGTAAATTAAGATGGTGCCACTCATGGATTTGTACCAATATAAATCTTGGAGATTTATTGATCCCATTCTAGTAGATAACAAGGTATTGCTCGATCAAGTGATGTGATAAGAAAACCAAGACATTTGAAAGTCACTCAAAAATAATATCTTGTAAGCTCAAAACCAATAGAAGATATATATAGAACATCATAAGACTGAGACAACATTTGAGATTAGTGACATGGTTTTTATGAGATTATAACCATATAAGCAATATTTCTTAAAGGAAAATAGGATGGAAAAGCTCAAACAACATTTTTATGAGCCTTCAATTTTTTTGAAAAAGGATCAGTGAAGTGGCTTATGAGTTGGAGCTGCCATAGGGAAGCAAGATAAATAATGTCTTTTATATGTCTTACTTCAAAAAGATAATATGAAAACATATAGCACCCTTATATGAGTTTCCTTCAATTGATGAATATGGAAAAGTGATTTTGACTTTTGAAGCAATCATGGATACAAGGGAAAGGAAGCTAAGAAACAGATGCACCAAGGAGAACATGATTTGGTGGAATAATCTTCTGGTAGAGGATGCAACATGATAAGGGCCATATATATTGGAACATCTAAACCTATAATTTCTTGAGGACAAGAAAATCCAAGTAGAGAAGACTTGTCATGTTCCATCTCTAGTCAATTTAAGTTTATACATATTAGGTCTATACTTGAAACTTCCCTATTTCCATCTATTATGTATTTTCCCTTCCCAAGTATTCCTTTTCATTCAACTGTGCTTTTCCCTTCATCTTGTTAGAGTTTTAAACTTCTCCATCCTATAATGCCTTTCATCTATTAATCACCTCACTTAATCCTCACCATTATATTTGTCAAACTTCTCTAGATCTCATCTTTATCATTGCCTGAACCTTGACACCTTGTCTCATAGTTTGAGATTTGTGATGTGGCCAACCCTAATCCTTGATATTTATTCCTATATTTTTGTTCCCCTCTAACTTCCCAAAATGTGTTTTATTATTCCTAGTAGTCTATTTTTGGCACTTTCAAAGTGGAAATTTTCCCACCCATGATCACCATTCAAATTTTAAGTGTGGGTGTACATGGTGGCTAACCCATTCTATTAGTGGAAGATATAAAAGAGTGAATATTTTCACCTAGGATATGTTCTACACTTAATTAAATTTATTTTATGATCTATTTTGAGCACTTATGTTCAAGCATGCAAATCTTATGATGGAAAAACTAATGATTCAATGGATCTCATAGAAACTTCATATTTGAGCTTCATTGGGTATGAACTCTAGTTGTATTGTACTAATCCAAATTTGCATTGCTATTGGTATGAATAGTTGTTATAGTTATTGACATTGTAAAACTATTTAAATGTAAGAGATCGAGATTTACACTTGTTATTTGATGTTCATTATAATTGTAGACACTTAAAATCTAACCTTACCCAACCACACCTAACTTTATCCTATCCTAAGCCATTGATTAAATAAATATCTAGTATTTATTTAATTATTTCCATCCTTTCCCATATTTATCTTAATCCTTTAATTAAATAAATATTTATATTTATCTAATTATTTCCCTTCACCGTGATCCCATTAATTTAATAACTATTTTATTAATTTAATTAATTCCGCTTTATCCCTCAATTCTTATCCATTTAATCCTATCCATTGATTCCATTCACATGGATCACAATCTAAACTCACCATCATAAAATAAGTGCCTCTCTCTCATGATTAACCAAGACCTTTTCTAGATTCATTGAATCTAGATACTTGCCAAAAGTTAAACTAACTTTGCATCTCATCCATCCATTTCATATCACACCTCTTAATCCTAACCATTCACATTAGGATATGCCCTAATGTACATCTTAAACCTAGCCCTTATCCATCATGTGACACTTGTCATATGACTACAACCTTTGATCCAAACCCTAATCCTTAATCAATCCTATTCATCCATTAGCCAATCTATCTCAACCCTTGATTTCTCTCATGGAAATTCTATAAATGAGAGGCCTTCCATCCCATTTCTATCAATCTCTTCTCTCATCCTACTATTATGTTGCTCCATTTTCTAAGTACTTCCATCATTTTCTATCTAATATTCCATTATCTTAGTCTTATGCTATCCATTTGATCATTCATCATATCGATCCTATCATCATGTTGTTAGTTTTATAAGCAACCATATTCCTCCATCAACACATCAAAAAAACAAATCAAGTGAAGATAGGGTGCGCTGTACTTCACCTCTATCTAAAGAGAAAGAAGGACTTTAGGTGAATGTATTGCATGTGTATTGCATTATCTTCTATGTTATTTACCTTCAATGATTTTCTTGTCTTCAATAACAAGGTCACGAGTCATTTCTATCATTTGTTGTTCAAAATATTGTTGATGCATAAACAATAATTTTAATTTAATTTATCTAAGATCTGAGTGAATAGTAGGGTTGATAGTGTTATTATAAAAATAATGAGTATTTATGGAAGGTTAAAAATTAGGTTATATTATTTTGTCTTGAGACATTACACCCTTCGAGGAGATTAACACATTAATAATATCTATAAGAATTTCAATAATATTCTTACATGGAAACAATACTTTTAAAAGAAACAATTAGAGATGTTGAAGAGAAAACAACCACAATAAAGATGATGACAAGGATATATCCTACAGAAAACCTCTTAGAAAAATGTAGCCTCCGAAGAACCAAACCAATGTATTATTTAACAACAATAAGCCTATTACACTACAATATCATGTTCTTGCCTCCATGGAGATCAACATCCTCTTCCTTTGGTAGAAATATGATAATATAACCCTACAAAAAACTCCTTTCTCATGTCTCCATATCAATCCCTCAATATATAGACTCATTGAGGCCCAAAAATTATTGTAAGGTATTGCCATGGACCTAAACAAGGTCCCAAAATAGCATGGTAAAAATCCATATGACCCATACTCTATAATTTATATTTACCACCTTTAGAAAGATGCTCTATGATGTGTCAAACATGCGTCATAAGTGGGTTAAGATTCTTACCCCACTTTGTAACCTCCCTCTTAATCACACTCTTATGCATCATAATATCTCTTACACCATATCTTTATCATAGACATTATTACACATCCTTCATGACAAGATATTCTTTTACAAATATATTTATACACATAAATGTCAAAATAAAAATAAATCGCATGACATAATGGGCAAGTCATATAGTAGAACATCCTATTTTATTAGCACATATAAAATAATAAATAAATAATTAATTAAACTATTAAGACTTTCAAAGTGTATGACACACCTAATCCCAACATATATAGAACAAGAAAAATGGTTGGGACCACTTGAGAAACTATCTTGATCAAATTCCATTTAGTATATTTCAACCTTATTGCAATTCAAAAATGTCCGAGTGTGTTTATTCTAACGTGCTTTATTTTTTAAGATATACATACAAATAAATAAATATTATAAGACAATTTAAAAGATTCTACAATGTGTAAGAAGAGATTTGTTTGTGGAATATTTAAGGAAATAAATGTTAGCAAGTAATGCCAAATGGTAGAGGGAAGAAAATAAAACTTTCAAGATTGTAAATATACACTAAGAAGGGCTATAGAGATTGTAGGGAGAAAATTAAAAGAAGTTATTATAAAGAATGGTCATGCGAAAAAAGTAGAACGAAAAACATACAAAATGATTTGTTTTGAACATGACTAAGATGTTATTTTTATAAAGAATTTGAATAGACAATTGGAGAAACAAAAGCCAAAAGAGTTAGATATTATCCATCATAATGAACTTTTATGACAGCTTGGTTATTTAGATTCTCTTCGTTTGACGTCTTAAGAAAAATACAAATTGTTAAAAAATGTTTAATTTATGAAGAAATTTATAGAAAATATTTTATATTAAAAATATTTTTATCAATTTTATTAATCATACATATTAAAGATATTTTTTTATAAATTATATCTTTAATCAATTAATGCAAATATACAAGTGGAAGATTGATAGAGACATCTTTTGTTGTGGTCTCTCCTTACTTTGCCACCACAAAACCCCTACTTTTAAGTATATTAGAATAGAAAACACAATCAACGAAATAATTTTCCCTGTTACGAAATGATTACGTAACTATCATGACTACGAGCTCAATAGATGGCGTTTCTTTATATAAAATTAAAAAGGAATGTAAAATTATAGAAACAATGATAACTATTAATATTAAATACAAAAATCTTAAATTTACTATTACAATTCACAATAAATTTCTAAATTCATATTAGAAAATACTTAAGACAATCTTGTTAAAAATATTCTAAAATTTAAAAATGAAAATAATTTTAAATTAATATATATTTTTATAATAAACATTATTAAAAAAATACAGTTTTTATTTATTTATAGTAGGTAAGTGCTATGAGTGGGGGTTGCTCCCTTTATATTAAATTCAAAATAATGTTACAACAGTTTATGCATCATATACATCTGCATATTCATAGATCCTATCTTTTTGTACTGAAATATGGTGAAAGTAAATGAGCTGCAAATTGTTAAGGTTGTTTTTCTCTCTCCTTCTCTTGATGGATTTCCTATTATAATTAGAATGTTATATTATATTTAAGATTTATTAATAAGTTAAAATATCATATATATCATTATATAAAATTATAACAAGTCAAACTATACAATTTAATAAGTTAGAAAATTGTAATATACGATCTAAAAATTAAAAAACTCCCAAATAGAACATCAATTTCTAAACCTGAAATGCACAAGAGAGAGAACACTCCCACTAAAGTAGGGATGCCATTACAAACATGGAGGCATTGAACTTGAGATAGACCTCTACATGTAAACGCATTGACAAAGCTAGCTTGATATCTTGACGATTGTTTATAAAACGTCGAGGAATTGACTATAGCACCTAAAACATGTCAAGGGATAAATAGAGTAGAAATTGTGAAGGAGATTTTTAGGTAGGTTTGTATTTTTCTCGTCTTCTATGAACTCTATTTTTGGCGGTGGGGGGGGTTCAAAATAGAAAGGAAGCCATGCGAATACAACGCTAAGCTATTGTGTTATTAAATACAGCCCTTCCCGGGCTTTTGAGGATTTTAACTGTGCGAATGAGTGCATTAGGTTTCCCATTTCATCTTTCATATATTCCATTAGCTCACATAGAGCGCCGAAGAGCATATGCAGCTTGTTAGGTCTGAAAAAACAAACTCAAATCCATAACGGCTTTCTTACCAGAGTTTTATTTGCTTTCTACCAACATTCCGGCATATCGAGTTTAAATTTTGTGGTAAAATTAGGACAGAAATGGTGTCATACAGACATCTGCTATCACTGGCGGAGTCGGTGGTAGTGGGGCCCGAGCAACCCCTTCCACACCAGCGGACCGAGCTCATTCACACTCTTCGCAGATGTCTCCCCAATTTTAAGTCATTTTTGGAATACCCGGTAAGTTAGTTGTTTCTTTGCTGTGCCTTTTCTGCACAATGTACATTGTTTTCAATTTTCAGGCTTAGAATAACAGTTCCCTTTGAGTATTTTGTTGCTTTTTCTTTGGTGGAAGAGCCTGCATTATTATTTCAATTATCAGGCTTTAAAGATTAATCCATTGTGAATATTATGTTTTTAGCGGCATAGAAAATCTTGCATTACTATTTCAATTTCCAGGCTTAAAATTTCAGTTCACTTAGAAACATTATGAATTTTTATATTTTTGTCGGAAGAGCCTGCTTTTAATTGATACGGTCCAAACCCCAAAGCCATTTTTGTCTCTTTGCCCCCGTAAGCTTAGAGCTACGTTCTGAGGGGTATGTGATTCACCGAAGTTGCCCAGGACTCGTCTCTAATCTCATTGCTTATTTTGGTGTCTCCCAGAATCAAGCCTCGGTAGGTTGTTTATCAGTCATTCTTCTCATCAGTCAGACGTTGATCCTTATTGGCAACATTAGGATTCTTCTAACACTGGCATTGATAATATTCTTGCAAATAGGTAAGTTAAACAGGCTACATGAGTGCCTTGGGAGTAGGGAAAAGGAATAGTAGTTCTTGCAGGTTGTAATTGTGACAACCTAAACAACCAAAACCAACGTCATTGTCCAATAGATAACTAAGTAATTTACTGAAGCGAAATACTTCCAAATCCAATTAGCTGAAGTGAGATTGATATAATGTGTTTGTTCATTTGAACTGAAATATCTATATCAGTTTTTAGAGTGCAGTGTGTTGTAAATAAACAAGTAATGTATCTTCTGCTTATTACTATACCATGGACCATGTTATCGAGAAAATGAAAATCTGAATAATTGTATACAACTTAAAAGGTGGGGTAAAACAAGTGTTTTATTTGTTGTTATGGCTAGAGTTCCAGATGTGCCAACACATAAAAGAGGGGTTCAACAAAAAAACACATAAAAAGATCAAGAGTTTGGAACTTTGTACATTCAGGTGCGAATCACAACAAATGCTACAAAATTCTAATCAAAATAAAATGATGTAATTTAACAAAAATAGCAATAGCCCTAATATATTGCTGATCAATTCTATTAATTTTTTTTTTGAATTTTGCGAACAAAATATTAGAGAATGCAATTTTCAGGGCTCTCTGGTTCTCGTATGAATAATACAATGTGAATGCATTACAAAAATGGAAACCCTAATGCAAATCTAGTATGGGATGATATATATGATGGTTGCAAACCCTCAATAATGCAAAGACAGTAATATATACAAGAAATGTATACTGTAAAGCAGGCTTCTCTAAGTAAGTGTTGAAGAAACCTGATGCAGAACCAAAATTGAAGAACCCAACAAAGGGCTGCCAGACCAAGCAACAAACAGATCAACATTTCAACATGTGGAAGCAAACATTGATTAGATTGGAGAATTTGAATTGTATTCCATAAATGGTATCATTACAGATTGAGAGATGAAGATGCTTGTACGATTGGTGCAAGGTTGAAGACTAGAACCTTTTGTTTTTCTTTAACAAAATAAGAAACTATGAAGTATGAAAAGATAATTGATATTCATAATTGCATGCTTATAAAAGGAGACAAAATATTCTTATAAAGAAATTTACAAGACAATGTTTATAAACAAAAACCATCATTAATTGAAGCAAACTAAAATAAAAAAAATCGAAAGAAGTTAAAATGAACTAAAGTGCAAACAGAAGTTACTAAACGTTAATTGATGACTAACTAAAGCTAACAGAACCATTAATATTAAATTTAATATTTTAATACCCTCCTTTAATAGTCATCATACAAACAAAAACTAAGTCTACCCATAATCTTCTGGAAACATATCATCGGTGACTGATAACCGGAGAAGCATAACCACCTTGTGATTACCAATCCTTTCTGACAAAACAACCAAATCTAGACAATGACACTCAAAAACTGAGTATCTTTTGCTTCTAGTTAGAACTTTTCGTTGAACCTCTATGTATTTTTCAACGTGACATTGGACAAAGATGCCATCCCTCTTGTTTTCCAAAGCACGAAAAATGAGGTAACACTATGATCAGTTGGCCAAACATTGGACAATTAGTTGGCACAACTCCCACAATTTTTCAAAAATCATCTTAAAAAGATGCTTAGTAATAGTAAGATTTTTAGAAAAATCTTTGAAAACTCTTAAAATTACTTGATTTTTTCAGACAAAATCCTCAAAAAACTTCCGCAAAATTTTTATAGACAAAATTTTCAAAAACTCTTTAAAATATTCAGATGCATGATTTTTTGTTGAGAAAAAAATCACCCAAAAGACTAGTTTGAAAATCCTAGCACCAACCCACGATTTTTTAGATAGGAAAAAATCATCAAAAAACTCTTAATATAACACACTTAATAAATCTTTCTAGAATTTTTAATGAAAAACTCTTTGCTGAATTTTTATTTTTCCAAAATTTTGTTGTCAAAATTGGCTTAAAAAAAACAACTCTTAATGTTGTCATGAAATGATTGTCAGGAATCGTGCCAAATAGAACCCTTAATTTTACAAACATTGCACAGGAAAAAACCTTCAAACAAATCCTGTCAGAAACAGGAACCAAAAACCCATGAACTATTGAAAGGCAGTCTTCAAAACCCTAGTCGAAATCAGAAACTCCAATGCACAACAGACACGTCCAAGGTCGACCTGCGATTTTGTACAAAATCGCCTCAACAATGCAATAGCTACGATTTAACAATCGCACAAAAAAGTCCTCAAAAATTCGTCATAAAGTGCAGAGATGCCATGGAAGGTAGTGTGCTAGAATTGAACAAAAATAAACGCAAAAAATCTTTAGAATTTTCGATACCATGAAAAGATAATTGATATTCATAATTGAATGATTACAAAAGGAGACAAAAGCTCCTTATAAAGCAATTTACAAGACGATGTTTCTAAAAAGAAACCATCATTAAATGAAGCAAACTAAAACAAAAAAAAACTGAAAAAAAGCTAAAATGAACTAAAGTGCAAACGAAAGTTAGTAAACATTAACTAATGACTAATTAAAGCTAAGATGACCATTAATATTAAATTTTATATTTTAATAAATTATTTTCTTAAGCTTAAAACTCGCTAGCTTTTGGCTCTCCTCAAGCTCCACTATGTTATGCATTATTTATACACAGGTTGGCTCATGAAAACCAGTTATACATCCCAATGAAGTAGAAGATCTTCCATATGTGGGCATTTCACATTAAATGACTTTTCACTGTTACAAGGTGGACTGCATTTTCTTACATGCAAACTATGTGCTTTGTTCCCTTATTAATTGTTGGAAGCCATACTATGTTTCCTTAGTAATTGATTTCCACCCAATCTACACTCTGATTGGTGCATGAACCTATTGTGTGGACTTAGTATTCACCAACCCTTGGCCCTTTATCATTGTTTCATAGAGTTTCAAAATAGGTGTGTTTTAGGAACAAATTTTTTTTCTCAAAATTTGAAGATGTTGTGGGGATGGGAGCACAAAATATATATGATCTAAGATATTTATCAATTATAAAATTTAAAATATAATAAAAGGAATTGTGATCGATCATTAACAATAAATAAATAAACATAAATATGTTAGCAATAAATATAAAATAGTCATAATATAATATAATTATAGAATGAATTAGCAATTATTAAAAATAAAATTTAAATTTATTTATAATAAATATTTATTATTATTAAGTAAATGTTTAATATAATACTATATAAATACAAGTAACAATATTCATTTAACAAACATTTATATATTTAGTAATATATATTGAGAGTTTGGTAATGGGGCTCACACCACTTACAATTCATTTTTGTAGAGGCATATTCCTCCTAATGCTCTATTAGTGGGGATATTGCTACACACAATTAATCTTGCAAGGATATCACTTTTCCTTTCTCTAGTACCTCTTGCTCCTTCTATAAGGCTATTTCTCTTCCAACTTCTCTAGTGGGGCTAGTGCTTTCTCTTTCATTACACTGACTCTTCTTATACCTCCTTTGCCTACCTCCAACTCTTGTCAAGCTAGTGCTCCTCCTCCTACGCTCATCTAGCTTATCCCACTCCTATTTCCCTCCAACATTTTTTTCTCTTGCTCCTCCTATGCCCTTCCTAGTTTCTTTCTCTTGCTCTAACTATACTCCTCTAGCTTCTCCTGTAGGGATATTTCCTATGTTCCACTGAGTTTTTGGTATAGGAGGATGCGTTTCGAGGATGAGATAATTTTAGGAGATTTTTGGGGATGACAAAGGGGACAACTATATATATATTTTAAAAATATAGGGAAATTTCAAATTTCAGATATTCATATGAGTATTGATAATCATAACAATGAACATTGATAAAGTTGCAAATGTAATCATATTGAAAAATACATTATAGAGTTGAACAAACTAATACTACAACTACTTAAATGCTTTCATAATTCATATTGACTAGTTAATGTGCATATGATATAAAATTATAAAAATAAAATGCCCAAAGGCTACAAGTTTGCACTACAAATGTCAAAATGATAGTCACAAATGTCCAAAACATAGTAATAGAAAGTATGATGGTTACCTCTACCTAGCATCTACCAACAATGCATCAAAATCAGACTAAGAGTTTGAGTCATTTCCACTATGAGTATGAGAGGTTGGCTCATCTAATGGAACTCCAACAAATCCCTCTTGTGTCTCTTCATCAATTTGGTGGCGTCATTGGATCAACATTCCATTGTAATGCTGGAATCTTTTGATACTTTGGAGTTTGATGATCTTGGAGTTGCAAAGCACTATGCATGACCACTAATTTATTTTCTCATATAGAGGTCAACCTATTCCTCTTGATAGAGTGAATAAAGCTACATGTGGACCAATTCCTCTTTGTAGTAGAGGAACTAGCAACTTGTGAAAGGAGGCAAAAAATAAATTAGTAATTTACTAATTAGGATATTCAATTATGATTATATAAATGTTGAACACTAATCAAATTAATAAATTATGTTAAGCATCCTCAACTGTGGTGCATCCTTCACATTCCATGACCACCATCCAATAGGATCCCTTTGAGCTAGTGTAGCTCTATCTACCTTGGCCTCTAGTTTGTTGAATATTGGACCACAAAGATTATAAAATTCATTCCATTGTGTACAAAGTAGGCTCACCTCCTCAACTAAATACATTTTTGCAAGGGCCTTCATAAACCCTTCTTTAACCTTATTGTCATCATAGGGAGCCAGCCTACCAAGCCTTGGTACATACCATTTGGGGTTAAGGTCAAAGGTTTTCATATGAAGCGAAGTGTTCATAGTGTTCCATTGCCGCATCACAATGGGCTTAATTTCTCGCTCATATAATCTTGAATTAGGATCCCTATCATAAATTGATTTCTTCTTTTTTCCAAGCATGGAGTCAAATGTTTCATAAATCTCTCCAAGATTTGGAGAGTTTGTATCAACATATCTAATGAAATCCACAATTGGTTAAATGGAGAAAATATATCTTAAATTTTTTTTTAAAAAAGAGACAAGTTACAACTCAGAAAACAAAAAGGTATTAATAATAAAATCATATTTTATTTTATTCTTTTATAAAATTGACAATCAATAAATTTTTTCTTACCTCACATTGGACCACCAATTATCATCAAGAATTTATTGTTTGATGCTTCTCCCTTTTGCAGTGCTTGCCATATACCTTCTATTCCACTTTGAATTAACCATCATCAACTGTAGAGCCTCTTACACCTTGACAATCATCTCTAACAAAATAAAATAGTTGGCATACCTTGTCTATACAGGCTTGAGAAATCCCTTCTTTGAAAATGTCCTAAAGAGAGCAAGTGAGGTGTGATGGTTGCAAATAAATATTTGAATATCTCTAGCCTTTACAACCACCTTGTGCACCCAATCTATCTTCCCTGTGTCTTTCAATGTGTTTTTCAACACATGAACACAACAATGGGTCCAAAAGATGTTCTTGTAAGTATTGTCAATCATCAAACCTACTAATTTGTGCACACGTGTTGAATCAGTCACCACCTACACAACATTGGTTGCCCCAACCTCCTCTACGACATCTCTCAAAATATTAAATTGGAATTTTCCATCCTTGTGCTTCCCTGAAAAATCAATGACTCTAAGAAAATATGAGCCATATGTACATGTGACTATGATGTTGATAAGTGGCTGATGTCTAATATTGGTCCACCCATCCATAATATTAGAGCAGCCCATCCTAATCCAACACTGTCTCATGTCCTCCGTCACCACACTCACCTTAGAATATTCTTTGTCAAGCAGTGTGGTGCATAGTTAATTTTTTCCAAGGGGGTGAATGAGGTATCGACAGTTGTCACATCTCTAAACAATTTTTTGAAGTAGGGAGAATGTGCTACATGGAATGGGATGGCATGGGCATAGAAAAATTTGGCAATGGAGGAATCTACCACATCTCTTACATGCACATTGAATATACTTGCAACTGTATTTGGCTGCTCATTAGAAGTACTAGCCTTCCTCTTCCCTTTTTTGGAAACATGAACACCACCACTACTACCACTAGCAACACTAGGACTACCAAACATAGAGGGCATATGTGTAGCTGAATGGATGAATTGTGTTTGCATTGGCTACCCCATACATTGTCCTTTGGCTTCCATGTGCAATCTATAACAATCTACCTCTCAAAATCTTTTATGTTTGTACAAACCTTGACCCCATAACCTGTATAACCCAATAGATGAGAATGGACTCGTGTGTATCTACCATTAAATTTATCATTACAAATGTGACACTGCCACAACCTACTACCCCCTATGTTTTTCCCTTTATTTTTGTCTAGGTGTGTTGCTAATTGAAGAAACGATTTTTTAGGAATAAAAGAGTCTTTTGCATATTTTTTAAAATCTTCAGAAGTGCATTTATGATGTCCCCTTGGGGTGTGAAATTGATTTTTTTGTGTTTTGATTGTATTCTAATTTGTTTTATGTTTTTTGCTAGATTTGATGTTGGAAATTGAAATAATTGCCAAAATGCTAAAACAAAAAAGAAATACACAAATAGAAAGGAACCCAGTTGATATTTATTTCTTTCAAATGCATTTATAACATATCCATTTGATTTTTGGCATAGTTATAGGGGTATGTGCAGGATCATGATGGGCCAAAAAGTAGCAATATGATGGGTATGTGGCCGATGAAATTTTTTTTACACAAAATTGATGAAACAAAAAGGGTTTTTAAAGGAGATTCTCAGCATTCCACCAATATAAATTATGCTTTACTTTGAATTTAATAAATAATTATTATTAATTTTTTGTTGAATTACGAATAAAGTCCTGATTTTTAGGCTGATTGAAAAACATCTATAGCTTTCGAACGGTATCATATTTTTTGAATCCAAAACATGTGTTACATTCTATGCTTCACATACTATAAGATAAAAAAATAAAAAAATGAATTTCATGAATTTTTGACCAAGTTAAGGTGGTCAGACATACTAGTCTTTATATTTTCTAAAAGTTATCATAAAAAAATTATAATTAATTATTTACTTGGAAAAAAATTATAAAAAAATATGCATCACACGGGAGATGAGTCCTCTAATTATATCTAAAATATTATAAAAAAATATTATCATTTTAATGTTGTTAGGGTGGTTAGATAGACACCTACTTCTTATTTTTTCCCTGAAATTTAAGTACTACTATATTGAAATTTCAAATTTTCACCAAATAGATTTTATTTGTTTGTAAATAAACCTAGAAATTTAGAAACTAAATTCAATTTTATACAGATTATATTCTTACATATTTTTGAAATAATAAAGATTACTTATTCAAAATTTTATGTCAAGTTGCCTAACTCTGATTTTTCTAATTTTTTTGCCACTTGAGGGCTTATTTTTTCCATGATGATCCTGCACATACCCATAGATTTGATTTTTTTGACCAGGAAGCGTATGACACAAATCCCTAGGCACCACACTCCAATTTTGACCGATTTCTTCTTGAGAATGTTGTTGATCTGATTGAACAAATTGGACCCCTAGAAACCCTCACATCCACCTTCTCAGATGTACAACCAACATATTTACTCATATGTACCACAATAAAGGTGTACCTTTGTTTTTTTGTAAACCTTGATATCCTTCCAAATCTATACAACCAAGTTGAATGGTCAAATATAATAAAAAAAGCAAGATCAAACCTCCCACACATGCCTCCAAACTTGTACGACCTACTCCAATACTTGTGTACTAGTCTAGGGTTTGATTTAGCAACAAAGATATACTATTTATTTCTGATCTGTAATATCATTCTCTAAAAACTAAAATACTATTCTTCTGGATCCTTTGTAAGATTAGATGATAATCCCTGTGTGAGACTATTCAATCAAGAGTCCTTGGGTGGTCTGTCACATCTGCAAACTCTATCCTATTTGAGGGATTCATCCTCATAATAAATTGATTCTCCAAACTAGCAAACCCTGATGCTTAGCTCTACCCATTTTTCAAAATAAACAATATCAATTAATGATTGATAAATCCTCACCTTTGCCTTTTTAACCTTCTCCAAGCCCTATGCCCATATTTGGAAATTCACTTTTGAGAAATATAAAATATTCCTCCTCACAAATCCAATGCCACTTTTGGCCTTATAATCATTTAAATAATATTTTTCTTTTTGAAACATGTGCCTTTGAATAAAATATTTCATAAAGTGACATAAAATATATTACTTTGTTAAAAGTCACTTAATGCACCTTATAACACCAAATTATAAAGTACTTTATTAAAAGTAACTTAATAATGTTAAATTATAAAGTTTTTGAAAAGGTAAGCAACATTTACAAGGTGTTGTACCCTACACAAAGAGCCACCAGGGCCAAAAAGGAACAAGTCCGAAAAGCTAACAATAAGTCAAAAAAAGAATAGAGACAACACTTTAACAACACAAAGACCGTGGATAGGCAACCAAAAGGTAGTTCACCAATGCAAGCAGTAGCTAATTGACATTGTCCCAGTTTTTGAACAGGAGGTCCATAGCATCATCACCAACCCATTATTGGTTCTCCTAGGCATTATTACCCTCCAACTCCTCCTTGATAATAGTGGACAGGGTGCTAGTAACAAAGTGGCCCAACTTCATTGTGAAGCGGTTCAGTCACCTAAACCTTTTATTGAGCATGTCCATCTTCTTCTCCAAAGCACATAGCTCCTCCCTAGCATCCATGGTTCTCAGGACCTCATTAGGCTCAATGACTAGTGGGTGCAAAGAGTGGGAGGCCGAAGTTTCTTTCAGTATCTTGTTTTCTTCCGGGGTAACGTGGGCTCCTTCCACATTTTCATCCCCATCCTCCTTAGTCTCCTCATCCTTATACTCCTTGCTGTCAATCTCCTCCTCCTCCGAGTCATCAATTATTTGTCTTTTTTATTGTTTTTCTCCAATCTCCCAGATCTCCTTATGGTGGTCTCCCCTCTAGTCATGACCATGGTCCCCACAATAGTATCGCCTTTAGAACCTTTCCCTATTATGTTCTTCCCTTTACCCTCCTTCACCATCAACTCCGATGCACCTTTTTTCCCATCCTTACCTGTTTTCATAGTGTTGGCTCTGTAAACAGACTTAGCCAGGGTGGCCTTGAGTTCACAGAGGGTGGTCGTGCCACTAGTATGTGCATTTCCCACCCCTCCTTTAAGTGTTTTGGTAGCCTTTTTATCTTTGGGGTTTTTAGCAGTGCCCAATTGGGATTTTCGAGAGGGGCTTTTTGACTCAGCATGGGATATGTTTGCAATAGATAGGGGTTGAATTTCATCAATTGAATAGCAGAAATGGCTCTTGAGGGATAGAGGGTGAATTAAAAATTTTAGAGCCTTAGGATAAGCCCCTGATGGAGCAGAAGAGGTGGAGGATAACACGGGTTAAGACTAGCCATCTCCTTACATTTTTCCACTGAATTTTTCAAGTCCATGAGAAAAAAGAAAGGAAAACTAAGCAATATTTTATGCCTTAGATGATTTAGAAGGGGAAAATGATAGAAGAAATAGGTTTTGAACCTACCTTCCAGAGTGACATACTTCATCAAAGCTAAACACACTTGGTCCTAGGGCTTCGGAAGGGCTTCACATTCAAATCCCAACTGGTTTCGGACCGGTTCCTTGTTCCCCATGAAGAAATCTTTCAAGCTATCATTGTCCGGCGTCCGAGTGTGCTTAGGATATTTCTTCCCAGTGCACAACATTCCTGTGGCTTGCGCTATAACCTCTTTGCTGACTTCAAAGGAAATTCCACCCATCGAAACCCTTCGGTCCTTCAAGGAATTTGCAAATTCACCAGATAGAATAGGCTCATGGCCAACAAGAATCTCCATGAGAGGAACAAGGTCACCCTCGGCACAGATGTGCCAGACCAAAGGATTCTTACGAAATTCTTCACAGTTGTCAAGCTCAATTTGAACACGGTCACCACCCATGTTTTTCACCTGCACAAGAAAATAGAGAGCTTGCAGAGAATGAAAGTTAGAAAAACCAACAGGGCAATGGGATTTCTTCACATTTTGGATATTAAGGCAAGGATTGCAATATTAGATAATGATGCCATTGTGCAGGTCACATGCGTGAAGGGAAAAATCACCACACGAGGGGACTTAACGGTGGCATCAAAGTGGATCTTGAGATGATTGCGGCAAGTTAAGTGAAAGTTGGAAGGCATGCAGGGTTTCTTAGCCATGGAGAAATTGCATGAAAAGCAAGACAAGGTGGCTGCATGGCCAAATTTAGAAATGTCCTTATAGGTGTAATTAGAAGCCCGCACTAAACTTGCAGGCTCGAAGGTGCTAGAAGGAAGCGATCCTTCATTAAGAAAGGTCAAATCAACATTTATAATCATAGTCTTATAGAGGGCATGATGGATTAAAACAATCCCAAAGAGAAGATCACGCACAATACAAAATCTCAAATTCATCAAAGTCTCATACTTTCTAGATCCCTTTGTGGAGCTTCCTTCTTTACCCACATGACAAGCCTTAAATTTTGAATTCCACCACCTTGCAGCCACCTTAGGAATAGAGCTCATCCACCAGGCCCAACAGACAATCAAGTGGGCCCCTCAAACAACACCCATCACACGTAGATTTGAATTCATCATAATACGTGGTTGCTTTATTCTTTCAAGATGATATCTTGAATCCTTGGCGGTAACTTCTCCATATTCCTCCAACATTTAGAGTAACCCCAACTAGTACCATAATTAGCCAGAGCATCTACCACTTGGTTACCCTCCCTAAACATATGTGTAACTTTTTTTCTCTAAGTTTGGATAAAAGGAACCTAGTATCCAACATAATTTCCTCTGTACTTTAGCCAATTAGTCTGTCCATATTCATAGCATCAGTAATGGACTTAGAGTCTCATTCAATGTGGAGGTTTACAATCCCTAGAGAGACAGAAAAATGGAGGCCCATGAGTAGCGCATGAGCTTCCACCACAATAGAAGATTGGAAACCAATACCTCTCGTGAAACCAGCAACCAGAACCCCCTCAGGACCTCTAATCACTCCACCAGTGTTAGCTCTTCCTAGGCTTCCCTTAATAGCCCCGTCAAAGTTGAGCTTGAACAACCTCTATCCAGAGGCTCCCATTTGGTATTTTTCCTGGCTAGGGATTTAGAATTGTCAAAAGAGCTAGCCTCTAACTTCTGATGTCAAGCCTTGGCCATTCTTACTTCATAATCAAGAGGTCCCAAATCCGAGGGTTTCCCATTGAAGAGGGAAATGTTTTCCACAATGAGCCAGACACCTATACCAAAAACTTCCCTAGGACTCCTCTCAATATTCTTGAAATCCCTATTGTTCCTTTCCTTCCACATACACCAACCCATAATAGGAGGGATCCAATTCCAAATTTCACCAGGCAGAGGATGGGAATAGGGAACAAGCTAGCCTAGGATGAAAGATATGAGATCCTTGCACATAACCCAAGAAACACCCAGTTTATCAAAATCCAACCCCCAAACTTCAACAACAAACAGACAGTGTAACAACAAATGACTAACAATTTCCTCACTGCATTTACATAGTAAGCATCTATTGTGGATATAAAATCCCTGTTTCCTGAAGTTGTCCTAAGTAAGGATCCGGTTATGGCAGGCAGTCCACCAGAAGAAATTAATTTTAAGGATCATATGGCGATTCCATATCTTCTTCCAAGGGTCCATCGCAGTACCCTGGTTTATCAGTAGATTGTACGCCAACCTAACAGATAGATCCCCTTGTTTGTTAAAAGTCCAAAAAAACTCATCTCCTCTATCATAGGAGGGGAGCCTAGTAAGAGAGAGAACTTCCTGGGGAGACCTAGCCAAACCATAAAGGATTAAGTCCTTCCAAGTCCTAGCCCCAGGGAGTCTGAAAACATAGTCACTGATATGGGTACGAAAGTACCTCTGGGCCAACCCCATGAGATTCCTAAAATCAGAACAAACCAGAGGGATGTCAAGTAACCATGGGTCTTCCCTTAATCTGATCCGGTTTCTATTGCCTATTTTCCACTTAATCCCATTCCTTAGCAGGCTTTGTGTGTTGTAGATGCTCTTCCAGGCCAAGGAGCCCTGGGGTGAGACTCCGAAAGACAATTGATCAAAGGCCTATTCTGAAGATATTTGGAATTCATTATTTTGCACCAATTCTTAGTATTTCTTATTTGATCCCAACCCACCTTGGCCATCAGGGCCTTGTTAGTGTTGGCTATAGTCCTGATCCCAAGGCCATCACAATTTTTGGCCTAGCAGACCTTTTCCCACTTAACCAGAGAAAATTTCTTCTTATCATCTATCCCAGACCAGAGGAAGTTCCTTTGGATTTTTTCAAATTTATTAGCAATATATTTTGGTATCTTAAAAATGGAGAGGAAATAAGTTGGTATTCCTTGAAGAGCTGCTGTGAGAAGTTGGAGCTTACTAGCATGGCTTAGGATGGAGCCTTTCCACCCAGCCAGTTTCCTTTGAATTATTTCCAGCACCGAATTCCAAAAGTCATGGGTAACCTCCTTAACTGTGAGAGGGATCCCAAGGTAAATCAAGGGGAGGGTCCCACTTAAACAACCTAGAACCGCTACCACCCTGGATTGCAAGTTAGGTGTGTTGTTAAAGAAATAGATCATGGTTTTTTTATAGTTGATGCTTTGACCAGAACATGAAGCATAATTGTTTAGGCAGGCTTTCCATTTCCTGGTTTCCACCACATAGGCTTTCCCAAAGAGAAAGGTGTCATCCACAAATTGTTGCACAACAACTGAGTCTAGGGAGGAAGCCGCTTTTATACCCTTAATAGAGCCCTCTGACAATAGACCAGTAAAATTCCTACTCAAAAAATCAACAATCATGATTAAGACATAGGGAGATAGGGGGATGCCTTGCCTGATCCCTCTACCAGCTAAGAAAAACCCAAAGGGAGACCCATTAACCAGAACAGAGTACTTGACAATATTAACACACTCCATGATGAGTTTGATAACTGAATTGTTGAACCTAAACTTAGCCAAAACCTTTGGGATGAAATCCCATACAAATTTATCACAAGCTTTAGAAATGTCCAGTTTGAGAGCCATGCCCGAATAATTACATCTGTCCATATAATGGAGAATCTCATGAGTGGTTAGAGTAGCATCAAGAATATTGCACCTAGGGACAAAACCCTTTTGGGTAGGACTAATGCTTTTATCCAGAAGGGGCTTGATATGGTTCACAAGGATCTTAGATAGGATTTTGTAAAATTTGTTGCATAGGCTAATGGGTCAGAAATCAATCATGGATTGAGGCTCACCAATCTTAGGAATTAGGGCAATAAAGGTGTGATTCATTTGTTTAAGGATTTTACCTGATTTGAAGAAATCTCGAGCTGCAAGCACAAGGTCTCCACCCATAGTATCCCATAATATCTGAAAGAAGGAAGGGGAAAACCATCAAGGCCCAGGGCTTTGAAAGCCCCCATACTAAAGGTAGCCAACCAAACTTCTTCCAGAGAAACAACACTGAGAATCCCCTTATTATCATCCTGGGAGATGATGGTAGGAAGATGGTTGAGCAGCAGATTGTCCAAAGCTGGATTTGGCTCCTCAATTAGAGCTGAGTAAGCCACTTGAAAGTAGTTAGTAGCTAGAAGGCCAATTTGGGTGGAATTCAAAATCACCACACTAGAAATATCAGTCAGTTTAGAAATTTGATTCCTTTTCCTATGCTTGATGGCAGACACATGAAAGAAAGAGGTGTTCTTGTCACCTTCCTTCAACCATTGGACTCTATATTTTTGCTTCCAAAATATTTCCTCATTTTTGAGGACTCATTCCCATTCCTTCTTGGTTTCCATTTCCTGATTGCGAGTCTGCTGGCTATCATCTCCTTCCTCCATTTTCTTTTGTAGAGTTCTCAAATCCTCTTCTAACACCTTTTTTTTTTGAAACAGGTCACCAAATACACACTTTTTCCATCCTTTAACCATATTTTTAATATGTTTGAGTTTGAAAAAATCCTAAACATGGAGGAGCCACAAATAGGTATATTCCACCAATCAACAATTTTATTTTTAAATCCAGGGTGGGAATTCCACATTATCTCAAAATGGAATGGGATGGGGCCCATAGCAGGTCGGCTATTAGAGGTCAACAAAAGGGTGTTATGGTCAGATACCATTTTGGGCAAGGTTTTTAGACTGACATTTAAAATATTGGTCCAATGGGGGGAGCAGAGAAAACTATCTAAACAAACCTGAATCAGATGTTCACTAGAGTGTCTATTAGACCAGGTAAATTTATGGCCTATAAGATCAATATCTATCAACTCTGAAGAGTTCAAGAAATTAGCCAAGTTAGACATGCTAAGTTGAACTATTTGAACTATTTGTGATGCTCTTGTTGTTACTTCTAGCAATGAAGTTTAAGCATGATGTCAAATTAACGTTTTTGTTGAAACATGACTAGGCTGCCATGTCCCAAATTCCAACTTTAGCTAAGATGTCCATGATGAACATTTCTAAAATAAATGATAATTTGTGTTAAAACATTGAAAATTTGTATTGGGTCCCTTTGTTGTCCTTGGTATGATCAAGGGATGTGTATGGGCCCCCAATCCATTTCAAGGATGGCAGGGAGTCCTTGGGATGTCCATTGTAGGGTAAACACCCTCAGGGATGCTCCTTACACTATAGGGAAATCTAGGGGATATTTCTCTTTGCAAGTGGCAGTGTAGGGGTGACAATAGTGGCAAAGGGTCTTGCCCTTGTCCTAAGAATTTTGGGTTTTTTGGGGGATGAATCCTTGTGAAACATTAGTTTTTATTCAAGATTGAACAAGATCTATTTTGTTAGTAGATATTTTCACACAAAAAAAGATGATGTACACTTTAGGTTTCTTGATGAATGCTCAACCTAGGACACATGTTTATATTTGATCCATTTGGGAGTCTTGTCACTATTTGGAAAAATTTGGGTTTTCTTGGGGGATGCATCCATGTGAAACATGTTGAACACCTAGAATACTGAGGGGGGGGGTGAATCAGTATTTACTGAAATTCATTAACTTCATCAACTTAAACATGCATTCAAGCATCACGTTAAACTTGCAGTAATGGAAAGGAACAATTAAAGCATTCAACACATCAAAGAACACTAGATTTACAAGGAAAAGCCTTGAAAGGGAAAAACCACGATGAGGATTAGCTCATAATATATTATAACTGGTTATAATAGAGATTATAGAATGGTGGACTCATAGTCCAAGGACTCACTGTCTAGAAAGAAAGAATGGTGTATTAGCAAGGGCTCACTACCCAAAATAGAAAAAGATAGAAGAAAGGGCGGCTCATTGCCAAAGATGAACTACTAACAATGCATCTACAACATGTTGAAAGTACAATTCCAATTAAGCACATAAAAATGACTTAAAACACTTCATACTTCACCACTATCACCTTTCACACTTCACACTACATCAGATCTCGCACAGACTCTTAATTAAATCCAATACTCTCATTATATTCCCACACAAGGAATTAACCTCGTATATATACCGCAATCAACCAAAACATCAATTAGGTAATCCTAATTAGCTGAAAGGTGCAACCTCATAACCTATCGACACAATAATCCAACACACACACTTTGTAGAATAAACCAAAAGAGAATGGAATGACCTATAATCACTCCCATTATTCTCCTCTATACACAATTCAACTCTGCACGAGCCCAAAATTCTTAAGTCGGCATCACATAACAAAATTGGTGAAGTAACAACTAAATGAACCAACTACTCATCCACAACTCGACATGTGGACCACCAAATCACTTTCCACTTAAAGTGCACTCACATCTAACACCTTCCAACACTTCCTCAAAACTACACAACATAATATTCATCCACGATGGAATGCAGAGCATTCCAACCTGCACTCTGTCATAGCTTAGCCGATACTTTGTCAACAATATCATTAGCTGCAAAAGATAGAAACACTTGAAATTTTGGAAAGTTTGGAGATGAATAACTAACAATATTGATTTGAAGTTATTATCCCACTTCTAAGCCCAAGGGTGGATAGGAAACCCCCTTGGTTCACTAGTGGAAGAGACACGGGCATCCTCTAGGGGTGGTCTACTTAGTATGTAACTAACAATAATGATTTGAAGTTATTATCCCCCCAATAACCAATCATTGAAAGGTTGAAGATGAAACCTCAATACGGTGCCTAGAGTCTTTCCTACTTCTAAGCCCAAGGGCGGATAGGCAACCCCGTTGGTTCACTAATGGAAGACACATAGACATCCTTTAGGGATGGTCTACTTAGTATGTAATATCTCCCCTCTTGTACTTCCATCCCTTCTTCCCATGATCAATTATAGAGCCATTAATAATTTATGGTTAGATTGATAATTTAATATGAGTTACAATTCTTATTAGGTTCTATATGAAATACAGGGAATTAATTATACTTATAACATATACATAAAATAGCATACCACAATATCTATGATTTTATGTTACTGCTATATCTTAGTATGCAGATAATTATTAATGTAGATAATTTATCTTGGATGATTCGTTGTAGATATTAGTCTATATATATATCTTCAATGTTGTTAAATTTTTTATTAACACTCAGAAGATATTGTTAAGTGTAAATCAAAACGAATAAGAATCTATCATCCATATTCATATGGAAGATCCATAATTACTTATAACGCTCAATAATTTCTTCAAGCATCATTATTGCATAATTGTGTATATATATATATATATATATATAAGTTAAGTCTATATATATATATATATAATTGATTTCAACTTAACTTTTATATATATATATATGCAATTATATTAACTTGCCTAATATATTTTTAATAATAATAATTAATCCAATAGATTTACATCTTCCAAACCTCATTCCTTGTTTCCAATCTGGGGTGTTTTCCAACTTCTAATTCATTTCCATATATTAATTAATTTTCCTTCCTTCATCTGCCTATGCTTCTTCCCCATCTTTATTTCTTATTTCCTACCTTTTATATCTCCATGTCTCCAAAAGAGAAATTCTTTTACAAACGGACATGACTTTTCAACAACCACACCTCTTTAACATTGTTGTCCTTTTCATTAAGGAATTATTTCTTCCATAAGGTAACTCTTTTCTTTTAACGAATTGCTTCTTATGAGAATCGCCACCTTTTAAGGGGATCCTTCCTCTATGCATCTCCCTCTCCCCCCCTTTGCCCTTCTTCTCTATCTCTCCCTCCTCTACCTATCTCTCACACTTTCTCTCCCTCCCTTGTTTCCTGTCTATCCCCCTATGTATCTCTCTCTTTCTCTTCCCATATTTCTCCATCTCTCTAATTTCTCTCTCCCTATATCCATCTCCCTATTTATCTCCCTCTCTCCATCTCTATTTCTCTATCTCCACTTATCTATGTTTGTCTATCTCTCTCCCTCTCCTTCTCTCCCTCTCTCTATATCTCTTTATATCTTTATCACTCTATCACTCTATCTCACAATCTATACACTCTACCTTTCCCTCTCTCTTCCTCTATATCTCTCTATCTCTTCTTTTCTATCTCTCTCTCTCTTTATCTCCCTATCTCTCTTTGCCTTTGTCTCTCCATCTACCTCTATCTCTCACTATATTTTTCTCCCTCTTGCTCTTTCACTCTATCTTCATCTCTACCTCCATTTTCCTCTCCCCCCTTCTATTTCTAGACATGTCTCCCTCTCTCTATCCATCAATCTCTCTCCTTTATCTTCCTTTCTCTTTATTTCTATATCTATTTGCTTCTCTCTCTCTATCCATATTTCCTCTCTCTCTATCTCCTCTCTCTCTTTATATCTCCCTCTCCTCTCCACACCCCTCTACTCTATATCTTTATCTCCTTACCCCTCTCTCGATTTCCCCCGTTCTATCTCTCCCTCTTTCTATCCCCATCTCTCCCTCTCTCTAACTTTCTCCCTATTGCAAACATAACATGAGCCTATTGATAATGGAGCCTAGTTATCTTCCTAATTAAGAGGTTATTTTAGTCACATTGGGATCCCTATAAGTGGATGCATAGGTGATTTCAAGCTATCACTTCTCCATTGAGGATTTTTTGCACAAATATCATTTGATAAATGGCCTACCAATTGATCTCATGTACTGCACAAATGTATGCAAAAAATATACCAAGTTTTCCCTAACTGACCTTCCACAGGTCTTCGACGTACCCATTGCACACCAAGGTGTGATTGCTAGTTGTACTATCCAAATGCAACCACTTATGCCCATCAATTAGAATAATAAGGAGACTAATGATATCCAAGAAATAACATTATATGAGGCACAAAAAACAAAAAGATGGTTGTGTCATGCCCCCAAAATTGTAACCCTAAAGTGCAAAGTGTTAAGATACAATTAAGTGAATAAAATAAATAAAAAATATAAATATTTATTATAATTACAATAATTATAATATATAATACTAGGAATGTTAAAATATACATATAACTAATATAAAAATAATAAATATATTAACATATAATATATTATATAAAATATGTAAACATACAATAACATGTAAGGGAATGAAAAAGAAGTAATTAGTGAAGAAAGGAGATTAAGACAATAATTACATCTTACCAAAGGCAACGGTTGATAGTAATTTGTAAAAGGCTTTGATCCAAAAAGCCTTTTACAAATTACTATCAACAGATTGCTGCTAAAAGATCTGTGTGTCTTAATCTCTTTCACTATTACTCTTTCATTTCACTACAAATATGTTCTTTGTTCCTAAATGATATATATTATAATTATTAATAATTATAACAAACTATTGCTCATCTGTTGTACATTCCTTAATTTGCTAGGAATTTGAGGAGCATGTTGGCTCATGCCTGCCTTATATAATGTTCTTTCTTAGTTCATCATTAGATAACTTCTGAACAGAAGAAGAAGAAGAAGAAGAAGAGAAATTTTCGAAATTGGTATGGTTTGTTGCATTTGGATAAGTACAACAACAACAGTGTCTATCTTACGTGGAAAATCGATTAGAAAAACAGTATATTTTGCATACATTTGTCATTATAGACGGAAACCATTATCAGCTGATATAGCTGCAATAGATGATATGCATCCCCTTATACAATATTCATCTTCTTAATGGGAAAATAACAAACTCCATATCCTTTCCTTATGTTGAGAAGAGACCAGAAAGTGGACAAAGTAGAAAGGAAAATTGAAGGAAGAATATATAGTAGAGTAGAGAGGAAAATGAATGTAAATAAAGACAAAGGAGAGAAAAGGAAGTGATGAATGAAGAGAACATAGAAATAGAGGGGAGAATGAATAGAATAAAGGTGAAAGAAGAAAGAGGAGAAAAACTCAGTGAAGATAAATAGAGATAAAGAGATAGAAAAGAGAGATAAAAATATGGAGGAAGAAGAAAAGACAGAAGTCTTCCTCAGGTGAATGATGATGAAGTGAATAGAAGTGGAAGAGGGAAGAACAAGCTTATAGATCGTGGAATGAAAATGAAGATGAAGAGGAAGATGAAATCCAGAGATGGAATGGGAAGAAAGAGGAGAATGAGTAGAGAGAGAGATACATGGGGGATGACAGGGAGGGAGATGAAGAAGAGGGTGAGAGGGAGATAAATAGATAGAGGAAGGATAGAGAGAAGAGGGGGGGAGAGGGAGATGCATAGAGAGGGAGAATGAAGATGGGGAGAGAGGGAGAGATAGCTTAATATATAGAGAGGGGGAGGGATAGGTAGAGGGAGGGAGAGAGAGATATAGATAGAAGGTGATATAGAGAGATAGAGAGGTAGAGAAATAGATAAAGAGATTAGGAGAGAGAGATCGAGGTAGAGAAATATATGGATAGAATGAGATAGAGATAGGAGTGAGAGAGAAATAGAGATAGAAATATAGTGAAGAGATGGAGGGAGAGATGGAAAGGTAATAATATATAATTATTTATTTAATGTGGAATATATAAAAATATACTAATTATTAATTATAATAATTTAATATTGATATGTAATAGTTTTTATTATAAAATATAATATAAGTATATTTTATATAATTTAAATTGTATTATATAAAATATATATTATATTATATTTATATGTTATTTAATTTGTAATATATAAAAATATATTAATTTTTTTTTTTGATTGGTAAATCGCTACTTGTGGGGCAGCACCCATAAAGTGAACAAAATAAACATATGGACTACTTCAAACCAAAAATTGGGGAGCACAAAAAGGAAACACCTAACCAAATTTACCGTTGCCTACAGACTGATTAGCTGTCCTCCTTTTCTTTGGTGTGGGATTAGAGGTGCATATTGAATTTCACCTCATTCTTCTTTATTTTCCTTTGCACCTTCATCGAATTTTCTTCTGATGAACCACCACCCATGTCCTCTGCTTTACCTTTGATTATTTGGATTCCCCTTGGAGACATTATTTTTGAATTTCCATCCATGACACTATGACGACCAACATGAGGAGAAACTGTCGAGGCCTCTGAATCAACATGTTTCCCTTTCTGGTCCCAGTTTCTTTTCTTTGAGGTAGTGGTGGGGTTTTTTCTAGGTGAAGGAGCATCACAAACAAAATTCACCACAAAAAAGGACATACCTGCAATTGGAGTGGTTTGGGAATCGCCTAGTGGAGCCATGCCCGAGGTAGTGTCAATAGCTTTGGGTGGCTCTTCAGCCTCACCATTTGAACCATCCTTTTCCACTGGGTAATGTTGGGGGGTGGCATCTTTCCACCAAGTATCTTGGTTTCCATACCAACTTTTTGAGTAGTGTGCAGCCATATGACCAGTGTTGAAACATCGACAACAACAAAAAGGTATTCCTTCATAATCAAGCAATTGATTCCATTCCATCCCTGCAATTTTTAGAAGGATATTCATAGGGAGATATTTGGTTGCATTTATCTCCACTAATATGTGAGCGTAGGTAGTGTGCAAAAAAATTGAGGAGCCATCATCCACTGCCAAAAACTTCCCCAACAAACTGCCAATGGATTCAAAGCATGAATCACACCAAAACTATAGATGCAGATTCGACAACCTTACCCAGACTGGAACCAAGTCAAAGGATTTTGTGAGAGGGTTGAAGGAAGAATGTCAGGGTTTCAAAATTAATAATGTTACTCCTAGCTCCATCGGTATTCCTATAGAACTATATTACGATCCTTCACATTATCGAAAACAACCATGAAGAACCCCCTTGCATTGGGGTATATCTCTATATCCCCCTCCAAAATAGGTTTCCAAATTTCTATATTCTAATCATGCAGCTCCGCAAGGCTTGGCCAAAACCCCCAAAATCTACCAACTAGCCCCTGACCTACAAAATAAGATATATTTTCAGCCACTTCCTTATCAATCTCCCCAATGAAAGAAACAGTTGGGATAGTGGTTGCACACTAGAGAGCACTAGGACCCTTCTGCTCACCACAATCAGTCACCTTCGCCCCTGATCTCCCCTCCCAACCATTGCTCATCCCCCATTTATTTTGTGGAGAACAAGGCCGAGTAATTCTGTCATCAGTCTATCCCCGAAACCTCGATGAAGATGCAAGCTGATCATTAGGGTTCAAGGCCGGATGATTTTTCTCCTTCTCTTTCCCATGGATCATCATTTCCTAACCTTCCACCAGCATTGAATATGAGTGACAACGGAATACAAAACTCGATGATTTAGCATTTTGATGCCGCCCACCGTTTGGGTCGGAGAATGTTTCTATAGAGGCACCAAAGGATGCCCTAGCTTCAGCAGTCGATGGTAAAGTCTTCACTTCACACCCATGAGAAATCCCTTCCTTAATTCCTCCACGCCTCCAAAATTTTGCTTGGTCCAACGTAGTGGTGGAAGAGCGAGCCGAGGTTTTCCACAGTGCACAGGAGTTTGCCAAAGTCATTGCAGAGCCTTCATTCTAAAAATATATTAATTATTAATTATAATAATCTATATTTATATTTAATAGTTTTTATTATAGAATATAATATATAATAATAATATAATTTAAATATAATTATACTACATATAATTTGATTTGTATTATATAAAATATATATTATATACTAAGTATATATTTTATTTTATTTATATTTAATAATTTGTAATATAAAATAATAATTTTCATTTTAAAGTTAATAAATTAATAGTTTAAAAGTAAATAGATTATTTTTCAAAAATTATTAATAAGTATTTAGAATTTTAAAGAGATCAAAATATTATTGAAAATTTTAATTTAGTTTTTAATGGAGACGTTGGCCTAAAATAGGCTATCGTAGTCCTTCACATATTATTATTATTATTTATTGAGATTTTTTTTTAAGTTTTTAATTTGTAAAAAAACAAAATAGTTTTATATCTCTTTTTTATGAAGGAAAAAGTTTTTTTAACCTCTGGTTTTCTTGTTTAGTGAACGAACAACTCAAAAATTATTAATAATTGTCAAACAAAAGCGTAAACAAAAAATAAAAAGGGTAAAAGATCCAAATATAGACTTAATCCAACATGTCTAAATCATCATCTTCTCATCTATATCCCATTCTAGATTGAAAGCTTTGATTTGCTTCATTGTTAATCTCATCCAGTCTTTCCTTCCAACCTCAAAATGATATTTACTATCTTCCTAATAATCTTTCAAATTGGGTATGTAAATACATGCTAGCCCAAGATGAAAGTGATCTCTTAACATAGTTTTTGTTGTCAAAAGATGTTATCATGTATAAATGTAAGCTAATCTCTACCAAAGATCTCACAATGTTTTTGGCATTTGAAGAATATTGACAAGTATAATAGATTAGATTCAAAGGAAAGGGGTACCTTGCCTTCTTCCTTTCCTTACATTTCTTATTAATTGAGCCCATTTTCTTGCATAACTCAATGAGGATGAGGTTATAACTTATGTGGCGACATAGCTTGTAAGGATTTTCATGAAAACCACCTATTTTGATATTTATAAATCTTGAATATTAAAATATAATATCTGCCAAATCCAGTTACCAAGCTTTTACCTTAAAGAGAAATTCTAATTCCAACATTTCTATCAAGTTCTCTTATAGTGAACATCCTGAAGGCATTCTTAACCTATTTGAAGTTCTTGTTACTAACTTAAGTTGAAGTTGTGGATAAAAATTGTAAATTTGTATTGTATTATCATAGACTCTATGTGACTATAGATTGGGCCATGCCTTCATACTTTCAATTGCATAGAAAATATATGAAGACACGTATAAATATTGATTATTTTGGAAGTTCACCAATGATTATGCAAAATTGTTACTTATTAGCTTTCCCTAGTAAATAAATTGTGAAACATAACCAATGATTGTAATGAATTAGCACATCTAATATTCAACAATGCTCATTTCCTTGCTTCCCATTAATTTTTTCAATAGGATGATTATAT
>CM021107.1:541264405-541505986 GCA_007115665.2 Sequoiadendron giganteum | reverse complement strand
CTCTATCTTCATCTCTACCTCCATTTTCCTCTCCCCCCTTCTATTTCTAGACATGTCTCCCTCTCTCTATCCATCAATCTCTCTCCTTTATCTTCCTTTCTCTTTATTTCTATATCTATTTGCTTCTCTCTCTCTATCCATATTTCCTCTCTCTCTATCTCCTCTCTCTCTTTATATCTCCCTCTCCTCTCCACACCCCTCTACTCTATATCTTTATCTCCTTACCCCTCTCTCGATTTCCCCCGTTCTATCTCTCCCTCTTTCTATCCCCATCTCTCCCTCTCTCTAACTTTCTCCCTATTGCAAACATAACATGAGCCTATTGATAATGGAGCCTAGTTATCTTCCTAATTAAGAGGTTATTTTAGTCACATTGGGATCCCTATAAGTGGATGCATAGGTGATTTCAAGCTATCACTTCTCCATTGAGGATTTTTTGCACAAATATCATTTGATAAATGGCCTACCAATTGATCTCATGTACTGCACAAATGTATGCAAAAAATATACCAAGTTTTCCCTAACTGACCTTCCACAGGTCTTCGACGTACCCATTGCACACCAAGGTGTGATTGCTAGTTGTACTATCCAAATGCAACCACTTATGCCCATCAATTAGAATAATAAGGAGACTAATGATATCCAAGAAATAACATTATATGAGGCACAAAAAACAAAAAGATGGTTGTGTCATGCCCCCAAAATTGTAACCCTAAAGTGCAAAGTGTTAAGATACAATTAAGTGAATAAAATAAATAAAAAATATAAATATTTATTATAATTACAATAATTATAATATATAATACTAGGAATGTTAAAATATACATATAACTAATATAAAAATAATAAATATATTAACATATAATATATTATATAAAATATGTAAACATACAATAACATGTAAGGGAATGAAAAAGAAGTAATTAGTGAAGAAAGGAGATTAAGACAATAATTACATCTTACCAAAGGCAACGGTTGATAGTAATTTGTAAAAGGCTTTGATCCAAAAAGCCTTTTACAAATTACTATCAACCGTTGCCTTTGGTAAGATGTAATTATTGTCTTAATCTCCTTTCTTCACTAATTACTTCTTTTTCATTCCCTTACATGTTATTGTATGCTTACATATTTTATATAATATATTATATGTTAATATATTTATTATTTTTATATTAGTTATATGTATATTTTAACATTCCTAGTATTATATATTATAATTATTGTAATTATAATAAATATTTATATCTGTTATTTATTTTATTCACTTAATTGTATCTTAACACTTTGCACTTTAGGGTTACAATTTTGGGGGCATGACACAACCATCTTTTTGTTTTTTCTGCCTTATATAATGTTCTTTCTTGGATATCATTAGTGTCCTTATTATTCTAATTGATGGGCATAAGTGGTTGCATTTGGATAGTACAACTAGCAATCACACCTTGGTGTGCAATGGGTACACCGAAGACCTGTGGAAGGTCAGTTAGGGAAAACTTGGTATATTTTTTGCATACATTTGTGCAGTACATGAGATCAATTGGTAGGCCATTTATCAAATGATGTTTGTGCAAAAAAACCTCAATGGAGAAGTGATAGCTTGAAATCACCTATGCATCCACTTATAGGGATCCCAATGTGACTAAAATAACCTCTTAATTAGGAAGATAACTAGGCTCCATTATCAATAGGCTCATGTTATGTTTGCAATAGGGAGAAAGTTAGAGAGAGGGAGAGATGGGGATAGAAAGAGGGAGAGATAGAAGGGGGGAAATTGAGAGAGGGGTAAGGAGATGAATATATAGAGTAGAGGGGTGTGGAGAGGAGAGAGAGAGATAAAGAGAGAGAGGAGATAGAGAGAGAGGAAATATGGAGAGAGAGAGAGAAAAGCAAATAGATATAGAAATAAAGATAAAGGAAGAGAAAGGAGAGAGATTGATGGATAGAGAGAGGGAGACATGTCTAGAAATAGAATGGGGGAGAGGAAAATGGAGGTACAGATGAAGATAGAGTGAAAGAGAAAGAGGGAGAAAAATATAGTGAGAGATAGAGGTAGAGGGAGAGACAAAGGCAAAGAGAGATAGGGAGATAAAGAGAGAGAGATAGAAAAGAAGAGATAAAGAGATATAGAGGAAGAGAGAGGGAAAGGTAGAGTGTATAGATTTTGAGATAGAGTGATAGAGTGATAAAGATATAAAGAGATATAGAGAGAGGGAGATAAGGAGAGGGAGAGAGATAGACAAACATAGATAAGTGGAGATAGAGAAATAGAGATGGAGAGAGGGAGATAAATAGGGAGAGAAATTAGAGAGATGGAGAAATATGGGAAGAGAAAGGGAGAGATAGGTAGAGAGAGAGAGAGATACATAGGGGGATAGACAGGAAACAAGGGAGGGAGAGATAGAGAAGAAGGGAAAAGAGGGTGAGAGGGAGATAAATAGATAGAGGAAGGATAGAGAGAAGAGGGGGGGAGAGGGAGATGCATAGAGAGGGAGAATGAAGATGGGGAGAGAGGGAGAGATAGCTTAATATATAGAGAGGGGGAGGGATAGGTAGAGGGAGGGAGAGAGAGATATAGATAGAAGGTGATATAGAGAGATAGAGAGGTAGAGAAATAGATAAAGAGATTAGGAGAGAGAGATCGAGGTAGAGAAATATATGGATAGAATGAGATAGAGATAGGAGTGAGAGAGAAATAGAGATAGAAATATAGTGAAGAGATGGAGGGAGAGATGGAAAGGTAATAATATATAATTATTTATTTAATGTGGAATATATAAAAATATACTAATTATTAATTATAATAATTTAATATTGATATGTAATAGTTTTTATTATAAAATATAATATAAGTATATTTTATATAATTTAAATTGTATTATATAAAATATATATTATATTATATTTATATGTTATTTAATTTGTAATATATAAAAATATATTAATTTTTTTTTTTGATTGGTAAATCGCTACTTGTGGGGCAGCACCCATAAAGTGAACAAAATAAACATATGGACTACTTCAAACCAAAAATTGGGGAGCACAAAAAGGAAACACCTAACCAAATTTACCGTTGCCTACAGACTGATTAGCTGTCCTCCTTTTCTTTGGTGTGGGATTAGAGGTGCATATTGAATTTCACCTCATTCTTCTTTATTTTCCTTTGCACCTTCATCGAATTTTCTTCTGATGAACCACCACCCATGTCCTCTGCTTTACCTTTGATTATTTGGATTCCCCTTGGAGACATTATTTTTGAATTTCCATCCATGACACTATGACGACCAACATGAGGAGAAACTGTCGAGGCCTCTGAATCAACATGTTTCCCTTTCTGGTCCCAGTTTCTTTTCTTTGAGGTAGTGGTGGGGTTTTTTCTAGGTGAAGGAGCATCACAAACAAAATTCACCACAAAAAAGGACATACCTGCAATTGGAGTGGTTTGGGAATCGCCTAGTGGAGCCATGCCCGAGGTAGTGTCAATAGCTTTGGGTGGCTCTTCAGCCTCACCATTTGAACCATCCTTTTCCACTGGGTAATGTTGGGGGGTGGCATCTTTCCACCAAGTATCTTGGTTTCCATACCAACTTTTTGAGTAGTGTGCAGCCATATGACCAGTGTTGAAACATCGACAACAACAAAAAGGTATTCCTTCATAATCAAGCAATTGATTCCATTCCATCCCTGCAATTTTTAGAAGGATATTCATAGGGAGATATTTGGTTGCATTTATCTCCACTAATATGTGAGCGTAGGTAGTGTGCAAAAAAATTGAGGAGCCATCATCCACTGCCAAAAACTTCCCCAACAAACTGCCAATGGATTCAAAGCATGAATCACACCAAAACTATAGATGCAGATTCGACAACCTTACCCAGACTGGAACCAAGTCAAAGGATTTTGTGAGAGGGTTGAAGGAAGAATGTCAGGGTTTCAAAATTAATAATGTTACTCCTAGCTCCATCGGTATTCCTATAGAACTATATTACGATCCTTCACATTATCGAAAACAACCATGAAGAACCCCCTTGCATTGGGGTATATCTCTATATCCCCCTCCAAAATAGGTTTCCAAATTTCTATATTCTAATCATGCAGCTCCGCAAGGCTTGGCCAAAACCCCCAAAATCTACCAACTAGCCCCTGACCTACAAAATAAGATATATTTTCAGCCACTTCCTTATCAATCTCCCCAATGAAAGAAACAGTTGGGATAGTGGTTGCACACTAGAGAGCACTAGGACCCTTCTGCTCACCACAATCAGTCACCTTCGCCCCTGATCTCCCCTCCCAACCATTGCTCATCCCCCATTTATTTTGTGGAGAACAAGGCCGAGTAATTCTGTCATCAGTCTATCCCCGAAACCTCGATGAAGATGCAAGCTGATCATTAGGGTTCAAGGCCGGATGATTTTTCTCCTTCTCTTTCCCATGGATCATCATTTCCTAACCTTCCACCAGCATTGAATATGAGTGACAACGGAATACAAAACTCGATGATTTAGCATTTTGATGCCGCCCACCGTTTGGGTCGGAGAATGTTTCTATAGAGGCACCAAAGGATGCCCTAGCTTCAGCAGTCGATGGTAAAGTCTTCACTTCACACCCATGAGAAATCCCTTCCTTAATTCCTCCACGCCTCCAAAATTTTGCTTGGTCCAACGTAGTGGTGGAAGAGCGAGCCGAGGTTTTCCACAGTGCACAGGAGTTTGCCAAAGTCATTGCAGAGCCTTCATTCTAAAAATATATTAATTATTAATTATAATAATCTATATTTATATTTAATAGTTTTTATTATAGAATATAATATATAATAATAATATAATTTAAATATAATTATACTACATATAATTTGATTTGTATTATATAAAATATATATTATATACTAAGTATATATTTTATTTTATTTATATTTAATAATTTGTAATATAAAATAATAATTTTCATTTTAAAGTTAATAAATTAATAGTTTAAAAGTAAATAGATTATTTTTCAAAAATTATTAATAAGTATTTAGAATTTTAAAGAGATCAAAATATTATTGAAAATTTTAATTTAGTTTTTAATGGAGACGTTGGCCTAAAATAGGCTATCGTAGTCCTTCACATATTATTATTATTATTTATTGAGATTTTTTTTTAAGTTTTTAATTTGTAAAAAAACAAAATAGTTTTATATCTCTTTTTTATGAAGGAAAAAGTTTTTTTAACCTCTGGTTTTCTTGTTTAGTGAACGAACAACTCAAAAATTATTAATAATTGTCAAACAAAAGCGTAAACAAAAAATAAAAAGGGTAAAAGATCCAAATATAGACTTAATCCAACATGTCTAAATCATCATCTTCTCATCTATATCCCATTCTAGATTGAAAGCTTTGATTTGCTTCATTGTTAATCTCATCCAGTCTTTCCTTCCAACCTCAAAATGATATTTACTATCTTCCTAATAATCTTTCAAATTGGGTATGTAAATACATGCTAGCCCAAGATGAAAGTGATCTCTTAACATAGTTTTTGTTGTCAAAAGATGTTATCATGTATAAATGTAAGCTAATCTCTACCAAAGATCTCACAATGTTTTTGGCATTTGAAGAATATTGACAAGTATAATAGATTAGATTCAAAGGAAAGGGGTACCTTGCCTTCTTCCTTTCCTTACATTTCTTATTAATTGAGCCCATTTTCTTGCATAACTCAATGAGGATGAGGTTATAACTTATGTGGCGACATAGCTTGTAAGGATTTTCATGAAAACCACCTATTTTGATATTTATAAATCTTGAATATTAAAATATAATATCTGCCAAATCCAGTTACCAAGCTTTTACCTTAAAGAGAAATTCTAATTCCAACATTTCTATCAAGTTCTCTTATAGTGAACATCCTGAAGGCATTCTTAACCTATTTGAAGTTCTTGTTACTAACTTAAGTTGAAGTTGTGGATAAAAATTGTAAATTTGTATTGTATTATCATAGACTCTATGTGACTATAGATTGGGCCATGCCTTCATACTTTCAATTGCATAGAAAATATATGAAGACACGTATAAATATTGATTATTTTGGAAGTTCACCAATGATTATGCAAAATTGTTACTTATTAGCTTTCCCTAGTAAATAAATTGTGAAACATAACCAATGATTGTAATGAATTAGCACATCTAATATTCAACAATGCTCATTTCCTTGCTTCCCATTAATTTTTTCAATAGGATGATTATATTATAAATGTATTCTTTGAAGTGAGACCTCTACAAATGCTTTGGAATTTGGGACTTTCACTTCTTAGGCACCTTCAACCAATGTTTTTTAATATTATAAAGGCAAGTTTCTTTCTGGTCTTGAAAGAAAACAACTCTTCTCCATGTCCATATCTATATTCATCCCTTGGGGTAACTTGAGAGTGATATTGAGGGATGGATCATCCAATTTAGCTACAAATTGATCATCAACAATTATAATTTCTTTGGTATTAGGCATGTAATGTCTCACAAAGATAAGGACAAAGTCTATACATTGAATATGAGTTTGGAAACCACTTGCATGAGTTGGACCACTTGAAAAACTTTCCTTTTTCATTGGATTCCTAGGGTGTCATTGTATCTGGTTCCATAATTTCTCCAAAATGATATGCCCTAATTTTCTATCTTTGACTTCTGAGAAGGCACTATGTAAAATGATAGCATGGGTATACCCCTAGTATTCAAACTTCATTTTGTGAGGTCTTGAGAGCAGTCAAATGAGAAGAGTTAGGGTTTTGAGTAGATTTTGTAGGCAAAAAGAGAAATAATTTTGTTTGAATAAGTGAAGCAACTATGGTGGATGCAGTTCATGCAAGTAAAATTTCAACTTAGGGAAACTTTGGACTTTAGTAGCACATAGCTAGCAAAGGTTTCAAACATGCAAGCTAACATACAATAGATTTGAATAATCAAATATGGGATGTGCTTGCCCTACCTCACTGCATGGTTCAATATTGATGGGGAATTGCAAAAAAATGATAGTAGCATTGAGTTGTGGGTTGTGCAGCAAATATCCTTCCTTTGAATGTGTGATAGTGATAAATGATCCTGTGAACTTTTTTTATAACTTTGGGTTTTTAAATGATTGGAATCTTTTGATTTGTGCCAAACTTGTTCAGTGAATAGGAAGTTTTGAAACTTCCCAAAATTTTGATGCTTTATCATGAGTTATAAATCATTTTCTTTTGATAACCATTGGAAATTTTGAAAACTTTGAAACTTTGCTTGCAATTTCAAGAAACTTTGAACTTGCTGACACGATCCTCAAAGCTTCTTTTGGTAGAACTTATCATCTTGGAACAATTGTTGACATTTTGGCGATTCAATCAACTTGTGAACCTATTGACACTGAAAACTTGGCAACCTTCAGTCGGAACTTTGATCTTGAAGTGAACTTTGTTTTCCATTTCAAAGGTTTGTGAACCTTGAAAATATTTGATGCTTTGTTTGTTGGCACTTTGAGGAGCTCTAGAAATTTTAAAAGGCGTGACAAGTGGAAAGAAAGACTACTTATTAGAGAGTTAGGAAGTTTGGGAACTTGTTGGGTTTTGCAGAGTTCACAAACTCATGAAAAATGTCAACAAGGTTTGAAGAAAATCAAAATGATCTGGGAAGAATGACTTAAAAAAAAATTGTGAACCTTGAGGATATTGAAGGATTGTTTTGAACATGATTTATTTAGGGTTGACTCCACAATCAATCAAATTTACCTAAGATTTTACAAAGAACTTAAGAAAAATTTACAGAAAACATTATGCCAAAGACCCTTAGAAAAAATTGTGAACCTTGAGGATTTGGAGGTTCATTTTCATCATGATTTATTTACGGCTAACTCCACAAGTCATCAAAGTTACCTAATTTTTTACAAAAGAACTTTGGAAAAATTTATAGAAAACATTACGCCAAAGACCCTTAGAACTTTGTGATTAGTCGAGGTTGGCAAGTTTCTAAAGAATATTTGCTTCTGATGTTGCTCATGTCTTTCCCATTAGTTATAGGCCAGCTACACTATTAGATGGTCATCTGCACAACAAAAAGAATTCAAAAGGATGGAATGCAGACTTTTTTCTATGCAAGTACTTTTCTTTTTGGGTTTACATTAATTTTTTGACATAGATATTCTTGTATTGAAGCATGTGCTTGTGGCAATGCTCCATAATATGGGAATCCAATTCCATGCCATAGTGAAACATACATTTTAAAACTTTATGCCATTGTCACATTGAGTGCATTATAGGATCTAGAGTAGTTATTTGCAATAATAATGAATTCTTGAGGATTTTCTTGTTAATATTCATTAGAATCCTTTTTTTTCATACTGATATTGCTTGTATTACCCCATGGTAAAATATTTATTTTATGGTACTTACAAATGTTGGCTAATGCTTCAAGATTTATCAATTCTTTGCTTTTCTAAATATGATTATTAGGGATGAATTCATTTTAAGAAAATAGATTTCTCTTTACATTATTACAACTTTTTGGATCTCAAATGGAGTTCTTTTTGCAAAATGATGCATGGGAATTTTAAATATTGCATTTGTGCATCCATTCTTTTCATAATTGTTTCTTCTTTTTCATGACTCATTTACAATTGGGAAACATTCTTTTATTGTGCGTCATGACTTTTGTAGGGCCCAAGAGCTTCTGATAGGTCCCAAGTTTTATGCAAAGAAGTCAGGATTCCTAATGCCCCTCCAACTATTCTAGATGATCAAGATGTTCAGATAGTAAGAGAAATTTTTCTATGCACATTGTTCTTAAATTTTAAATTTGCCTAGAGGTTTGTTAATTGATGTCTTAATTATCTAGATTCTGAAACAATGCAGGCTTTGAAACTAAGTGAGGACCTTAATTTAAATGAAATTGATTGTGTTAGTTTTCTTGTTGCTTCTCATCAAGAGGTAGGTTATTCTAATTTTGGTTTAAACCTTGCATCTTTACTTGATCATAAGTTCTTCTATTGCTGATAAATCTAGTTGTCCTTATAGTGGGGCTTATTTGGACGTGAACCATTAGAGATCTTACGGCTTTCAGCGGGTCTATGGTTCATTGAGAGGATATCTTTAATAACAACATTTCTCACTTTCCTCAAGGTACAATTAAGAAGTTTCTTTACATCAATCTATTCATGTTTATGTTTTTGCACTTCATATTTCAGAATTTTAATGATGGCATTTTTCACTTATTACTTTTTTGCCACTTCTTGGTATGAGTGTTATGCCTTATGCTGTAGATATTGGCTTCATCCTTTAAGAAATATTTCTTTGCATGCCAGGATAGGTTGTTGTGTTAGATTAAGGTGTTGATAATGATCTGGTGATTGACATTCAAATTTTTTTAGAGGAGTTGTTTAAGTCTAGACTCAGGCAACTACTAACTAAAATTATTAAGGTTGTGACATTCACTTTCTTTAGTTCTATTTCTCTCTCCCAAATTTACATGCATCAAATACTCTTGCATGTTAGATGTTGGATATCACTTCTAAACTTGTCATTTAGTCTTCTTACCATGCATTGGGTGTTAAAGACTACCAGCATGGATCTAGGTCTTCTTAATTATTCTTGTGAAATGGTGTCTGAAAAATCTTCAGTTAGCTGATGAATCAAGATGTTAAAGTTCTAGAATTGCATAAGTTGTAGTGGGATTGAATTCGGTTTAATTTATTTATGGCTTACCTCCATCTACTTACGGTAGTACTAGATTCAAAAGGTAGACATAAAAATTAACTTTTATCAAATGTGGCCAACCTACTTTGAAAGGTGAATTTAAATATTTAAAATAATTTTTATGTCAAATTTTGGCTGACCTACTTTTGATAAAGTGCATGATTTGGACATAGACACAAGTTATTTAGGAGGTTATAAAGAAATTTCTTCAAATGCAAAATCATTCCTTTTAAGATCAGAAATTAGAAGAAAAAGAGCAGATGTAGAAAGCAAAAGATTAGATTTATAGCAGCCATTGTGCCTAACTTGGAACAAAACTTTTAGGAAGATTTATAGCAGATATTGTGCCTAATTTGGAGAAAATCTTTAAGGAATATTTGACAATGTGTCTAATTTGGAGCAGACCATCAAGATAGATTTATAGCAAACATTGTGCCTAATTTGGAGTAGACCTTTATGGGAGATTTATAGCAGACATTGTGCTTGATTTGGAGTAGAATCTAGATAAAAAAATTGCATCATTTTGGAGTAGAGATATAAAATGAAGCAAAGATTAAGGTAGAATTTGAGAAAAAATAAGTGAAGTTTTGGAGCAAACTTTGAAGAGGTTGGTGCCTTCCAATTTAGAAGAGTTTGTTGTCTCTTATTGAGTCAGTGCTCAATTGTGGGGATTGGTGTCTCTAGTAGGTTGGTGCCTGCAAATCTTGTAAGTGGGAATTGGCATCTCCAGTGGGTTTGTGCCTATGAAGATTGTAAGAGAACTTTTATGTAAGCAATATTTTGCCACGGTTTTCTCTCATAAGGGTTTACACGTAAATCATGTGTTCTTCTTGTGTAGCGTAATTGTTATATCTTGTGTGATTGATATTGTTGTGGTTGTTAAGTTTTGAAAAATTAAAATATTGTCTTATACGGATTCATCCCCCCTTTTAGTATAATCATGTGCTCATCACTATGAAGGGTAGTTTTAATGTTGTAGTTGCAGGAGTTATTTTTCTCCTTAAATAAATTTATTATAAGGCAGGTTGGCCTTCATTTTTATAAATAATATTTGTATTTACTAGGTCAGCCCTAGAAAGAAGGCCGCCTAGTTGGGTATAAATAGAGGATGAAATCCTCTCATTTCACAAGCAATTCATTAACTCAAATTCAAACTTCAGCAGTAGGTCGAGTTTCCTAAGCAGGAGATCAACATCAAGGAGAAGAATCAATAATTATTGTATTCATGAAATTGCACTAGATATAAATGGAAATCCATGTAGTGTATTCGCCCTTTCTAGGGCTTGTTATTCTTCTAATATATAAAAAAAATATTGTTGGTAGGTTTTCTCCCTTGAGTAGGAGGGTTTTCCCAAGGTGAAATATTCTGTTCATTGTCTTTGAGTTGTTTTTTCTACTTGTTTACATTTTTGATCCTAAAACTAAATTGGTATCAGAGTGGGTTTAGAAAAGATATGATCAAATATGGTAGAAAGCAATGTCAAAAGAAGAAAAGTCTATGTAAGGATTAGCGAGTGTTGTTTAGCATTGATGTCGAAGCTTCTGGGGTGTGCAAATACTCAATGAATGATGGAGACACCATCTATACAAAGGTTGTGAGTGATTTTGGAGGTCGACATGGCCTGTGTTAAGAGCATTGAGTATTGAAGGTCTAGAACATGAGGCTGATATGAAATTTTGGCAATCTACAAGCGATTTCAAGATTCATTATTGGTGCTTTGATGACACAAGACTAAACAAAAGCTTTTGGTAGTTTTTTTGGATGGCAACATCATGTTCCAGTTTGGATTACTTCCTAAATCAAAACAAGTTTCTCAAATTCTTCAACAAATAGAAATTTTTGAGATCGATGGGAAGCCTATGAAGAATTTAGGGGTGGAGACATCTGTGTCAACAGAGATTGATAAATTGGAAGGAAATACAAAAAAAAATTAAAGGCAAATATTTTTTTAAGGGTATTAATATGTTGATGAATAGAATGAAGGCATGGCATGAGGTGTTATCAATGAAGACACAGATTTCAAAAAAAAATCGCCCTTTTTTTCTAGTGCTAGATTAGGTTGTCATCAACTCTAGAAATTGGTTCCTTCTTGATTTTATGAGGTTAAATTGAAGTCCTAAGCAAATAGTTGATGATGGTTATTGTTGGGTAGTGCTTTCATGGAATGGTCTAGACATATGAGGGTCTTTCCATGGATGTTAGATCTTACAATTTATGACAACAAACCTGCAAAAAATATTGCATTTCATTACAAACCTGAAAATTGCATCTCTTTATCTATTTGTGGCTATACAACATGTTGAGTTGATATTGGGTTGATTTTCAACTTTGGTGGTGGTCCTTGGTGAGGTTGGAGGGTGAATTGGAGGTTTCATCCTATTATAGACCTATTTTATGCTCAAAAGTGTATAAAGGACTTGATCACATTTATAGTAGTCAGTTTACAAGGTATTGGAGGTGTTGTTTAGGGGGTGCAACTTCAGTTTAGATCATCGTCAAGAGGCAAATGATGTTGTTGGAAGCATTCAGATTGTTTCCTCCTCCTATGTAGAGGATAAGGTTATCAATTTGTATAATGAAAAATGTGCTACTCCCATGAAAATTGGAGTCAAGCAGGGAATTATAGTGTAGTGCCCCTCCACTTTTGGTCCTTTGTGTCATGTGAGTGAGTTGTTTATTTGAGATGTCTTTCTGACTTCGTGATTCTATTAATTAATTTAATTTTAGTTATGCGGTAAAGTAAATATTAGGGTTAGCCTTGAGTATTCAGTTTAAATTAATTTACAAGGTAACTTAAAATTAAGATTAGTTACGATGTGATTGAAAATGAATTTGATAACTAATTAGGAGGTAAAGGGTTTATTTTTAGTATCTAAGCATGCCTTGATCATTTCTAATCATTCCTTACTTAAGAAGGCATAAATAGGAATTAGAGAAGGTTATAAATGGGTTTTTATAAAGGGCCACATAAGCTCTAGCATATTTAGTTCATTAAGGATCCTTGGGAATTTTAAACATGGTACCAATATTGCTTCATTAGGAACAGACACTTCACACAATACTACTAATATGACCACCCATTCATTATCCGAGAGACATCTCATGATATCAACAATTATTATATCATTCATGTATAGCAACTCTTAGGTTAGCCTTTCACATAACTATTATTATACAAATGATGAAAGTAAGTTAAGAGAAAAATGCTTAAGATGTTTTAAGTGTAAATACTAAGGAGTAATAAAGAGTTTGAGAATATAAGAATAATTATCTAAAATTAATGCAAATAAAATATATTTAATATTATTATTTTGTATGAATAAATATGTTATATATAAAAAAAATTAATAATATTAAAAATAATAAATGAAACTATTTAAAGAATTACTCTCATCTTTGTGTTACAACTATTAGCTTAATTTAAAATATATTGTGTAGTGTCCCTAGCCATCCTTGAATTTCGAAATTCGAGTAAGTTTGGTTATTGGTGTACTTAATAGTTTTGCTTAAAACAGTTGATTAAATTGAGAATTGTTTTGCCATGATAATTCAAATGAATTTTGGAAAATTAAATTAATAATTAAATAAATTTATGATATGAAATATAAAGGCATGATTTATTTCGATGCCTAAATACTTGGGAATAAGTTCTTAAGCAAATAAGTTCATGATAATTTTCATAAAGAAACTGGGGTAGTTATTTTCTCCTTTAAGATAAAATTTTCTAAAAATTATTTCCCTTTTAGGAGAATCTTTATAGGTTACATATTTATGTGGAAGGCTATTCTCTTTTATTAAAAAGGAAATAGTTAGTTCTTATTTAATTATTTTTAAATAAAAAGAATTAAGTAAAGCTGTAGATGGTGAAAATCTGCAAATGGTTAGAAAACCTTCAACACACACACCCGTCTTAGTATGTTTAGCATTCTAAACTAAACAAATAATCAACATCTCCATAGAATAATCCAACATGCTTGCATAATGTCATAACAAACTAACTTAGTTGAAAGCAAGAAGACACATTAGATACCTATTCTATGATGGATTGGTGTTCTTTGAATATGTGAAAGAGCCCTTTCCCAACCCTTGCCAAGCTAATTAGATGATAGACAATGAGATGCTCATGAACTCAAGTTGCCTATAATAAGGATGCTCTAAAATGTAGATGAAAAAATGAGAGAAAATGTATTGAACTTATAGGTGAAGTTGAGAGAAGAGAAGCCAAGATTGAGAAGTGTGGGACTAAATCCCATAAAATGAGAGAGAGCCACTTGTCACAATGGGATTGGCCCATGCTTGTGCAAGTTTTGGCTAATGTGCCCATTTCAAATTTGAAAATGGCAATAAATGAATATGGTTGAGGGTTTTTGGGGGGAATTGTGTTTGTTCAAAAAAAATCAAACATGAGAGTTAATGAGGGCATATTCCTTGGGAATATGCCCTTGTGAGGGAAAATAGGTGTTTTAATAAATCAATTTAAATGATTTATTGTGCAAGTGGATGAATCTAGAGGATTTAGGTGATTAGGATTAAACTAATGAGGATTTTGATTAATCTAACAGGAGTTTAGGTGATATGACATTTGATTTCAATTTTTGTATTTATTTTAAATCAAATGAGGGGAAAATGCATATGCGTGATTTATTTAAATGAGGAACTATAGGAGATAATTAAATAATTGGATTTATTTAATTTTGAGAGAAGTGAATTAATTAAATTGGTTTATTTAATTAATAGATGGAATAATGTTGAATGAAGTATGATTAGATGCATGCATATATTTTGCATGTCTACATTTTTCCCCTCTTTGAAGCAATATACTTGTTGTTGTGAACCCCTAATCTTGCAAATGCACAATGGAAGTCAAACATTGTTAGTGTTAGTTCAAATATGCATGTAACAAAGAGGGATTCCCCATAAAATCCATCTATCTAAAACTTAACTTAGGAAATGAAGAACACAATGAAATTCAACATTTAAATCCTAATTAAGCAAATAGCATTATGATCCTATGGGGGAATTGGTGCCAATGATATGTTGCAATTAGCCCTTTCCCAGTTCCTATGATTGCAAATGTGGATTGATGAAGAAATGGTCAAATATTCAAAGAGATTTGAGCATAACTTTGGTGCAAGATTGTGAAAATGGTGGATGATTGAGTGCAATGGTGCAAAATCAGTTCTCACTTGAAGAGAGTAAACTTGCATATGGGTTGTGAATGAAGATTGAGGAGAAGAGTCTCCAATTTATAGATTTCAATCTTGGAAGAGATAGTGGAAATAAGCAATGTGGGACAAAAGATAGTTCAATGGCATTGTGCCACTTGTCCAAATGTGATTGGATGAGGAATGAGCAAGTTTTGGCCAATGTGCCAATAAATGCAATTAAGTGGCATTTCAAACTTAAGAAATGACATGTTGAAGAGGGAAAAGAAATGGAGTTAATGTCACTTGGCTCAAGGTCAAAGACATGTAAGAGGCTTTTAATGCCTTGTTAGAAGGACCAAGCCCACTTAGACTTTTTGAATTCAAAAGAGGAATATTCCCTTTTTGATGCTTTGTGAGGGAAAATAGGAGAATTAATAAATCAAAGTAATTGATTTATTGTGAAACTTGCATTCTCTAGAGAATTTTAGTGAGAAGGATCAAAGATTTGATAAACTTAATGAAGAATTAGCTGATGTGACAATTTAGACTTAGATTTATGAATTGATTTAAGTCCAAAAATTGAGAGGAAATGATTTATTAAATAAATGATTTGATTTATTTAATAAAGAAGGAATGTGTTAGATTAAATCAAATAAGGTTTAATTTATTTAATTTAATGAGAAGACTTTAGAGATTTTATTCAAATAAAATGATTTATTTAATTAAACAACAATGTAGGGTAAATTGATTAATTTAATCAAAGGAGGTGATAGACTTAATCCAATAAATAGTGATTTATTGAATTAAAGGATAGAAAGTGATGAAATGCTGAGAATTTGATCTGAGAGGAAACGTTGTTAGTAATCGGGATCAGGTGTGCCAAAATGAACTTGTACATTTTCCATGTCTACATTTTGCCCCTCTTTGAAGCAATGTACCCGTTGCATTATTTCAAAGAATAACTGTTGTAATCAAAGTTCAAAATTTTATCGATTTTCAGATGCCCCACTACTGCCCCAGTGGAAGGATATTGCTAGATATTGCCCCCTCGAGAGATCAGACAAAAAATTTGAATTTTTGGATGGTCTCGCGAAAAAGATGACAAGGTGCTCGACAAGCCAGAAATGCCCCAGAATGCCAGAAAACTACTTTAAAATGCCAGAAGGGACGCAAAACAACTCTCAGTTGGACGAAAACGGGCTCAGGGGACCAAAACCCCAGCTAGGAGGTCAAATTAGGTCAGAAAACCCTAATTTTCAGGCTTAAAAAGACCACGAGGGGTCATTTTCAATTCATTTTGCAACCTTAGCCTTTAGAAAATTTCAAATTTTAGCTCTGAGTTTGAGTGGAGATGGCGCAACGACATCTTCCCAGGCATGTGACAGAGAGGGTTTAGACACATCAGTGGCCAGTCAACACAGGACCTGTGGTATGTACCCCTATCCGTCTTTTAATTTTATCGTTTTATGTGCATTAATTAGGGTTAGGGTTTTGTTCAAACTGCGCGGTGCCATATGGCACCGCGGAAAGTCCTTTATCGCAACCGCGCGGTCCTATATTGCACAACATATGTGAAGTGCACTACGCGGGGCATTTTGCAATTTGTCATTTGGTTGGTCGAAATTCCACCGCATTTCATTCTTCACCGCGACGTAGTTAGAAATTTAGGGTTTGCATCAAATAGGACCACTTATGAAAAGTGCACCGTGCAGGTCACTTTGCAACTGGTAAAATGGAAAACTCCATTGCGGCGGTGCAGTTTGGAACTTTCCAAACTATGTCACACCTGCAAACAGCGCCGTACTTGCCAGTTTGAGGCATATTCTGACTTTTAAACTTAATTTTTTCTGACGCAACAACCTTCCCTGTGCAGGAGGAGCCTAGCATACTCTATTCACAAGAGCATCGATGGCCAGTGCTTAGTAGATTAGGGGCTAGGCCTGAGCTGGTCTAGGAGCACCTTGGTGCCATTGGCCTTTGGTACATTGGGTATGCCCCTACTGTTCGGGCTCACCTAGGCATGCTTACGGCTTTGGTAGTGCGATGGCATAGTGAGACCTCCTCCTTTCATCTTCCTACTAGCGAGGCAACCATCACACTTGAGGACGTATGGCGCACCCTCCGATTACCCATTCACAGGACTCGAGTCATCTATGATCTAGATGTTGGCAGAGAGGCCTATTATGGTGTGATGCAGATAGATGTTATTGAGTTTTTCAATGGTCAGATTGACCTAGAGCTGTATCGTGACCGCGTGCACATGTACCGACTGATTATAGCTTCTATTATCTCAGGCCTTGTAGTACCTGATCAGCAAGGCCAATACTTCAGTCCAGGATGGGGACTTGCATGGCATCAGATGGTTCATCAGAGGGAGTGCTTTGCTTGGGGACCAGTACTATTGGCGTCCCTCCATAGGGACCTTCATGAGTTTGTTTACTTAGACAGCAGGTCCATTGGGGCAGGAGGCACCTTACTACATGTGTGGGGATGGGAGAGGATCCCAGTGCTTCGTCCAGACATCACACCAGTTCCTTTAGAGACAGATGATCCCCTCATTTGGCAGTATAGCGGGGCCTTGATGCACTTTTCATTTATTGGCACGAGTGGTATTCCGCACTGGCGACGAGTTCTCGATGAGATGAGAGAGTTCATCTGGAGACCGTGGATGGATATTGGTCCATGGGAAGATGATGTTCAATAGCTCTTCTTTGCTCGATAGGATAGGCTAATGCAAGGCTGAGAGCATACCATGATTGAGAGGTATCTTCCAGACAGGGTTACTTGTCAGTTCGGGGAGGTACAGGACAGGCCCGATGACCAGTATGTGGCCATTTTTGCATGTACTACTAGGGAGACAGCATGGGGCCATCCCATCCTAGTAGTCGAGGCGGTGACCTCGTTTAGAGAGTTGGTGGCCTAGCCATGGCCATATGATCAGGGGCCAGCAGATGTAGGATTTATCACAACTTACAAGGCATGGTTCATACCTCCCCTTAGATTGACAGTTCCAAGCGTAGTTGTCCCACGACGCAGACGCAGTGGTTGGGCAGGTGGCAAGGGCAAGGCAGAGGATGAGGTGAGGCACCTCCTTATCAAAAACCTCCCAGGGACAGGGCTCAGCAGTCACCTGTCCGAGCAGGAGATCAAGATGATCAATTGAGGGTAGTTCCTCAACAGCAACCAGCAGGGCAGCCAGTAGAGCAACCAGCCGGACAACCGGCAGGACAGCCCGATCATTGAGATGTGCTGATTGAGCAGCTATAGGGGCAGATACAGGTTCTGACTGCGGAGAGAGACCAGGCACGATCCAAGAGGGATCAAGATATAGGTTGGCGGTGAAAATTAGAGAGTGTAGCATCCTCATCTTAGGCCCGATCAGTTGATATTCGGGATTACAAAGAGGCTATCAGAGAGGCCGAGTACTATCGGCATCATTATCATCAGGTAGTGCCACCAGACCACAAAGTGCGAGACTTCTCATAGTAGATAGGGAGGCGTCCAATAGAGGCACATGGTGAGAGATAGGATGGGGAGGGCAGTAGCCGGCAGGGCCCACCCGCCTTTTGATCACACGATAGTCTTGCTTCATTTTTTGATATACGGGCTGCAGTATTTTGGCCTTATTGTATTATGTATCCGATGGACACCTGATCTGATTTTGTATTATAACAGTGACTTTTGATTATATATATGAGATGATTCACCCTTTTATGATGTACATGCAAATATGTGAATGCAAATATGTAATGTTATGAGATTTTTTTATCCTTATGGTTCATGTGATGTAGTGTATGTAATGAATGCATTTTTTTTTGTATTTTCTGTGCTTTAAATGATGTAATGCGTATTAATGATGGTAATGGATGAAAATGGTAATGGTAATGGTTGCAGATGATAATGTATGATGTAATGATGTATTAAGATGCTTAGAATAACAAATTCATATTTTTCCTCATAACTTAAGATATTGATACGATGCAATGCTCTTCTGATGTTAACTATCTAGTGGATGCAGGATGTATGCATGAGCGATGTTTTGATTACTGTTATAATACCATGTTAGTGTGGAAAGAAGGTAGAAGAAATGTAGAATTAATGAGTTAGTGAGGATGATAATGGTGATTTTACATTTGCATATAGGAATTGAGATTTCCAAAGGGTCAATTGTGTTATGTTTGATAACACACATAGGTATGATGCATCAAGGTATTAAGAACCAGGATGGCGTGGTACCTACTGTGATGGAATTTGACTTGAAAATCAAATAGGATTATTCATGTTCACACTTAGCATACCTATTTTATTCAGGATGTAGTTCAAACATTCTAAATATCTCGGACCAAAACACAGAAAAGCAAGCTTTCCTATGTGGTCAACAAGATACTTAAAATATCCTCCCTACAAACCAAACAAAACATGCATAACTAAGTTATTTTACAAGTGTATCCCGCAAGAATAGCAGATAAAAGATAATGATCATTTCCCCATTCCTTTCTCTCTAAACCTATTTTGTTTAGGCATCATCAAGAGGTCCTTGGAATTAGCGCAAACTAAGATAAGTCGAACGAGACCAAATAAAGTAGACAAACAAGATAATGTTCTTCATACCGCTAGCCAAGACTAACTACTGTGAGGGTTACCTGATGCTTATGTCCATCACAGGAAAGCTTCATCCTAGGATGTGTAGTGATCAGGGTTTTAGTGGGACCAATTGGGTGATAAGCTATTGATACTTCGAGGTGACTAACTTGCTTGCTTACTGCTCTAGACTTGAGACTTTGACGATTAAGGTGTTCACTTTGAGACCTGCTAAACCTGCTTCTGACTGACTCACCAAAGGGTGAAAGTGACGATTGTTTTATTATGAGTGAGAGGATCACGAGTGAAAGCGAGATGAAATGGATGCACCATTTTGGATTTTCAGATATTTTGAGGCTGTTTTTGGTATTTTCACATTTTTCAATGTTTTCAGATTTTCAAGAATTGTGATGAGAAAACTAACCTAAAGACCTATCTTAGGGGTCTCGGGAGTTGATCCATAGATGAGCTTTGCCTATGTTATATACGCAGAGACCACGTAGTTCGACTGACTAACACATTTGACTCAATGAAAAGATGGATGGGCAAACAGATTGCCAATGCGATGGACGCCTAAAGGACTAACCTAAATGTCTCGGGGGATGATCAAAGATCAACCTTGCCTACGTTCAAGCTCAGAGACGACATAGTTCGACAAGGTGAAAACTGACAAGACTCAATGATGAATTTTTGAAAATTTTCTGAATGTTTCGACATGTTTTTGGATTTTTGATTTTTGGAAAAAGATCACGAGAATGTACACGAATACAATTCGATGTTGCGAGAACATGCCCCTAGTGTGGTGTGATAGACTACTTCGATAAAGGTTGGATAGACAGATCTTAGAAATGCCAAGTAGTTCCATGGTGGAATATGGTGTAGACACCAACGCAGGCTATGGTATGGATGCGAGCGGATGAGTGGATAAATGAGTGATGGGATGAGTCATGCAGATCCTGGTAGATGGGGAGTGATTTATTTACACTTGGTGCCTGTTTGCAAGGTTTTCACCAAGGTACTTGCCCAAAGCGCCACTGAAGTGGTTTTCACTAGAGGACAATTTTTTCTTTACTATTTTCAATCCTTTTCTGATTTTTTGAATTTTTGTATTTTGTGATTTTTTTGTTGTCGCCAAGATGCCTGTTTTCCAAGTTTTCATCAAGGTGACCATTTTTTCAAGACTTTTTTTGATTGTTTTTGTGTTTTCTAGCTCTATACCTTGTAAACTTTTAGGCATCAAACTTTTTGAGGTGTGAACTATTCATGGGCTCTTGCAGGGGCTCACCTTCTGGTGTCGACAACTAATATGCCCCTGATTTGTAGCTTGTAGTAATGATAAAGGGTCCCAGCCAGTTGGGTTCAAACTTTCCTTTTGTATCTAGATTTGGCACGTTCTTTTGGTTTTCTTTCAGCACGAGGTCACCAACTTGAAAAGTGCATTGTCTGATTGTTGTAGCTCCTTTTTAGGAAATTTTGGTACGCTTATAAATGATTGAGGGCATCCATGCACCTTTCATCTAGTAATTCCAGCTCATTGAGTCTTGTGACCCTGTATTCCTCATCTGTGATGAGGTTTTGCAATGATATCCTCAGTGATGGGAGCTCGATCTCAATAGGGAGGATGGCTTCTGATCCATAGACCAGAGAGAATGGGGTGGCACCTATTGGTGTGCGGATGCTAGTGCAGTAGGCCCATAAGGTGGGATTTAGCTGTAGATGCTAGTCACGACCAGAGTCATTGACTATTTTCTTGAGGATTTTCAAAATGGTTTTATTTGTAGCTTCTGCTTGGCCATTGCCTTGTGGGTAATATGGAGTGGAAAAATGGTGTTGGATTTTAAATTTTTCACACAAATCATGGACATCCTGATTTTTGAAGGGCATCCCATTATTAGAGATAATGGATTGGGGAACACCATATCGACAAATGAGGTAATTCAAGATGAACTTAGATATTTATTTTCCCATGATGTAGGTCATGGGAATTGCTTCGACCCACTTTGTGAAATATTCGATGGTGGTGATGATGAACTTATGGCCATTGGATGAGGTGGGCAATATTTTACCAATGAGATCGAGCCCCCATTGTGAAAAGGGCCAAGGTGTAACAATGGGATACAGTTCTTGAGTTGGTGCATGAATAAGGTCTCCATGCTGTTGACATTGTAGGCATTTTCTAACAAAGTTGTGTGCCTCTCTTTCCATCGTCGGCCAGTAGTACCTTGCTCTCAGCAACATTTTAGCCAAGGTCATACCACTTGAGTGTGACCTGCATGTGCCATTGTGTACCTCAGTTAGAGAAGTCAAGGCTTTTTCAGGTTTTAAACAACGTAGCAAGGTTTTGTCGGTACTTCTTCGGAAGAGGGTCTCTCCTAAGATGATGAATTGTGAAGTATTTTTGATAAAAGTGCGTTTTAGGTTTGGGGTGATGTCAGTGGGGAGGATTCCTAACTTTAGGTAGGTGTATATATCATGATACCAAAGATCACTGGGACCAACGAGTTCACATGCGTATTCTAACTTTGGTACCTCGAATGTGGGTACGAGAAGCTATTCTACGAGGAATTCATGTTTTGAGACGTTGCGAGGGATGTCTAGTAAGGATCCAATTGTCGCCATTGCATCGGCTGCTCTATTGTTTGTCCTTGGTATCTACTCAAAGGTAATGTTGATGAAAGATTCCTTAAGACTTTCTATGACCTTCTTGTATGGTGCGAACTTATCATCCTTCGCTTGGTATTCACCGTTGACTTGGTTGATGATAAGTTGTGAGTCCCCATAGACTTTTAATGCCATGATTCCCCATCGTGCTGCAATTTTGAGGCCTATGGTCAAAGCCTTGTATTCTGCAATATTGTTAGTATAAGGGAATGCCAGCCTGTATGATCTAGGTATGCAGTCTCCTTGCGGCATGATGAAGAACACCCCAGCTCCTGATCCATGTTGCGTGTGAGAGCCATCAAAGTATAACTTCCAGTGGTCTACTGCACCAAGGTTAAAAAGGGACTCATCTGGGAATTCTAATATGAGTGGGTTATCTGTGTAGAGGGGAGCTTCTGCCAGCTGATCCACAATGACTTGTCCTTTTATGGATTTTCATTCTACATACTCAATATCATGTTCAGATAATATCATTACCCACTTAGCCATTCTACTTGTAAGCGTTTCTTTTGACAATAGGTACTTTAAAGGGTCTATTTTGGCAATCAACTTGATTTGGTATGCTAGCATGTAGTGTCTGAATTTCTGAGCCACAAATACTAGTGCTAGGAAAGCTTTTTCTATTGACGTGTAATTGAGCTCATGTCCCACCATTGTCGTGCTGATGTAGTAGATAGCCCACTCGGTTCCCTTTTCATCATGGTTGGCCAAAAGGGCCCCCAGGGTGGCTGTTGTTGCTGAGATGTATAGGATTAATGGTTTCCCCACAATTGGTGGCATCAAAATAGGTGGTGTAAGTAGATATTCTTTTATTTTGCTGAATGCTTGCTCGCATTTGTCGTCCCATCTGAAAGCTACTCCCTTGTGAAGTAGGTGTGAATAGGCAATTTGTTTATCTGCCAGTTGTGTTATGAATCTCTGGATGGACTGGATTCTACCTTGCAATCCTCTTAGTTGTTTCAATGTTCTTGGTGCTTCCATTTCAAGGATTGCTTTTACCTTTACAAGGTCCACCTCTATTCCTCTCATTGAAACTATGTATCCTAGTAGCTTTCCTGATTGTACCCCAAAGACACACTTCTCCGGGTTGAGTCTAACCTTATATTGTTCGAGCCTGTCAAAAATAGCACTTAGAGTTGCTATATGGTCTTGTCTCTTCTTTGATTTAGCCAGTATGTCATCTACATAATCTTCGACTATTTTATGGATCATGTCATGGAAGATTAATGTCATGGCTCTTTGGTATGTAGCTCTTGCATTTTTCAACCCAAATGGCATTACGTTCCAATAGTAGGTGCCCCAAGGACATGTGAATGCTATCATGTGTTGGTCTTATTTTGCGATCATTATCTGATTGTACCCTGAGAAGCCATCCATTAGGGAGAGCATCTCATATCCAGCCATCATATCCACTATCATGTCAATGTTGGGTAGTGGAAAGTCATCCTTGGGACATGCTTTGTTTAGGTCTCTGAAATCAGTGTAGATCCAGATGTCCCCTTTCAGTTTTGAGACTGGCACAAGATTAGATACCCATTCTGGATAGTCAATTGGGCGTATGAAGCCAACATCCAGAAGTTTCTGCAGCTCAATCTTTACAAGCAAGGCTATTTGTGGGTGCATTTTCCTTAGCTTTTTTCTGACTGGTTTTGCTCCGGGGTAAACAACCAAATGATGAACTACTACTTCAGGGTCCAAGCCTAGCATGTCTACATAGGTCCACACAAAATTTACCTTTCTTTCCTTTAGGAAAGCTGCCAATAGTTCTTGTTCTTCTTCTAGGAGGGATTCTGCATAGAAGGTGATTTGTGGCTTTGTTTTTGTTCCCAGGTCAACAGGGTTGCACTGTTTTGCCAATACTGTTGACTTCTCTTGGTGTAGAGCAGTAGGGGGAGATTGAATCCTTCATCCTTTGGTGCCTCGGGGAGGTTTTCACCATCGGATGCGTCCTTTATTTTTTTTGTTTTATGGTTAGAGAGTACCACACTGTGGTTTTCACTCAATAACTCTGAGCTTATTCTCGATCTTTTTCTTTTGTGACTGAAGGACTATATCATCTCCCCATAGTATGCTTCTTTATCCAGTGTGATGTTGAATCCAGCTTTGTGATCTCTGCATGGGATTGTATCCCTTAGTCCCATGAATTCTAAGAGAGCCTCATCATTTTCCAATGAGTCTAGAATTGGCGGTCCCCGTTGGTCGTGATCAATGAGTTGGGGGTACACTAAGTCGATTTGGTAGGTTCTTTGGATTGGCTCAACGGGTGAGGCACTAATCATTAACAAGGTGGACTCCTCAAAAAGCCTAGGGAGACTTGCTATGGTATCCTCATCTCACTACTATCACACACATTGGTAACATCAAATGTGTAATTGTCGAGTGGGATCCCTAAGCAAATGGGTGGTCTAGGGATTGTTGTTGTTACCTAAGGAGAGGACCGGACTACTCTTCTGGGCATACCTCTACCATGTACGGTTATACTCGGAGGGGTATAGCCGAGGCCAATGTTTCACATCCTTCTTTCCACAATGATGGGCTCCAACCGTCCATCACTATTTCTTCCTAGGATTTCATTCTTGTTATAGCCCATGTCGAACATCATTTGTAACCCTCTGTTTGTTTCCTCCATGGTTAGGGTGGGAGTGGGTCTTTCATCTTGGTACAAAGTATTTGTGATGTCCTCTTTGTCCACATTCTCCTGATTGAGATCCCCTCAATGGTGGAATCCAGCAGGTTCCATTCTAGTGCGAACAGGTGTTTGAATCGATTGTGATTGCCAATGTGACCTAGGAGATTGTGGTAACTCTCCTACAACAAAATCATTTCTCTTCATTCTATAATCACCACATCCATTATCCTGTATCATGTTTTTGATCTTGGATATGTCGGGGATGGCAGGTATCTTTGTCACAGAAGTGGAGGTGAGATTAGCTGGGTCTATGTATGAAGTGGATGGTCCTTCATCATTTTTTGGGACTTGGGGGATTTTATAAAACTTGGCTTCCAAGATTTTGCAATAGGCGAAAGGTTCGGGATCCCCATGTATAGTAACCTTCTCATCTTGATATGAGAACTTAATTCACTGGTGATAGGTTGAGGCCACTGCCTTCATTCCATGTATCCATGGGCATCCCAAGAGGATGTTGTATGGTAGATCAAGTTCAAGAACTTGATAGGTTGTTTCCATGGTTGTTGGCCCCACTTGGATGCGGATCTTGATAGTGCCCTGAGACACTCTTTCTTGGTCATCATATGCTCTTATCGTGATGATTTTTTTCTTATTGATGGAATCCTTGGTGAATCCCAAATTTTTTATGAGTTTCAGCGAACAAATATTAAGACCTGCACCACCATCTACCAGGACTCATTTGAATTTCTTTTTATGGATTAAGACTTGGAGGTGGAATGCGCAGTTATGAGATGGTTGTGGGGGGAAATCTTGGTCAGAAAATGTGATGAGATTTGGGGTAACTATGTTACCCACCATAGCCTGTAATTGCTCTGTGTCAAGAGTGCCAGCAATAGTAGATGCAACTAGTGCTTCATCCAGGATCTGTTTATGGGCAGCAGAGATTTTTAGTAATTCCATGATGGAGATTTGTGCGCGTGTTCTTTTCAGCTGGTCAATTACATTGTAATCATAGGGGATGACCTTTTTGTTGGTAATGGGGGTCTTAGCAGGTGCCCCAACAATGGTAACCTTTCTGCCTCGTGTGGTGACTCCATAGTCATTGTTGGCTCCCTTGATATTTATGATAGTGACCATCTCATCGACACATCCGACTATCTCCTCATATACTAGATTAGCACTAGCATACTTTTTCTTACCTTTATTATTCCCTTGGTTATGATTCGACATCGGATTCGTGTAGATTTTCAGGTCTTGGTTTTCGGCTAGCTGCTCGATGTTGATGAACTTATCCTCGATGAGGTCTTGGATGATATTCTTGAGTCTCATACAGTTGGTAGTGGTGTGTCCTTTAACTTTGTGAAAGTCGCATAGGAGATTCTCGTTGTACCACAGCGGTTTGGTCATGGGCTCCATGTATTGTTCGGAGTTAGAGATCTTGATTAAGTTCTCTTTGACCAGTTTCTTCATGACAGACTCAATCTATTCACCAAGGGTTGTGAATTTCCTCTTGAGGGGAAACTTGTTGTGGGGAGGTGGTCCTCCTTGATTACCCACATTGTTGACTTGACTAGTGGAAGGTGGTTGCGCCACTACTGCATTAGTCTGCACATTATTGTGTTTATGGTTTTGGGGTTGATGATGGTTTTGGGTATTTTTCTTAGGAGCACTGATGACTACCTTAGTGTCGACCACGTCATTATTCGTGATATTTTTATTCCTCGACCATGTTTGGGGTTTATCATTGTAGTTATTAGACTGGCGATTATTCTATGGTGGAGTGAATGTTGGTGTTCCTTCTTGCGCCGTAAGGGCTCTTTCAATGTTGAGCACCTTTGGAATTAGTTGGTCGTATGATGTGATGCACTGCATTTTCAATTAAAACACCAAGTTTTTTTATCAAGGTTGTCTATGATGGTGCAAACTTGTTGTTCTTCTAGCATAGTCCACTTGCTCTAATTGGCCTTGGATCACCATCTTTGCAAGAAGGATGAGATTAACTCTCCTTTTTCTTGTTTGAGTGCAGATAGTTCTTCTAAACAAACATCTGCACCCATATTAAAAGCGTAATTTTTAAGGAAAGCCTCCACTATTTCCTCAAATGTTTTAATGCCCGTGGGTAGGCGAGAAAACCATTCCATAGCTAGACCAGTCAGGCTTCAAGGAAAGAGCCGCATTAGATACATGTCATCATATGTGACTTCCATGCAGTGCACCTGAAATTCCTTGACGTGGTTTTCAGGGTTGCCCGTTCCATTGTATTTATCAAATTTAGGGATCTCGAATCCCTTTGGAAATGGTACCATGGTGAGACTTCTATCAAATGGATAAGGGCACAAGTTGCCTGGTGTCTTTGTGGTTTTTCCTACTTGCAAGTCCAACACCTGTTGCGAAAGCAGTTTGATTTGTGTTGCGACATCTTTGCTTGGATCGGGGGGTGGGATGAATGAGTTATAAGGCATTTGGGGAGTGCGCGTGGTGGGAGGAGTACTGGTGGGTGTTTGCTACAAGCTTGGCTATGCGTTTAAGGCTTGTTGGTAAGCCTGCATTTGTGCCAATAATGCTTGTTGTTGATCTTGCTGTTGTTGTTCCAATAGCTCTTGTTGTTGGTCCATCTGCTATTGTTCCCATGAAGCATGTTGTTGGTCAAGCTACTATTGAACTAGTAACGCTTGTTGTTGGTCTAGCTGTTGTTGCACCAACAATGCTTGTTGTTGGTCGAGTTGCTGTTGTGCCAATAAAGCTTGTTGTTTAGCTTGGTGCTGTGCTTGAAAGTCTTGCAGGGCTTGTTGGTAGGCTTGTAGGTGGATTGCTTGCAATTGCGCTTGGTATTGAGCTTATGCCTATTGTTGGACTTGAGCTTGAGCTTGTGCTTGCGCTTGGGCTTGAGATTGGGCTTGAGCTTGCACTTGGGCTTGGGCTTGAGCTTGAGATTGTGCTTGGGCTTGTGCTTGCGCTTGGGCTTGAGCTTGTGCTTGGGCTTGAGCTTGGGCTTGAGCTTGAGCTTGCTGCTTTTGCTGGAGTACTCTTTGTTGGTTTTCCTTTTGGAAGGTTTGGATTAGAGTGGTGAATGAATTTGTTGTCTTGGCTTTCAATGGGATTGGTGGTGGAGCAGGAATCATGCCAACTGTCATGGCGGGTGGAGGGATTGTGGTGGTGATTGTGATTTGGGTTGTCAGAGGGGTGTTTGAGATGATTGGTCCTTGAGGAGGCATGATTTGGGAGACTTAAGGACCAATAGATACATTAACCGTGGTGACAGGAATAGTTACAATTTGTCGTGAGGATATGGGCAAAAGAAGCAGATTCAAAGTGGTGGTCAGATTGCTTGGATTGGAAAAAATTTTGATGGGGAAAGGTGGAAGACCTATTCCAAGAGGTGATGTGGATGCGAAAGGAAGCTACGGAAGGGATGATGCACCTCTTTGGAAAGAGAAAGGATTGATAGCTTCCATCATTCCAACAAGCCAACTTCCTCATGTGGTGGGGCAGTTGGTATGTTCAATTGATAGGCTGATGTGGCATGAAATGAGGATGAACCAGCGGGGTTATGAAATGTGAGTGGGACATATGGGTGAGATGGGTTTTCTGGAATAGATGTAGCTGGTGCGGGGGTGATGATTGCTTCTTTATTAGCCACAAGGTGGTGTTTTTGCAATTCCTGGAACATGGCACTCCCCTTGTTCACATTCAGGGAGGTTGGTGTGATAATTGATGTGGTGCAAGGTACTTCTTGATTGATATTGGACAATGGGGATGTATCTGTACTAGTGCTTGTGTTAAGGTCGGGAGGGGGCATGACCCCTCCTCTTATTATATATTTAGGTATTTGAACATAGCACTAACAATTTTGTGGTTCTCTGGATTTTGAACCATTTCCATGTCTTCATTTGTGTTGTCCTCTTAATGACTCTCCTCTTGAGGATTTTGTGATGATAAGGGAGAGTTTCTTGGGGGATTGCTTGATCTCGCTAGGTTCACTTCAGTGTTTAGATGACTCGTGTCCATAGAAGCTGATATTTCTCTGATATTCTCCATGTCCTTCTTGTGTTGAGATCTTGTTTGGACCACGAAAAATAGGGATTTATTCGATCATAATCCTTTAGGTCCAAAAGAGAAGAACTAGGGAAGCTAAAAGATCAAAGATGGTGATAATGGTGATGGGTTAAATGGATGGGATGGGTGAAAACCTTTTTGAAGAACTTTTTGAAGGTATGTGCTAAACTTGGTAAGGGCTTTTGTTTTGATTGATTTGTGATAATTTGACTAGATGAGTTAAGTCAAACGAGATTGTTGTGAAGTTGTTTTCCCTAGGAAGTTGTGTTATCCTAAGGGAACTTGCACAAATGGATGAATTGAAAAAGTGTGTTATGCCAATGTGTTTGAGAACTAATAGACTTTAAGAAGTTGTGTTATCTCAAAGAAAATTTGTCTAATGGTTTAAGACTATGTTGGTTAAGTGTGTTAAGCCAAGATATGATGATGCTGATTTAGCCCTCTAAGTTTAGCATGATGATTGATTCTAGAGTTCTCAAAAAAGGTTTGATGATGAAATGAGATTTGGTTGATGAAGGAATGGATGAGAATGACAACTTTGATCTTTAACCTTAACCTAAATGCGACTCTCTCTACAAAACCTCGGTATTGAAGAACATGCTAGACTTCTTATGGGAGAAATGTAAACCTTTGAAAAAGTTCGGGATTTTGTTGACAATAAAATGCATACAATGAGGGATTGTTCCTTGAGGCCTTTTTGTAGAAATTGTATACAACTCTCTCCCTTACTTCAAGGAGCATCTCAAGGTGTTGCTCACAGATTTTTAGACTCACCTTCTTGAACTTTGGCTTTGGGATTTTAATCTTGCAGGAAATCATTGGAAACAACACATGTGTAATTCAATTTGTCTCTTTATCTTGGTTAAATGAGGTTCTTTTTATCCAAGACACTTGCTTGCTTAGGTTTTCAAACTATATGTCTAGTGTCCCATTTTCTTTCTCATCCCACAAGGTCCTTTGTGTGGAAATCGAGGAAAATAGGGCAAAAGTTTCCTTATGTTTATCCTTATTGGAAACAAATGATGGTAGAACTTGTACACTTAGAAACCTCTAGGAATGTGATTCCTAGGGAAAGCAAGAGTGGGCAAGTTCGTCAATAGCTATTTGTTTCCCACAAGGTGTTTGAAATTTCAAGGTTTTTGTGTATGTTCATTTTTTCAAATGTTTTGGAGACCAAGCAATGTGCTTTTTCCAAGCACTTTTTACACTCCTAGGTTGATGAGGCAATACCTTGTTGGGTTCCCACTTGGATAAATCTAGCTGCGCATATCATGTGTGAATGGTTAAATGCTTGACCACACTGGCTCCCCTCCATGGCACTCACTTATTCGGGTCAGCCAATTATTAGTACCCATGAATCTCCCATGGCATACTTTCCATTTCCACAACAAGACTACATGTTATGTGGGGCGGCTTCAAAGGACATAACCTTTTGCACCAAAAACATAGACAAGGTTTTGGCCTTTTTCTAAACAAGGGGTTCTAATTCGAGTATTCCGTTCGTGGGGGATTATCCAACATTGGCGAGAGTCCATTGCTGTCCATCTCATCGGAATAATCCTCGTGATATTGGAATTTGTTTCAATATCCACACTTATATCTCAGGTGGAAGTCGCTTGGCTTTAGAGTGTTCCCGGTTGGGTCGTTCCCTTGGGTGAGTACTTTTTCCCACAAGGCAGGCCCTCTAAGTTAACAAAAGCGAGCTAACATATCCCGTCGTTCACACAACCCTTGTTGAAAAACAAAGGGGAGAACCTCCACAATATATCGTGCTCACACTCACATGTTTTGTTCAATTTTAAGTACCCAAATCAAATGTGGAGGCAATCTTTTTGACAAGTTAATATCACTAAAATGCTTTTGATTCTCAAGATCGCTATAAAGCGCGAGAGAAGCGCATATGCATTTTAATGATGTTAATTTGTTAAAAAGTTTGCAAAACATAAAAGACACTTGTTCATTTTAACCTTCATATCAATGATGAATTCATTTTAGAAGCACCAAAATGAAATGTGAAGTTTGCCTTGTCCAATTTTAAATCCAAATTGAAAACTAGTAAATGTCTAAAATTCTTTTTAGCCCCTTGGCAACTTTAAAAAATAAAGTTTGTTTGTTCTTTTTAGATCCCAATGAAAAATTAGTAGCCTAAGGTCAAAGATTTTAACAAATTTTCAAGAAGTGTTGAAGAAAACTTAAGTGTTTAGGAACACTTTGCATAAGATGAACATGAAAATTTAAACATTTTTTTAAAGCCCAAAGTAAAATTAATTTTCCTAAGGTCAAATAGTTTAACAAATTTTCTCAAGAAGTGTTAAAGAACACTTTTAGTGTTTAAAAACACTTTGGGTTTGTGAAGATAACATGATGGTGAACTTCTCCTTTTGCCTCCATCCTGCAAAATAATAGAAAAATAGAGAGTAAAAAAGAAGAAATACAGCAAACCAGGTTAATACGAAAAAAATATTCAAATTTTAAAAAACCAGACTGATCCCGCGGCAGAGTTTGGAAAATGCAGTGCTCCTTAATGGGTGCGGAGCTACTTAAAAAAAATAGGTGGTGCTATACAGCGCCACGCGGTCGACTATATGCGGTTCTCTGGAGAAACGAAGACCGCAGGTGCGGCGGAGTTTTACATGCGGTGAAGTTTGGAAGCGATGGTTTTCAACAAAATTTCAAATTTGATGCATAGGAAGTAGTTGCGGTGCAATACAATGCTGCGTCTGAGGCTGCAGTGCAATACAGCGCCGTGTATCTAGTACGCGGTGCAGTTTCCTATATATGCACAAAAAATGTGAAAAAAATCGTGGAAATTTGAGGAAAAAAACCAATGTCCCAATAAATGCAATTAGGTGGCATTTCAAACTTAAGAAATGACATGTTGAAGAGGGAAAATAAATGGAGTTAATGTCACTTGGCTCAAGGTCAAAGACATGTAAGAGGCTTTTAATGCCTTGTTGGAAGGACCAAGCCCACTTGGACTTTTTGAATTCAAAAGAGGAATATTCCCTTTTTGATGCTTTGTGAGGGAAAATAGGAGAATTAATAAATCAAAGTAATTGATTTATTGTGCAACTTGCATTCTCTAGAGAATTTTAGTGAAAAGGATCAAGGATTTGATAAACTTAATGAAGAATTAGGTGATGTGACAATTTAGACTTAGATTTATGAATTGATTTAAGTCCAAAAATTGAGAGGAAATGATTTATTAAATAAATGATTTGATTTATTTAATAAAGAAGGAATGTGTTATATTAAATCAAATAAGGTTGAATTTATTTAATTTAATGAGAAGACTTTAGAGATTTTATTCAAATAAAATGATTTATTTAATTAAACAACAATGTAGGGTAAATTGATTAATTTAATCAAAGGAGGTGATAGACTTAATCCAATAAATAGTGATTTATTGAATTAAAGGATAGAAAGTGATGAAATGCTGAGAATTTGATCCGAGAGGAAACGTTGTTAGTAATCGGGATTAGGTGTGCCAAAATGAACTTGTACATTTTCCATTTCTATAGTTGCATTGGTTCAAAGAATGATGCCGTTGACATTGAAATTAAAAAAATTCTGATTTTTTTTCAGATGCCCCAGCGAAAAGAAGTACATTAGTACATTGCCCCCTTGAGAGATCGAGCGAAAAGATTGAGGTGGGTCTCATGAAAAAGAGGTTCAAAATGAATGTATGGATGGTTAGACTATATGATCTATATGATAATGATAATGTAATGAGATGTTTGGAAGATGCTCAGAATAACAAATTTATATTATCCTAAACAACTTAAATGATTATGAAATGTATATGAGATGGATGTGATGGATGATGTTGTGATGTAATGACATGAAATGATTATGAAATATGCAAGATGGATGCAGGATGGATGCATTGTTAGCATGAAAGAGGATAGAAGAATGAGAGGGATCAACCCTTAAATTCAAAATGTAGAAGTCCAACAAGTCTATTAGTCGTTGAGACTTTATTGGATATGATGATGAATGTTGATGATGTATTGCTTATCCAAGGATGGGAGAGATAAAGAGCATACCTTTCTTTATGTTTGATAACGCATGTAGGTGTGATGCATCAAGGTATTAAGAACCAGGATGGTGTGGCTCCTAGTGTGATGGACTTTGACTCGTCAAACAGATAGGAGTACTCTTGTTCACACTTGACAAACATAACCTTATTCAGAATGTAGTTCAGATATTCCAGACATCTCAGGCCAAAACATAAAAAGGAAAGCCTTCTTATGTGGTCAACAAGACACCTAAAACATCCTCTCTACAAATAAAACAAAGTACGTATGACGAAGTTATTTTACAAGAATATCCAACAAGCACAACAGATAAAAAGATAATGATCGTTGCCCCATTCCTTTCTCTCTAAACCTATTTTGTTTAGGCATCATCGAGAGGTCCTTGGAATGAGTGCAAAATAAGATAAGTCAAAAAGACCGAGATAAAGTAAACAAACAAGTTAATGTTCTTCGTATCGCTAGCCAAGGCTAAACTATTGTGGGGTACCTAATGCTTATGTCCATCGTAGGAAAGCTTCATCCTAGGACATGTTGTGATTAGGGTTTTGGTGGGACTGATTTGGGTGATAAGCTATTGATACTTTGAGTTGATTAACTTGTTGACTTAGTGACTTAGGCTTAAGACTTTGACAATTCAGCATTCAATTTTGAACCTGCTAGACTTGCTTCTGACTGACTTACCAAAGGGTGAAGGCGATGATTGATTTTATTATGAGTGATGACAATCACAGGTGAAAGCGAGATGAAATGGATGCACCATTTTGGGTTCTTCAAATATTTTGAGGCTATTTTCAAAATTTTGAGATATTTTTACTAATGTTTTTGGTATTTTCGAGATTTTACGACGAAGAGACTAACTTAAGGACCTATCCTAGGGGTCTCGGGAGCTGATCCATTGATTAGCCTTGCCTACGTTATACACGCAGAGACCACATAGTTCAACCGATGACTTACTTGACTTAATGATATGATAGATGGGAAAACGGATTGCCATTTTATTGTGACAGACACCTAAAGGATTGACCTAAATGTCTCGGGGGATGATCACAGATCAACCTTGCCTACGTTCAAGCTCAGAGACGATGTAGTTCGAACAAGGTGAAAAACTAACAAGACTTAATGATGAGTTTTTTTTTAAAACATTTTTTGATATTTCGACATGTTTTTGGATTTTTGATGATTTGGATTTTTGATGAATTTTTGAATGTTTTTGAATTTTTGATGTTTCGAGAAGATTTCAAGAATATACACAAATTTGATCCGATGCCACTACAGGAACATGCCCCCAACGTGGTGCGATAGACTACTTCGATAAAGTCAGGATAAACTAACCTTAGGAATATGCCAAGTAGTACTATAGTGGAATATGATATGGACACCAACTCAGGCTATGGTATGGATGTGATCAGATGGGTGGATGGATGATTAATGAAAAGTGATGGAATGGATGGGTGAGTCGTGCAGATCCTGGTAGATAGAGAGTGCTTTATTTATGCTTGGTGCATGTTTGCCAGGTTTTCACCAAGCTACTTGTCCAAAGCGTCACCGAAGTGGTTTTTACTAGAGGACAATTTTTTTCTTTACTATTTTTCAATCCTTTTTCTGATTTTTTTGGATTTTTTGTATGTTTTTTATTTTTGATTTTTTATATTTTATTTTATTTGTATTTTTTGATTTTTTTGTTGTCACCAAGATGCCTGTTTGCGAGGTTTTCATCAAGGTAACCATTTTTTCAGGACTTTTTCTTATTGTTTTTTGTATTTTCTATTTATATACCTTGCAAGTTCTTAGGCATAAAATTTTTTAAAAGACAATTGTTCATGGGTTCCTACAGAGGCTCACCCTCTAGTCTCGACAACTGATATGCCCTTGATTTATAGCTTGTGGTGATGATGAAAGGTCCCAGCTAGTTGGGTTCAAATTTTCTTTTGCTATCCGGGTTTGGTACATTCTTTTGGTTCTCTTTTAGCACAAGGTTACCGACTTGGAAGGTGCGTTACCTGATCTTCTTGTTGTAGCTCCATTTTAGGCAATTCTGGTAGACCTGTAGATGATTTAGGGCATCCATGCGTCGTTCATCTAGTAACTCCAGCTCATTTAGTCTTGTGACCCTATATTCCTCATCTGTGATGAGGTTTTGCAATGATATCCTCAGTGACAAGAGCTCGATCTCGATAGGGAGGATGGATTTTGATCCGTAGATTAGGGAGAATGGGGTGGCATTTGTTGGCATGCAGATGTTGCTGCAGTAGGCTGATAAGGCAGGATTTAACTGCAGATGCCAGTCACAACCGAATTCATTGACTATTTTCTCAAGGATCTTTAAAATGGTTTTGTTGGTAGCTTCTACCTGGCCATTGCCTTGTGGGTAATATGGTGTGGAAAAACGGTGTTGGATTTTGAATTTTTCACACAAGTCATGAACATCCTAATTCTTGAAGGGTATCCCATTATTTCAGATAATGGATTGGGGAACACCGTATCGGAAAATGAGGTAGTTCAGGATGAATTTGGATATCTGTTTTCCAATGATGTAGGTCATGGGGATTGCCTCGACCTACTTTGTGAAATATTCGGTGGTGGTGATAATGAACTTGTGGCCATTGGATGAGGTGGGTGAGATTTTACCTATGAGATCGAGCCCCCATTGGGAAAAGGGCCAAGGTGTAACTATAGGATGTAATTCTTGAGTTGGTGCATGAATGAGGTCTCCATGCTGTTGGCACTGTAGACACCTTCTGACAAAGTCATGTGCCTCTCTCTTCATTATCGGCCAATAGTATCCAGTTCTTAGCAACTTCTTGGCCAAGGTCATACCACTCGAGTGTGAGCCACAAGTGCCATTGTGTACCTCAGTCAAAGCAGTCAGGGCTTCCTCAATTTTTAGACAACGTAATAGGGTTCCATCAATGCCTCTACGAAAAAGGGTTTCTCCTAGGATGACAAATCATAAGGACCTTTTGACAAAGGTTCGCTTGAGGTTCGGGGTAATGTTGCCTGGGAGGATTCCTAATCTCAGATAGGTGTAGATTTCATGGTACCAAAGATCACCGGGACCAATGAGTTCGCACGCGTATTCAGACTCTGATACCTCGAAAGTGGGTATGATAAGTTGTTTTACCAAGAATTCATGTTTTGAGACGTTGCAAGGGATATCTAGCAAGGAAACAATCATTGCCATGGCATCAACTGCTCTGTTGTTAGCCCTCGATATCTGCTCAAAAGTGATATCAATAAAAGATTCTTTGAGGTTTTCTACCACCTTCTTGTATGGTGTGAGCTTATCATCCTTAGTTTGGTATTCACCATTGACTTGGTTGATGATAAGTTGTGAATCTCCATAGACCTTTAATGCCATAATTCACCACTGTGCCGCAATTTTGAGACCTATGGTTAAAGCCTCGTATTCTGCAATGTTGTTTGTACAGGGGAATGCCAACTTGTAAGATCTTGGTATGCAATCTCCTTGTGGGGTGATGAAGAACACACCGGCTCTTGATCCATGTTGCGTGTGGGAGCCATCAAAGTATAGTTTCCAGTGGTTGGCTGCATTGAGATTGAAAAGGGACTCATCTGGAATCTTTGATATGAGCGGGTTGTCTGCATATATTGGAGCCTCTTCTAGCTGATCTGCAATTACTTGTCCTTTGATCGCTTTTCACTCTACATACTCAATATAATGCTCAGATAGTATCATAAATCATTTAGCTATTCTACCTATAAGCATTTCTTTTGACAATAAATACTTGAGGGGGTCTATCTTGGCAATTAGCTTAATTTGATGAGCTAGCATGTAGTGTTTGAATTTTTGGGCTGCAAACACCACTGCCAGACAAGCTTTTTCTATTGATGTGTAGTTGAGCTCATGCCCCACCATTGTTCTGCTAATATAGTAGATGGCCCACTCGGTTCCCTTTTCATCATGTTGGGCTAAAAGGGCGCCAAGGGTGGCTGTCGTTGTTGAGATGTATAGAATCAATGGTTTCCTTACGATTGGTGGTATTAGCATAGGTGGTGTAAGTAGGTATTCCTTGATCTTGTTGAATGCTTGTTCACACTTGTTGTCCCACCTGAATGCTACTCCCTTGTGGAGTAGGTGTGAATAGGCAATCTACTTATCTGCCAGTTGTGCTATGAATCTTCGGATGGACTGGAGTCTACCTTGTAATCCTCTGAGTTGCTTTAGTGTTCTTGGTGCTCCCATATCAATAATTTCTTTTACCTTTGCAGGGTCCACTTCTATCCCTCTCATTGAAACTATGTACCCCAACAGCTTTCCTGATTGCACCCCAAAGACACATTTCATTGGGTTGAGTCTGACCTTGTATTTTTCCAACCTATCAAAAATTGTAGTTAGAGTTGCTATGTGATCATGTCTCTTCTTTGATTTAGCCAATATGTCATCCACATAGTCTTCGATAGTTTTGTGGATCATGTCATGAAAGATCAGTGTCATGGCTCTTTGGTATGTAGCTCCTGCATTCTTCAATCCGAATGGCATCACATTCTAGCAGTAGGTGCCCCAAGGACATGTAAAGGCTATCTTATGCTGGTCCTCTTTTGCGATCATAATTTGATTGTACCCCGAGAATCCATCCATTAGGGATAGCATCTCATGTCTGGCCATCATATCCACTATCATGTCAACATTGGGTAGTGGAAAATCATCCTTTGGACATGCTTTGTTTAGATCTCTAAAGTCTATGCAGATGCGGATGCCCGCATTTAGTTTTGAGACTGGTATAAGATTAGATACCCACTCTAGATAGTCGATCGGGCGTATAAAGACAACATCCAGTAGTTTTTGTAACTCAATCTTGACTAGCAAGGCTATTTGCGGGTGCATTTTTCTTAACTTTTGTCTCACTAGTTTTGCTCCAAGGTAAACAGCTAAATGATGAACCACCACTTCTGGATCCAAACCTGGCATATCAACATAGGTCCATGCAAATTTTACCTTCCTTTCTTTTAGGAATATTGCTAGCAATTCCTGTTCCTCGGTCAGTAGAGACTCGACGTAGAAAGTGATTTGGGTTTCTGTTTTTGTTCCCATGTTTGCAGGATTGCACTGCTCTGCCAGGATTGCTGATTTCTCTTGATGTAGTGTAGTAGGGGGAAGATTGAATCCTTCATCCTCTAGCACCTCAAAGAGGTTTTCACCATTGGATCCATCCTTTATTTTTACTATTTTATGGTTAGAGAGTGCCATAGTGTGGTTTTCACTCCACAACCCCGAGCTTAATCTTGATATTTTCCTTTTGCGACTGAAGGACTCAATCGTCTCCCCATAGTATGCCTGGGTGTCTAATGTGATGTTGAAGCCTGCCTTGTGATCCCCACATGGAAATGTATCCCTTAGTCCCATGAATTCTGAGAGCACCTCATCGTTTTTGAATGAGTCTAGAATTGGCGGTCCTCATTGATCGTGATCGATGAGTTGCGGGTGCACTAAGGTGATTCAATGGGTTTGTCGGTTTGACTTAGCTGGTGAGGCACTTAACATTAATAGGGTGGAATCCTTAAAGAGCTTGGGAAGGCTTGCTATGGTATCATCATCATCACTACTAGCACAAACATCAGTGACGTCAAAGGCGAAGTTATCAAGTGGGATACCTAGGCATACAGGTGGTCTAAGGGTAGTTGTTGATACTTGAGGAGAGTTCCTGGCTGTCGTACTGGGAGTACCTTTGCCACGTATGGTTATACTCAGAAGAGTACATCCAAGGCCAAGGTTCAACATTCTTCTTTCTACAATGATGGGCTCTAGGCATCCATCACTATTTCTTCCAAGGCTTTTGTTCCTGTTATAACCCATACCGAACATCATTTGTAGCCCCCTATTGGTTTCTTCCATCTGTAAGGTGGGTGTGGGTCCCGCATCATGGTATATTGAGCTTGCAATATCTTCCTCGTTAACACTTTCCTGATTTAGATCTCCCCAATGGCGTAATCCAGAAGGATTTGCCCTAAGGGTGCAGACAGGTGTTTTTGTTGATCGAGGTTGTCCATGTGACCTAGGAGATTGTGGTAACTCTCCTACAACAAATGCATTCCTTTTCATTCTATAATCACCACACCCATTGTCCTGGATCATGTTTTTGATGTCGGATATGTCAGGGATGGCAGGTGTATCTGTCATAGAAGTGGAGGCGAGGTTGGTTGGGTCTATGTATGATGTGGACGATCTTTCATCATTCTTTGGTACTTGGGGGATCTTATAAAACATGGCTTCCAAGTTTTTGCAGTAGGTGAAAGGTTCGGGGTCCCCATATATAGTGACCTCCTTGTTTTTGTGTGAGAACTTGATACATTGTGATATGTTGAGGCCACTGCTTTCATTTCATGGATCCATGGACGTCCAAGGAGGATGTTGTATGGAAGGTCAAGGTCTAGGACCTGACAGGTGGTTTCCATGGTCACCGGTGCCACTTGGATGGGGATTTTGATAGTGCCTTGGGACATTCTTTCTTGGTCATCATACACCCTTATTGTAATGCTCTTGTTCTTGTTAATGGAATCCTCGGCGAATCCCAATTTCTTTATAAGTTTCAGAGAGAAAATATTTAGGCCTACACCTCCATCCACCAGGACTCTTTTGACTTTCTTTTTATGGACAAGCACTTGAAGATGAAGTGCGCAGTTATGAGATGGTTGTGGGGGGAAATCTTGGTTAGAGAATGTAAGGATATTTGGGGTAACAATGTTACCAACCATAGCCTGAAACTGCTCTGTATCAAGGGTGGCGGAGATGGTGGACGCAGCTAATGCTTCATCAAGCATTTTTCTATGGGCTGCAGAGATTTTCAATAGTTCCATGATGGATTTTTGGGTGGGGATTCTCTTCAACTGGTCAATGACATTATAGTCATAGGGGACGGATTTTTTATTAGCAATGGGGGTCTTAGCTGGTGCCCCTACAATGGTGACCTTTCCACCACGTGTGGTGACTCCACAGTCGTTGTTGGCTCCTTTGACATTAATGACTGTGACCATTTCATCTACACATGCAACAATGTCTTCATAAACAAGGTTTGCGCTAGTGTACTTTTTCTTCCCTTTGTTATTTCCTTGATTATTCCCTTGATTATGGTTTGGCATCGGATTGGTGTATATCTTGAGGTCTTTATTACTGGCTGGTTGTTCGACATTGATGATCTTGTCCTCAATGAGATCCTAGATGATGTTTTTCAACTTCATACAGTTGGCAGTTGTGTGTCCCTTGACTTTGTGAAAGTCACAAAGGAGGTTTTCACTATACCATGGTGGTTTCACCTGAGGTTCACAATAATTATCATGGGTGGGGACCTTGATGATGTTCTCATTGACCAACTTTTTCATGATGGACTTGATTGACTCCGTAAGGGCTGTGAATTTTTGTTTGGGGGGGAACTTGTTTCGTGAAGGTGGTCCTCCTTGATTATTGAGATTATTGATTTGGTTTTGGGGTGGTTGCTGGTTTACCGCATTTATTTGAACATTATTCCAGTTGTTGTTCTGCAGCTATCAATGTTGCGTTTGATTGTTTTGCTTGGGGGCGCTGATGACAACTTTGGCATCCACTACGCCATCGTTGGTGACATTTCGATTCTTCGCCCATGTGTGAGGTTTGTCATTGAAACTAGTGGATGGGCGACTGTCTTGATGTTCATGATAAGTCGGTGTGTGCCCTTGTGTAATGAGAGCTCATTCAATAGTGAGTGCCTTGGGGATCAATTGATCATACGTAGTGATGCATTGCATCTTCAAATAGAATGCCAAGGTTTTTTCTAAATTGGCAATGATGGTACAGACTCGTTGCTCTTCTAGCATCGCCCACTTACTTTGATTATGCTTTCGCTTGCTATCATTGGAGAAATGCGGTGAATGATTCTCCCCTACTCTGTTTGAGTGCCGAGAGTTCTTCCAAACTGACATCCACATAAATGTTGAATGCATAATTTTGGAGGAAAGCATCTTTGATTTCTTGAAAGGTTTTGATTCCTGTAGGTAGATGAGAAAACCATTCCATAGCATCACCAGCCAAGCTTCGAGGAAATAGCCACATTAGATATGTGTCATTGTAAGCGACTTCCATGCAATGTACTTGGAATTCCCTGATGTGATCTTCAGGATTTCCTATCCCATGATATTTATCGAATTTGGGGATTTTGATTCCCTTGGGGAATGGTACCATTGCCAAGCTTCTGTCAAATGGATAGGGACACAAGTTGCTTAGTGTCCTGACTATCTTCCCGGATTGAAGATCTAGCACTTACTGTGAAAGCAATTTGATCTGTGATGTTACATCACCTTGTGGATCGGGAGGTAGAGTGAATACATTCTGAGGTGTGGGATTGATAGATGGGATGTTTATGTGATTTTGTTGCAAGCTTTGCTGAGAAAGTGACGCATATGCTTGCTGTTGAGCTAACAACGCCTGTTTTTGGTCCTGCTACTGCTGCTATGCCAACAACGCTTGTTGTTGATGTTGTTGTTGTTGTGCCAACAATGCTTGTTGTTGGTCGTATTGCTGTTGTAATTTGTAGTCTTGTAAGGCTTGTTGATATGCTTCTTGTTGTGCTTGCAATTAAGCTTGGTACTGTTCTTGCGCTTGCACTTGCTGAGCTTGGAATTGCACTCGTGCTTGAGTGTGTGCTTGTTGGATTGATTGTGCCATCTGAGCAGCATGTGCATCTTGCACAACTTGTGTTGATTGAGCGGCTTCAGTAGCTTGAGCTGCTTGTGCAGCCTATTGTGCCTGTTGTGCAACTAATTATGCTTGTGCTTGTTGAGCGGCTAATTATGCAGCTTGCTGCGTAGCTAATTGTGTAGCTAGTTGTGCTTGTGCTTGCTGAGTGGCTAATTGTGCAGCTTGTTGATTTTGAAGTGCTTTTTGCTGGGCAGCTTGTTGAGTAGCTTGCAACATCATGGTGAATGAATTGGTGGTGTTTTGCCTTGGTGGTAATGGTGGTGGATCAGGAAGAATGCCAACCATTGTGATGAGCAGAACAGTCGTGTTAATGATCGAAGTTTGAACTATAAATGGTGTGATCGAGGTGCTTGGTCCCTGCGAGACCATGCTCTAAGGAATGGAAAATGTGTTGATTGTTGTGATTGCTTGGATGGTTGCCATATGTTAATGTGATATAGATGACATAGCTGGTGGATTTGATGAGGTGCTCTAATTTGAATAGTTGATGGCGGGAAGAGGAGGAAGACCCAACCCGAGTGATGATGTGGATGTGAGCGGTAAGGGTGGAAATGGTGGGAAGACGAGTGGTGCAATCCCTGGAAGTGATGATGATGGATCCAATATTCCCCCTACTCCAAACAAGTCACCTTCTACTTGTGAGATAGGGAGAGAAGTTTGTATGTCAAGAGGATAATCCGGCATTGCGTGAAATGAGGATGAATTGGGATGCTCATGAAATGTGAGAGGGATGTATGGGTGCAATGGATTTATCGAGATAGATTGTTCTGATGTGGTCCCTACGTTCAACCCTTGATTATTCAAAAGGTGATGTTTTTGAAGTTCGCAAAACATGGCACTTCCTTTGTTAACAACCGGTGGGGTTGAAGCGATAGATGATATGATTTGGGGGATGTCTTGAGTGATATTTTGAAGTGGGAGCATGGATGCAGGCGAAGGTATGATACCGAGAGATCTTTCCACAATAGTGCTTACGTCAAAGTCAAAAGGGAGTTTAGCCCCTTCTTTTGCTAACTCAAGCATGTATTGGGATGGGTACGATTTCAACATGGCACTGACAATGCGGTGGCTTTCAGGGTTTCACACCATTTCTAGAATTTATGATTGTGTCATTCCATTGTTAGTGATGTCCTCAATATGACCTTCTTCTTGAGAACTTTGAGGAATTTGCGGCGGATTGATTGGGAGTTAAATTGTTATCATCAGATTGAATGTCGTTTCGGTTTGACTTAGATCACTTGAAATGGATGTTTCTTTGTTTTGCTCCATATTCTTCTTGTGTTGAGAGCGAGTTTGAACCATAAAATGAAGATCAATTTTAAAGAATGTAAGAGATGAACCTCTAATTCTTTAGATTGGTCTAAACCTTAGGTTCAAAGAAGCGAAGAAATAGGATAATTGAAGGATCAAAGCGATGACGAGGATGAGATAAATGAAAGATGAGTGATAGGGATGAATGGAACTCTTAAAGAAACTTTGAAGGAAATGCTAAAAAATTTAGGACTTTGATTGATCGTGATTGGATTGATAGTTTGACTACATGTGTTAAGTCAAACAAAATGTGATAAATGCACTTGTTAACCCTAGGAATTTGTGTTATCCTAGAGTGGAATTGTACATAAGAGGACAATTTGACTAGGTGTGTTAAGTCAAACGAGGGGCGGTGATCCCACAAAGCTGATTTACAATTTTTGAGAGGAACCGATTTTTGCTGAAATCACATATTTTTAGAAAATATAATGATTTAAGCCTTTAAAAGTTTGATTTTAAGGATTCTAATTGAAGAAGGTTTGATCAAACCACCTTAGATCAAATCCCCTTGGATAGAACCTCGCTAGTTTTAAACCATGCCTATAAATGAGTCTCCTTTACACCTGTCAAAATGTTGATAAAAAATCACTTTTGATTTACCTTTTGGGGGATCAAATGAATTCATTTACAATTTATTTCAAATGATTATGGTAGTCCTTGAAATGAGCTATCCCATGAATATAATTTTAATATGTTTTGGTTTTATTATGTATGTTTTGTTTAGTTTTATTAAACATTGGTTTTTCATTGAAAATGAAGCTCTGTGTTTTGCACATGTGGATAAATAGAAAATTATCAAAATAATTTTTTTACAATATGTTTGTGTTGGATATTGATGTCCTTGATCCATTAAAAAAAAAAAAATTGAATTTTGATACATACATAAAAAGTTATATCGTATACAGTCCGCCTATGTTTGAATTGCAATTGGTTTGACTTCAAAAATCTATTAAGGAAAAAATATTCAATAAAAATCTATGAGACCAAATTAAAGTGCTAGATATTGTAGTTACAAATCTAAATTTGAAAAAAATAGAATTTTATTCTTCATACAGAAAAAGTTATGTTGTATACGATGAGCGTCACTTTTTAAAAATGTTGTTTTCTGGAAAAAACTAGTTTTCATGGGAGATGGAAAAAGAAGTGCAATATTATTCCAAAAAATTTAAAAAAATATATTTTTAGAATCTACAGACAAAATGTGATGAGACTCTAGTTTACAATATCTTCAAATTCCTCATGGTTTAGCCACTATAGGTGCCCGAATGTGAAGATTTAGTTAAAAATAATAATTTCAGTGTCCAGTTTCGCCAAAAATTGTAAACCACTATTGTGGGATCACTGGGGGATGATTTGATAATTTGGCTAAGTGTGTTAAGCCAAACAAGATGAACTCGTAAACCCTAGGAAGCTGTGTTATCCTCGAGAAAACTCGTGTATAAGATGATGGTTTGACTACATGTGTTAAGTCAAACAAATTGGTTTTGATTTCGCCTAAAAGTTTAGCATAAAAGATGTTTACAAAGTTTCCAAGAGTTGTTGGTGAGATGATTTTTGACTAATTTCGATGGTTGAGAGATGGATGAAAGTGATTGAATTTGATCCTAGACTTGACCTAGATAACACTTCTTCTTACAAGACCTCAGTGTTGAAGAACACACTATACTTCCTATGGGAGGAAAGAAAACATTTCAAAAAGTTCGGGATTCTATTGATAGCAGAACTCATACAACTCAGGATTGTTTCTTGAAGCTTTTTTGTAAAAGTTGTAAACCAATATTTCTCTAAATTCGAAAATTCTCTCAAGACGCTCCTCCTGAGCTTTCAGACTAAGCTTCTTGAACTTTGGTTTTGGGATTTTGATCTTGCGGGAAATCATTTTAGAAAACACATGTGTAATTCAATTTCCCTTTTATCTTTCTTTAGTGTATTCTTTTTACCAAAAACACTTTGCTTGATTATGTTTCAAACTTTATGTCTAATGTCCCACTTTCATTTTCATCCCACAAAGTCCATTATGTGGAAATCAAGAAAAATAGGACAAAATTATCCTATGTTTAACCTTATTGAAAACAAATGATGATAGAATCCAAACACTTAGAAACCTCTAAGGATATGATCCCTAGGGAAAGCAAGAGTGCTTAAATTTGTCAAAGGTATTTGTTTCCTAAAAGGGGTTTGAAATTTGGAGGTCTTGTGATTGTTCGTTTTGCAAATGTTTTTAGGACCAAGCAATGTATTCTTCTCTTCCAAGCACTTTTTACAACCCTAGGATGATGAGACAATATTTTGTTGGGTTCCCACTTGGACGAATCCAGCTGCGCATATTTTGTGCGGATGGCTAAATTCTTGACCACACTGGCTCCCCTCCATGGCACACACTTCTTGGGTCAGCCAAGCATTAGTAACCATGAATCTCCCATGACATACTTTCCATCTCTACAACAAAACCGCATGTATAATGTGGGGCAGCTTCAAAGGACATGACCTTTTGCACCAACAAAATAGACAAGGATTTGGCCTTTTCTAAACAAAGGGTTTAAATTCGGGCATTCCATTCATGGGGGATTATCCAACGTCGACGAGAGTCCATTTCTGTCCATCTTGTCAGAATAATCCTCATGATTCTTGAACTTTCCTCAAGAATCCACACTTATATACTGGTTGGAAGTCGCTTGGCTTTAGCGTATTTCCGGTTGGGTCGTTCCCTTGGGTGATTACTTTTTCCCACAAGGAAGGCAAGCTAAGATAAACAATAGCAAGCTAGCATATCCTGTCGTTTAATCAACCTTTGTTGAAAAACAAAGGGAGAACCTCCGCAATATGTCATGCTCACACTCGCATGTTTTGTTCAATTTTAAGTTCCCAAATCGAAATGTGGAGGAAATATTTTTGACAACTTAATATCACAAAAATGCTTTTGATTCTCAAGATCGTTGTGAAGCGTGAGAGAAGTGCATACGCATTTTAAATGATGTTAATTTGTGAAAAAGATTGCAGAACATGACAAACACTTGTTCATTTTGAGTCCATAAAGCGGTGATGAGTTCGTTTTAAGCACCAAAGGAAATGTGAGATTGCCTTGGTCAATTTTAGCCCAAATCGAAATCTAGTACATGTCTAAGGTTCTTTTTAACCAACTTTGAAAAGATCAAATCAGTGATTGATTTTAAGCCCAAATTGAAAAGTGAGTTGGTTTGAAACAGAAAACAAGAGTAGAAAATGAAAGCTCTAAAATTGTTAAAACAAGCATTAAAAAATGTTGTTTTTTTTCAAATCTTGATTTCAAAAAAGAAATCTTCAACTTCACTCCACTCGCCTTTTGTCAACCTCCAATTTCAATATTGATGTCAACCTATAAAAATTTCAAAGTTGGAAACTTAAAATGAAATTTATCTCAACAAATTAATGATAAATTTATCATAAATGAATAAACAAAACAATTGTACTCAAATGATAACCTTTAAGGAAAGATTTCCCTTTTCTTGAAAATTTCTTAAAAAAAACTAAATCATGCATTTATAAGCTCCTAGATGTACAACAAGACTTTGTTGATGACATTATGCTAGAATAAAATAAAATACTTTCTTTGGAGACTAATTATCATACTCTCCAAACATTTTTTCTTGCCTTTATTTGATTTAAACAAATTTCATTTTATTTTCCACTTTTGATCACCTATCCCTTTTCAAGCTTAAAACCATTATTTCCAAAACAGTGAAGCATAGATGACAAGTTAGATAAGTGTTTATCAACATATTGATGACTATTCAGACTGTATTTATTGACTATTGACTAAGAGGTATAGTAAGTATGTCAACTTGAATTATATTTTTTTTAAATCACTTGGGTGTCGTTTTCTTTCACCTGTCCTCCCTACAAACACCAAAGAAATACATTGTGCCACGTTATCATAGCTTCAATCACAAAATGCTAACCAGAATACTGAAATCTCCTCTGACAGAAGGTCATAAATAGATCTGACAGCATTACGCCTCCTCAAATACTTTTGCAAATGAAATAAAAAGGTCTGCAGAGATTACGTGATGGTTAAAAAGAAAAAGAACAACACAACATTCATTACTTGGCTGTCAATTCTAAACAATGAGTGCGCCATCATCCTTGCTGATAACTACATGAGTGAACTTTGGTAGATAGCATTAACAGATTGTTAAATATATTGAGATTGCCTCATTTCAAATCTAAGTATTTAAGAAATAAGCATCAGATCCAAGCTATTGGTCGCTCCAACAACTACCTTTTCTATTCAAAATTATGTATGCGCATCAATTTTTATTTTTATTTTGAAAGGGACGTCAGAAGTCAATTAAGAAACTGCGATTCAGTTGGTAACCTAAATTACTCTTAACTTGACCAGGTATTAATGTTTTCCATCCAATATGTATAGTGTGTTTTCTTTGGCAATTGTTTGGGCTATGCTGGTAAAGCCTTGACTTGTAGGTATACGAGGAAGATAGCCTCACTATTACAAGTCATCACATTCAAAGATTCTTACAACCAAGCTGAGGGGATTGGAATTTGGAGGCAACAATACGACTCAACAATCTTTTAAACTACGTAGGTAAAATGGGGAGAACATGGGATCATGACTGGATAGTCCTTGGGTGTTCAGTAGGACAGGCAACTAGAGTCTTTAAGAGGCGATAGAGAAGAGGTCGCTTGAATGGATGGTCTATGGGTCCACTGGTCTATTCATCGTTAACATCTCAAAAAGGTTCGATATACTTGAAACTAATACATTAACTTGCCTTACTTCAACCATTCTATGTGCTCACATAGCCTCACGATAAAGTCACCTAAATAATCAACTTGCCACAAGAATAAACACGAAACTGTTACAAATAATGTATTTTTGAATATTAATCCTCATCTTTTCATTAGACACAAGCATATGTTCGTGATATCTATGAAACAGACTGACATCCAAAGTCATCGCATATAAATACAAGTCGTTACTATTTCCCACAAAAGCAATGCACCGAATGCTAAAACTGCCGCCAAAGGCAAACCGCCAACAACACTGTTATCAAACCACAAAATGTGTTATCTGCTAATAATACCTCAAACCAAGATGTGGCAGTCGTGAATCATTCTTCATATATCGATGGAGATCCTACCTATCCCAAGCTCGAGCCTGACTCATGAATCTTAATATCCCTAAAAAAAAATGTTAGATCTCACCTTTTTTTAACACATACAAGCCATGTGAATAAGGGTCGACGGCTCGTGACAACGAGATTTACGAAAAAAAAGCAATAAAGAGGTTTAGGTGAAAAAATGAGATAAGAAATAGCCTTTTTCTATGTAGCATGCACGGAACTATCATTTATGTGTTGATCCATTAAGTTCGCAGAAGGACAACGTGAGGGACACACTACAAGAAGCATCGAAGACTTCAAACCACATCCCAGACGTTCAAGTTGGCATGGTTGTAGTCAGGGTCTTTGACAGGTTTCAGAATATACGCTTGAGACATATAATCCATATGGATTCTATTTCACATGATGGCTGCATATCCCTGAGATATAAGTTTAAATGATAGAGATATTACAAGATTAGCTTAAAATGGTATAGCTGAACTATTTTCTAGTAAATGAAATCACAGGCGTATGATTGCAGACTTTAGAAAACTTCAAACAAATGCAGTCAAAATGAGCAAATCCGAATATACATTCAATTTCAATAAGGCACTATAAAAATATGTAAGCATCGACACATTACTCACATATTTTCCAGTAAAAAAAACAAATCATAAAAATTAACTAGCAGTTTTATGACGGTAATGCCTATATAGCAGAGAATGCTGATATATTTTTGATTTTGTTTTTTAAAACTAAAAGAAAATCAAAAGAATGATGACAAAGCATTGATCACTTTATGAGAAATTTATTGCCCTCCTTCTAACGTCATTTTGTAGATGGTGAAAATTTGTAAATGGTTAAAAAACTTTCAACACACACACCCGTTTTAGTATGGTTAGCATTCTAAACAAAACAAATAATTAACATCTCCATAGAATAATCCAACATGCTTGCATAATGTCATAACAAACTAACTTAGTTGAAAGCAAGAAGACACATTAGATACCTATTCTATGATGGATTGGTGCTCTTTGAATATGTGAAAGAGCCCTTTCCCAACCCTTGCCAAGCTAATTAGATGATAGACAATGAGATGCTCATGAACTCAAGTTGCCTATAATAAGGATGCTCTAAAATATAGATGAAAAAATGAGAGAAAATGTATTGAATTTATAAGTGAAGTTGAGAGAAGAGAAGCCAAGATTGAGCAATGTGGGACTAAATCCCATCAAATGAGAGAGAGCCACTTGTCACAATGGGATTGGCCCATGCTTGTGCAAGTTTTGGCTAATGTGCCCATTTCAAATTTGAAAATGGCAATAAATGAATATGGTTGAGGGTTTTTGGAGGGAATTGTGTTTGTTCAAAAAAAGTCAAGCATGAGAGTTAATGAGGGCATATTCCTTGTGAGGGAAAATAGGTTTTTTAATAAATCAATTTAAATGATTTATTGTGCAAGTGGATGAATCTAGAGGATTTAGGTGATTAAGATTAAACTAATGAGGATTTTGATTAATCTAACAGGAGTTTAGGTGATATGACATTTGATTTCAATTTTTGTATCTATTTTAAATCAAATGAGGGGAAAATGCATATGAGTGATTTAATTAGATATATGTGATTTAATTAAATCAGGAACTATAAGAGATAATTAAATAATTGAATTTATTTAATTTTGAGAGAAGTGAATTAATTAAATTGGTTTATTTAATTAATAGATGGAATAATGTTGAATGAAGTATGATTAGATGCATGTGTATATTTTGCATGTCTACAAAAGCAAATTATATTTCAATTAAAAGAGATTAATAATTATATTTAATAAAAATAATTTTTTATTTAAAGAAAATATTTTGGTTATAGAATTCAAAATAAGAGGTCAAGGTTAAAATAATTAAGTATGAAATTTGAAATATTTATGAAATTTGACTAATTTCTTGTGTAATATTCTAATAATTGGAATGAATCCGAGGTTAATAATAGGGCTACAATAAAATTAAAATGGTAGCTTTTACCCTTAGTTTTAATCTCTTGCCGAGGGAATAGTTTTTTTTTTAAAGTGAATTACACTCGTGAGGTTTTGCCATCAGTTGGTAAAACAAGAAATAGGGTTTTTGACGGGTGTTTTAGCATGCACTCCAAAAAAATGGAAAATTGGCCACCTATATTGTTTGGTTTTCGAAATCAAGGAAAAAAAAAATCTTGCTTGGTTAAGAGGAAGTTGTTTTTGGGGGAGAGGGGGAGGAAGGGGGAAAGGCATAGAAAAAAAATGAGGGAATAAATTGGAATTTATCTTGGCTTGCAGGCCCTCTAACAACCAGGGCACAAAAATTGGGAAGGAAAATGCATCTTCATGTCATGTAAGATCATTCTATGCTTTGCATTTATGTGATTCTTGTGAGCTTTTTGTTTGGTTTTGTGCTCTATTGTATAGGGTGTAGCCTCGTTCATTTTAGATGCAAATAATTGGATATAGTTGATACCATAATATTTTGCTCATCTTCCCATGAATGCTTAGTTTTATGTCAGTACATAAAAGCACAGAGAGCTCATATCATTCCACTAATAGCCAGCTTTGCTCTTGTACATAACAAATTGGCACTTCAGCTACTTTGATAGTTATGGACAACTCAAAGCAAACAATTCAAATCAAACAATGCATGCAATTCTTTACATATTGTGAATTGATTTTGTTTTATTAAGTAGGATATGGTCTACCATGGTTTATTTTTCTCTACAGATCATGACATGTTTGGTGCCTAAGTTTACGTCCCTCTCCATGGATTTTTCTTTTTATGTTTTATGATAATTTAGACTGACTTTTTTCTTTTATATGGGCTATTGTCAGCTACCCAAAATGAACTTACCCAATTTATAAGTTTCCCTCCTTGGGTATTTAACACTTGCTAAGGGTAATTTATTTTTTAGAAATTTGATATGAGGCATAGCTGCCTTGTATTGCATAAATGAGCAAGAATTTATGATTATTCAGGTCAAGTTTTTTTTTATTATTTGACTATGGTAAAGAGGAATCAAATCATTTTAATGGGTTAAATCACGCTTTGTTGATTTTTCTCTTCTTATCTAGAGAAATATACCAAATATAAATATAATATGAATAAGTTGTGCTTAATCCGTACCCTTTTCCAAACTTTTAATTAGCTTATGTAGCTTTCAAGTCTGTGAAATCATATTTGCAATATTAAGTTTGAGTTTATTACAAGTCTAGAAAGGAAATAAGATAACATAAGTTTGAAGGAACCAAAATAAAATGTAAATATCATAGAGAACTAGATTCCCATATATATATATATAAAGTTAAATGAAGACCAGTTCATGATATTTGAATTGCAATTAAAACTTTATATATATCAATCAAGTTAAATGAAGACCAGTTCATGATATTTGAATTGCAATTAAAACTAAGTGGCATTTAATATCATTTGTGCTCTTTATATATGTACTATGATCTACATTTTATGTTTCACAAATGGATACTTCAAGTATCATTTGTGATCATGTAACCGTTACCCATTCAAATAAGTTAACCTTCTAAAACCACTACCAAATTAAATGTACATTTAAACATAGTTAAAATTGTTTTATTTTATTATATTTGTTGTTCTGAGTGAAAATAGTAAGCTAAGTTGCAAAGAAAACTGCTTGTGTGAGTTTGAATTTCTTAAAAAAAATTATGGGTTTTATTCTTCATTCTTTCCCCTTTCCAAAACATATTAAAATTTTAATTTTGGCCAAGGGATGAGAAAGATATGGCCATTCAAATGCTCCCCTATTTGCTGCAAACTGCAGATTGAAAGTTGTGAATTCATTTATATGGTTAAGTATACAATAATTATTATCATCATAATTTCATTTATATGGTTAAGTATACAATAATTATTATCATCATTTATAAGTATATTATGATGAATATGGGTGAACTGTTTATTAACCCTTAGTTTACAAATATTAGAATACTTTACTTAATCAAGATATGATAAAATATGGATCCTATAGATATGCATTAGATGGGTATTATTGTTATAATGTAATTAGATTTATTTTAGGCTATTTGTAGGTTAGTTGTTAATGAAATTAGTGAATTTGTGGATTAAAATTAAAGAGTTTTTTTTTTTTAGAAAATATGAGTGAATATATTGGATATTTTAATCAACAATTAGGGGGAAAAAGCACGTAATTAAGTGTGTTGAAATTGTTCGTTTATATAGATATGTTTGTAAATATAGGTATTGGTTCAAGAATTTACTTTTTATGGTTTTGTGGGAGAGCAATCTTTTATATGTAATTTGAAGATTAAGAGTATGAGCATATTGGGGAAAATTATATAAGTGAAGGAATTACTAAATTTAATATTATATGGGTAATTTAAAATGAATAAATATATTTCCTCTATATATAATAAATTTGAGTAATTACTTTAAAAAGGATTATTTAATAAGTGGATAAATTAATTTAAGTTTATGAGGGAATATTAACTATATATAATTTATTGAAAAAGAATGAATCTGCCTATGGCAATTAAAAGTTTTATATTTTGATAATTATTTGGTTATATTGGATAATGGAATTAGGAATATTGAATTTGCAAGAGGAAGAAATTTGCTTAATGGTAAGTTGATTATATAGATAAATAATTAATTAGTAAGGGAAGGAAATTTGAGATAACTATAATTGCATGTAAGAAGGGTTTAATTTAAGAATTATAACTTGGTGGTTCTTTTTAAGGTATATTTCATTCATGATTGCTTAATGATTGTGAGACTGGTTTATATAGTGTTCTTCTAAGGTTGCAAAGTTTGTTTGTTTCCTTGTGTAGATTTTGTGTGCAACCTTGGAATTTAATTTAATTTAATTTTGGTTATTGTGATTGCTATTGTTGTTTAATAGTCAAATTGTAAGATTCTTGAGTATTTAGTAGTTGGGTATTGTGTAAGGAGAAAATTGACGCCTCCATTGGATGCCTAATGGTGGTTGAATTTCAATGTTGATTTGATTTGGAATTTAAGGTTGATACGAATTATTGCGATTGATTTGTATGGAATTGTTTATATTATCTTTGATTGAGTTTGAAGATCTCATTATAATATAGCCACTCTTATTCTTCACTTGTCATTTTGTGTTTGTGAATTTTATGTAGCCCTTTTGTGGTTCCATGTTGTGAGTCTTTCTCTTGTGTTAAGATTTTCTAGTAGTCATATTTTGAGATGGTTGGGAACCCAAAGTTTTTGAATTACCTTTAGTAGGATTTTGTGGATTTTTGATATTTTAGGCCTCTAGAGGCAATGGAGAAACTTGAATTATACTAATTTTCCATGGTTGGACCATTGTGATTTATTGATCTTATTTCAGATTTTGAGCTTGTGGGTATTACCTTGTACCATGGTGTTGACTTTTGATGTGGTGGGTGGTACCTCCTTTGTTCTCATTTTGAGTGATATGAAATGGGTTTGAGAGATGGTTCTTGCCTCACATGTTGTGAGTTATGAACACTTTGATTTTTATGTGAGCTAAGGTACACCCCTTGTTTGTATTTAGTTTTGGTGTCGTAGGGAGAGTGGCTCTTCATGGGGTCCAACGCACAAAGGGGCTGTTAGGGTAACCCATGGAATATTCTCCTAAACAAGTGATAATGTAATTAATGAACTAGTGGGTTTGGGTAGTAAACACTAAACAAGATTAATTATGAGCCTCACCCATGTCGTTAGTGCTTCCACATGCTAAGGATGGGATTTTTGAAGACCTGGTTGGTAAGATCACTGCCTTGTCCTCACGAAAGGTAAGTGGTCCCGCATGAGTCACCCTATGGAGTGGTGCCTTGAGATAGGCAACCAGGATAACCATAGATGGAGGTGGTACCTTGTGATAGGTTTCCTAGATAATCCATGTAAGGCCATGTGATGACACTCTCCTACAATACCCATTTATTTTTCCCTTGTTTGGTTGCCTCTGGGAGTGTTTGAATTGTTTACGTTGTTGAGGAAATTGGTTCTCGATGTTGTTGTTGAAGCCTCCAAGTTCTATCTTTTAGTGTTTCACACATGCCTCAGTGCAACTTTATTGATGTAAATGAAAGGTGCCCTTGATATTTATTGTTGTTTGATATTGGGTTTTCATTTGAGGCTTTGGGATCCTATTTTTGTTGGCACCTCTTATGGTTATTTAGTGTTGATCTATAATATTGGCAATTGGCTTTGTTGGACCTTTCATTATTTTTTTGTGGCTATGTGATGGAAATGTTATGGGTTGTTATCTTATGTTGTTGGTATCCTTGTTGTGGAGTCTAGCTTGCTGTTGGTTCATTTGACTATTTTGGTTGAGGAATGGGGATCTTTCTTGTCAACTCCTAGCACTGGGGGTGGTCCTTTGGGTCCACGTGGTTGGGTGGAATGTGCTATGCACCCCATTGGATCCCTAGTCCGAGTTCATGTCGATGTTGTTGATCCAGGACTCTACCTCAATTCTATTGTACCATGTTCAATTATGTAACATTCTTGTATTTGATGTATTTTTTCCTTTGCACGATAGGATGTGTATGTACTCTTGAAGAAATGTAATGTACTCCTAAAGTGATGTAATGTACTCTTGAAACAACTGTAATGTATTATTTTACCTTTGTAAGCCTTATGTGGTAGTTGTTATTTGATGTGTTATAACTATGGAAATACACTCCACAATTGTCATATTGAACTATTAATAAAATATTGTATTTATCATTTTCATCTCTTTTGATCATTGATGGATGTATGTTATCTTTATGTAATCTTGATTCGTTCATTATTATTATGGCATTAGTTTAAGTTTTTGTGATGTTGTCTCATGTACCCCAGAGGATGTAATAGTCTTTGTAATTATATAACTACCTTATGTGTAATATATGTTCATGTTCATCTTATGTATTATTCTACTTTCGAAAAATAAATTATGGTAATTTGTTGTTTCTATTGTCCTTGGGGTTTGCACAATGGGGCATTACATATAGTAGGATATGATTGTCAAGAGGATAAAAATGGTTGCAAATAAATCAACAAAGATAAGTTCTATTATTCCTTTAATTGTTCTATCTAATGATATTATCTGGATGACTACATGCTTCATTTGCATTGGGGTAGTTTTGATTTTATGAACTATTATTAATCTCTTTAAAATGCAGGATGGATCGAGGAGCAAAAGGATGTTGGATTATTTGAATATGTATTGAAGACCTCATTATTGGAGGTGATGATTCATGGATATTAGTCAGTGAGAAGCAAGAAGCTCCTATGGATATGGATTCATCCCTCGATTACACTCCTAGCATTCAAAGGGAGTTAAATTATCAGAATTCAAGGCATGAGTTGAAAGCATGTCCAGGAAAAGGATTAAGGTTCTGAGATCAGTCAATGGAGTGGAGTTCACTTCCAAAGGATTTCTTTGCAATCTCGAAGGTAGGGATAAAGAGGGAGTTATGTGACTCACTGTCACGATCCCTATTTTATGTTTCATATTTTACAATGTTTAATTAAATTAATTAACATTCAAATAAAAGCTCAATGAAACAAATAGGAATTAATTATAATTTAATTATAGATTTTATGTATTCCAAATAAATCGTAATGTTTGGTTATTTAGAATAACTATTTTATTTCGGATCGAATGAAATTTCTTAATTATTTTTTAGAGTAAATATTTAATTTGCAATGGAATAATATTTTCTTATCACTTATTAAGGATAAATATTTCTTTTTCAATTTAGAAATGAAATTTTCTATCTATTTACCGAAGATAAGTATTTTGTTTGAAATCAAAATGAATTATACTCACTATCTATAGTGGGTGAACTACTTAGTTGCAATTAAAATAAAATCATTTTTTATTATCATAAAAAGATATTTTTTTTAAAAAAAAAGAAATATGATTTTAATTTCAAGATTCAGTTACTGGGAATGGGAGAAATCTTTAAAAGAAGGGAAAACATTAACGGGAGGGGGAAAATAGTTTTGAGAATCTTCTTTTCTTCTCTGAAAAAAAACATAACTGATAATGGCGCCAAGAAGTTGGTTTTGAAGTAGAGTAAAACAAGAACCTTCATAATATTTCTGGATTGGTCTGCATTTTGGGGAAAGATTCATTATGGTGGAAAATAGAGGGGCGCCTCAATCTATATAAGGAATTCACATAGCACTTGTCTCGGCATTCTCGGTGAGGGGTGGGTGCAGAGAGAGATTTCATCAGTCTAGATTACCTATAACCTGTTGGAGTACACAAGTAAGCTTTGGACTTAAGATTTCAGACAAGATTTGGTAAGGAAGCGAGTCTCTCTTTCTCACTAGTTTTCGATCATAAATGTTGATTTAGAAGTTGGGATGATTTCTTAATATATGCACCTAATAAGCTTTTGCACTTATTCTTTTATCATCAATCTTTTGAAATTGGATGCCTTCCCCTTTCTTTGTAAATCCTGTCTCAGGAAACGAATTAGAGTAATCCTTGCAACTTCCTAAAATGGTTGAGTTGATAACATCTTCCCTTACTACCTCAGCTAGGGTCCTAAACTATAGTCGAGCTATGGGTTTCTTTTGAACCATTTACAACATACCTTGAAGGGAACCAGGATGACATATTTGGGTATCGAACTGCATCATTTTCATTGCAACTTGGATTATAATCTCTCTCTTAAAACGGGGATATCCATTTCTGGTACCAATGCCCCTGCAGCCAATCTTCTTGTAGTCTCCTCATTCTTCCGCCTTGCAAGTTCTGCTTGGTGTTGCCAACGCTGCTCTTCTTTAGTCGTCTCTTGATTAACAAATCATAGGTCTTCCTTGGGATGCTTGATTCTCCTTCGTTTACCTCAGCCTTGGGATTTTAGGTTCACTTCCTCATCTTCTTCATCGTCATTAAATGAGTCTGTAACAATAGTGCATGTGCTGGATCTAATCCCAGTTGTATTGTCGATCCTTTTATTCTTATTTATGTGCATTTCTCCCAGTCAATGCGACTATTTCAATCAAGATTAATGTTTATTAGTGATTGACCTTCGTACCTATCTTAAAATATCAAACACTCGTCAGTAAAATTGGTGGGATGATAATTTAGGATCATTTTTAGATGAATAATACAATGGCCGGCATTTGGTAATCCTGATTGTACTTCTTTAGTTCATTCCGCATAGCTCATAAAGCATTTCCAGAATATGATTAGATGGAGGATACAAATTGATGGTAGGTATACTTATGTGTTTCTTATAACTATCAAGATGTCCCTTCATATATTTGAAATATTAATCTTCTTTGAAAGTTATCAAATAATCATAGTTATGCATCTTATGGCACTCATTCGAACTTGTTGAGTTTGTAGGGTGTGTTTCCCTAATGCAATCTTGCCATTTATAGTTCTAGCTTGGGTATCTTCTTTTTCTTGAATCTATCTTGTTAAGTAGCACTTTGGCAAATGGTTGCACCCTTCATTTGCATTCATTTTTGGTTCATATCATTATTAGATCTGTTTAAGTGCATTATTCCAAGGGACACCTAGACTCAACCCATGAGCTTAGTGGCCACTTGAATTTATCTTTCACACCATTGCGCAAGAAACCTTGTTGGAGGGAAATTCCATTTTTCTATATTTGTTTTGGTAATTTGAGAAGCATAAAAATGTAACTTGGTTTTTCTTGAAGAGTTGTCTTAGTGAGTTTCTCCTTTTGTTGGGTTTATCTCATTTGCGGTTATAGTCACCCAAACTGCTTTTATTCCATTAGTTGGAACCATCCAAAACTTAACATGATTATGAAAATAAGTAACAAGGAAGTTGTTCCTCTTTAAGCTAGATTATGTTATAGATTTTTGCACGATTTGGGAGGAATGTTCAAATGATAGGTATTTTATTTTCTATTTTGATATGTCTGTTCAATGTTGGTAATCTTAGGTTTGATGGACTTTACTAATGTTCACTTTTAAGATAGTTAGCCCCATTTTCCTTAAATTAGTCATATGGTTTGGATATTATCTTGGATAGATCATGCTTGAATTTTGGGAAGATAATAGTCTTCCAATTAAGTTAAATAGAAAGAATGTTTGTCAACAATTGAACTTGGCATATGAGAATAATAAAGGTCTAGAATTGAAGTTTTGAATTTGATTAGGTAAGATTTTGGTGAGTTAATATTTCCTAGAAGGGAATTCCTAAATTAAAGACCTCTTGGCTATCATTTAGCTAGATAAGTATCTCATTATATTCTTGGTGATCTTTGAGAAACCCTTGTCAGGCACATCAAGTCAGTAGTTGTGGAGCTAAGCTCTTGAAGGTAAAATATGTTGTGTCTCATAAGATCTTTGGAATATCTCTTAAAAGTGTAGTGAGATATATAGACCTAAAACTCCTAACACCCTCTCTTATGGTGTAACTATTAACTTGAATCATGGTTTTTATATAGACTTTCCTAGTGTTGATGAATTTGGGTGTTCTTGGCATGAATTTCGTTTCAGTAGATATATGTGCACTTTCTCTTTCTACATTGTTGGAGGACAAGACCTAGGTTGAACTTGGTACATAAATGGTGTAGAGCAATGGAGAGATCCTCTGTAGTTGATGAACTTATTAGTCAGAAATGAACAATGAAGAAGTAAATGGTCTTTTCAGTGAGACAACTTGATCATTGCCAGTGTGGCATCTTGTAACCAGTGAAGCATTTCATTAAGCCAGTGAGGCACTTTTGCTATATCTTGTAATGGTATAACCCTGTTTTGGTATACTTGATTCATTGGAGTATGCCATTTCATTTGAATATATTGATTGAATTAATTAAATTATCCCTTTTTTTCCACACTTTTTACAACTAATTTATTTTATTAAACTATTTTGGAGATTAAGAAGTAGACTTAATTCTCGGACCTTACACTCACTGAGAAGAAGTGAAGGTGCTAGCTAAGTGGGTTGCAGTGTTACAAGGATAGTTGCTAAAGTCCTTGGAAGACCTCTTCAATTGTAGAGAAAAAAATTGCATAAGATAGTCAATCTGGATTTGACATTGGTAGCTCCACAAACCTATTCAGAATAGGTTGATCTAGGATGAGGTCAAAGAGGACAGTCTTGAACTCTCAAAATTCAATAGTGTTGAATGTGTGCATTGGAAACCATTCCTCTAAGGCAAGCATTATAGGTAATCTTGGATGAAGAGGTCAGGAGGTTGATGCAAGTACTTAGAGTTTCAGAGGGAGTCACATCTTCACGAAGATTTGTTGTAATGTATATTTCTTTGAGATAGAGAAATATGAGGTGAAAGCCCTTGTAATGCATATTTCTCTGAGACAGAAATATGAGGTGAAATCCCTCATACATCTCTAAGATCGAGATGAGACATCATGTTGAGAGACTCCATGATGAAACCACGTTGAGAGACTCTGTGATGAAACCTTGTTCATCTTTGAGATTAAGATGAGACGTCATGTTGAGAAACTCCATGATGACAACACATTGAGAGACTCTATGATGAAACCTTGTTCATCTCTGAGACTGAAATGAGATTTCATGTTGAGAGACTCCATGATGACATCATGTTGAGAGACTCCGTGATGAAACCTTGTTCATCTTTGAGAATGAGATGAGACATCATGTTGAGAGAATCCATGATGACACCAGGTTGAGAGACTTCATGATGAAACCTTGTTCATCTTTGAGACTGAGATGAGACGTCATGTTGAGAGACTCCATGATGACATCAAGTTGAGAGACTCTGTGATAAACCCTTGTACATCTCTAAGACTGAGATTTGTTTCTTTCCACACATGAGCAATTGTGGATTTCATGTTGAGATACTCCATGATGACATCACATTGAGAGACTCTGTGATGAACCTAATATGTTTTTTCCACAAATGGATGTAGCCATTGTGGACATCATGTTGAGAGATTCCATGATGAACTCTTGGAAATCTCTGAGACTAAGATGTGGTGTTCCAAAAATGGGTGTAGCCATTGTGGGCATCATGTTGAGAGACTCCATGACGAGGATATATGGAAAATACCTCCATAGCTAAGAGGGAGTGTTAATGTTGTAGCTGTAGGAGTTATTTTTATCCTTAAATAAATTTATTATAAGGCAGGTCGACCTTCATTTTTATAAATAATATTTATATTTACTAGGTCGGCCCTAAAAAGTAGGATGCCTAGTTGGGTATAAATAGAGGATGAAATCCTCTCATTTCACAAGAAATTCATTCACTCAAATTGATTCAACAACAAGTTGAGTTTCCTAAGTAGTAGATCAACATCAAGGAGAAGAATCAATACTTAGTGTATTCATGAAATTGCACTCGATATAAGTGTAGATCCTTGAATTTTATTTTCCCTTTCTAGGGCCTGTTATTCTTCTAATATATAAAGAGAATATTGTCGCTAGGTTTTTCTCCCTCGAGTAAGAGGGTTTTCCCAAGGTAAAATGTTGTGTTCATTGTCTCTGAGATTTGTTTTATGCTTGTTTACATTTTTGATCCTAAAACTAACAGGTATTACCCTTTGACTCAATTGGGAGCATTGTGCTCACACCCCAAACAAATTTATTTGATACATATTATTGTTGTATTTTGCATAAAATTTATGTTTTTTTAAAAATAAGTATTTTGTAAATTTTCAAGTTTTGTTGAGTCAAAGTTTTTTGGTTTGCCAATTCTAAGTTTGTGAATTGTGGTTTTCTCTATTTGATTTTTTTTTTCTTATCAAATCCCAAAGAGGTTCTAACAAGAGGAGAAACAATAAAAAGGATTAAGATGTCTTCAATTGAAGTTTTTTCAATTGCTTGAAAGTATATTTATCTCCCAATTGCCCCCCTCAATACCATTTTGAGAAGTGTTCTAGTGTCTAGTGAAGTGTTTTGGGTAATCTACGTGTGATCATATTGCTATAAATGCACATACTTCAAAGATCATTGGTGTTTTCATTAGGTTTGGCTGACCTGGTGTCTACACATTACATGAAGATTAAGCATCAATTAAGGAAGTGTGTGATTGATCTAAGATGTTGTTTTGGGTCCTAATTAAGTTTGTGATTTTGTCCTCTCTCATTTCTATCCACCATGGGAATGTTGAGTAGCTAACCTAATTAGAATTTATAAAAGAAGGAATGTGTATCTGACCTTAAGAATGTTTCTAAGGTTAAAGATAGTATAAAAGAAAGTCAAGATCTTGAAAATTATGTAAGTATGAAAGAAAGCAAGTGAAGTGTGTGAACAAGTCCAAAAATCAGAGTGTGTAAGAGTGAATCAAGGTAGTAGTACTTTAATTTTTTATATTCCTAAAAGTAGTGAGCTGACAGTGTCTACAATCATTTGATCAAGTTGTGGATGTGCGGAACCTATTGTGGTGGATTTGTATATCTTTTCTTGTATGCAGTGAGCCTCCTTCTGGAAAGTGAATCCTATCTATAGACAGTGAGACTTTGTATCCAGGTAGTGAGCCTTTATTGCATTACTATATATTGTGAGTTAATCCTCATCGTGGTTTTTCCATCATTGATTTTTCTACGTAAATCTGGTGCCTTTGGTGTTTTCTTTATGTTATCTGCATTTCATGTTTATAGTTAATAACAAATTAAAGTTAAAGTGGAGTTGATTAAGGTCAAAATTAAAAGAATTTTGTACAAATGATTCACTTCCCCCCTCTTAGTTGTCTTGTGCATTCCAACATTTGGTATCAGAGCTTTGGTTCCTTAGAGAAGATCTTAATTTATTGAGGTAGATCTGATGGTGCACAAGTTGCAAATCCCTATTTTTTATGGAGGTGACTACAATGACTGGAAAGAGAAGATGAGAGGTTAACTGATCTTTGTTGGTTTCAAGACTTGGAAAGTTGTGGAGACAAAGTATGTTTCAGTGGCTACTGGTCATTCTTCTGTTGATGAGATTTCTGACTATGAGGAGAATGAAAAATTAAGGTATCCTATCTTTAGTGCCTTATCTACAACTAAAAGAACAAAAGTTATCTCTTTGGGAATTACTTATGAAGTATGGGAAAAATTGAAAGATATCTATGAAGGGAATGCTAGAGTGAAATTTTCAAGGAAGCTAATAGCTAAGTGTAGATTTGAGAATTGAAAATGGAAGAAGGTGAAGATACTGCAAGCTACTATCAAAGAGTTTAACTTATAGCAAATGAAATCAAAAATCAAAGTGGTACCATGGAAAATGAAAATGTAATAGAGAATATCTGGATGACCCTACTAGAGAATTGCAGTGATAAGGTCTCTCCTATTGAATAATAATATGATCCAAAGACATTTACTGAAGAATAGTTATTTGGCACCTTAACTACATTTGAGATGAGGAAGTTTGGAAGAGAAAAAGAAGAAATCTGAATCAGCCTTTAAAGCAATGAAGATATAGGATGATTCAGATAGTGAAGGTTCAAAAGAGTTGGAAGAAAACTTTACAAGAAAATTAAAGAAAAAAACTAGTAAGTACAAAGGTATGTTACCTTTTAAATGTTTTAGTTGTGGAAATATTGGCCACTATGCATCAAGATGTCTAAATAGAGCTACACACAAGAAGAAAAAATATAATAACTATAAAAACATAAAGGATAGGAAGTTCAAGAAGTCGTATTATGTTAAAGAGGATGATGGAATTTCTAATGATGAGTCTGATGTTGAGGATGATAAAGAGGAATGCTTATTCTTAGCCTTGGAGAATAACAGTGTTTGCTAACCATGGAAGATGTGCAAGGGAATCTGGTCCGAAGGATAAGAAGGATAAGATGGAAGGTACCTTGGTTACTACATTTCATGCTAGATAGGTTGAATACTATTGGGTAATTGACAATGGATGTGAAAATAATATGACTGAAGATAAGATTAAGTTTACTAAACTTGAAAAATATGATGGAGGATTAGTTATGTATGGAGATTATTTTGGTTCTAAGATTGTTTGAAAAGTTACAATTAGTCTTGATGGAAAACATAGTACTAACAATGTTTATTATGTTAAGGTCCTAAGGCATAAAATTTTGAGTGTTGGAAAAATGTGTAGCAAAGGTTTTAAGCTTGTGTTTTAGGATAACACCTATGAGATCAAAAAAGGGTCTGGAACTATGGTGGTTGTAGGAAAAAGAACTCGTGGAAACATCTATCATCTTAAACATGGTGATGGTTTGCTTTGTTTCTTAATTTAATGAAAGTTTGTTATGGAACCTATCGATGGGACATGTAAAATTTCATAATCTAATTAGGATCATTTTGAGAGAATTTGTTAGACATCTTCCTAGAATCACAAAGCCTAGCAATTCTATTTGTAGAAGTTGTCAGATGGGAAAACAAACAAGAAGTGGTTTTAAGGGAAAGGAATAATCATCTACGGGAATGTTGGAGTTGATTCATATAGACCTTTTTGGTCCTACAAGAACAAGAAGCCTGAATGGTGATAGGTATTTTATGGTTTTGATTGATAATTACTCTAGAATGACATGGGTTACTTTTCTTAGAGAGAAAGCTCAAGCCCTAGATAGATTCAAAGTTTTCAAAGAAAGAGTAGAGAATGAAGTGAACCTAAGAATATAAATTTTAAGACCTGATAAAGGTGGAGAATTTACTTCTAGTGACTTTAATGCATTTTGTGAAGAGAATAGGATAAAGAGACATTTCTCTACCCCTAGAACCCCATGGCAGAATGGATTTGTTGAAAGGAAGATCTAAACTATTCAACTACAAGGAAAATGATGAAAGAAGAAAATGTTTCTGACATATATTGGAGAGAAGAAATCCACACTACTTTTTATATTCTTAACAAAGTTCAGATCAAAGGTAACCGCATAACGACTCCTTATGAGCTATGGACTAGTATGACTCCTACTATTAAGTACTTTAAAGTGTTTGGAAGAAAATTTTACATTAAGAGAGATGATGAGAATCTTGGAAAGTTTGATTCAATATGTGATGAAGGTATTTTCCTTGGATATTCAACTAACAACAAAGCATATAGATGCTTCAATAAAAGATTGAGGAAAATATTTGAAAGTGAAAATGTAAAGGTTGATGAAGCTATTCATAGACCAGTTGAGATAATAGAAGTTCAACCAGATGATCCTATCTTTAGACAAGTACAAGAAAAATAAAACGAAGAGGAAGAATAGAGTGAAGAAGAGGAGATTACATAACCTACTAAGACTCCCAAGTATGTACAAAAGAACCATCTAGAGGAATGGATAATTGGATACATAAGTGAAGGTGTGAAGACAAGAAGCAAATTATTTGATGTAAATTTGTGTTTACTTTTTAAGATAGAACCTAAGACTGCAAGTGATGCATGCAAAGATGAGAGTTGGATGAGAGAAATGAAAGAGGAATTGCAATAGATAGAAAATAATTAGACATGAGAATTGGTTCCTAAACCTATAAACAAGAATCTAATTCAAGGTTCAAAATGGGTATTCAGGAATAAACTGAATGAATATGGTGAAGTAGTAAGGAATAAGGCAAGACTTGTATGTAAAGGGTATTCATAGGTTGAAGGTATAGACTTTGAAGAAACTTTTTCCCCAGTGGCAAGAATGGAGGCATTCGGATATTTTTGGCATTTTCTACTTGTAAAGAATTCAAAGTGTATCAGATGTATGTTAAGTCTACATTTCTGAATGGAGAATTGGAAGAATAAGTTTATATGGAGCGACCAGAAGGATTTCAGCTATCAGACAAACTAGACATGGTCTTGAAATTGAAAAAGGAATTTTATGGACTTAAACAAGCTCCCAGAGCTTGATATGCAGACATCAATCTCTATTTCAAAGTTGAAGGTAAAATAATTTTGATAGTTGTGGTATATGTTTTAGATGACATTATTTTTGGAGGAAATGGAGGTATGTGCAAGAAATTTACAGATGAGATTCAATAAGAGTTTAAGATGTCTATGATTGGTGAGTTGAATTTCCTCCTTGGACTACAAGTGAATCAAACTGATAAGGGCATATTCATTTCACAATCTAAGTATGTTAAAGAGTTGTTGAAGAAGTTTGGAATGGATGATTCCAAATCAGTTTGTACCCTTATGGTAACTGGATGCAAGCTGAGTAAGGATGATGACTCTTCTAAAGTTTATTACAGCATGTATAGATCAATGATTGGTGGACTGCTATATCTTACTACTACTAGACTGGATATCATTCATGTAGTATGTTTGGTTGCACAATTTCAAGCATAACCTAAGGAGACACATGTTACAACTATGAAGAGGATATTCAGATACTTAAAGGGGACTTTAGATTATGGCCTATGGTATCCTAGGGATATTGATTTCACCTTAAATTCCTACACTAATGCTGGTTGGGCCGGTTGTGTAGATGACTGGAAGAGTACAAGTGGTGGTTCATTCTTCTTTGGAGGAATATTGGTTTCATTGTTGAGTAAGAAACATGGTTCAATTTCTTTATATACTGTAGAAGCTGACTACATTGAAGCAACATCTTGTTGTACACAGGTACTTTGGATGTAAACTTTGAAGGACATTGGCATGATATGTGATGAGCCTATCCCTATCTTTTGTGATAATACAAGTGAAATAACCATTTCAAACAATTTGGTGATGCACTCTAGGACAAAGAATATATCTATTAGGTATCATTTATTGAGGGATAAAGTGTTGCAAAATGAAGTTAGACTTGAATATGTACCTACCAAGGAAAAAATTGCTAACATATTTACTAAGTCCCTTCTGAAGGATACTTTTGAGTATCTCAGGGGGAAGTTAGAGGTTATTTCCCCTCCTTCCTTAAATTAGGTGCACATGGAGGTGCATCAATCCAGTGGATTCATAGATTCTTTTTGTTTTGGATTGATGATTGAGGTCTACTCCTCTAGGGGAGTAGAGAGTTTCATTGTTGCAGTATGAGATGTGGGTGCAATCCTAAGGGGGGGTGATCAGAGTATTTTATGGTAGAAATTTTCTTTTCCATTGATGTCAAAGGGGGAGAGAAAATTTGGTAAGGAGAAGAGAGTGCAAAAATTTTGTGCAAGTTGTCTAATCTAAAAAAAAGTAGAAGGAGAGTGTGTATTCTACCTTTGATGGTTTTTCATATCATGTGTTTCCATCAATGACAAAGGGGGGGATTGTTACAAGTATGGATATGTTTGGTGGTTTTTTCATTAATGTTGTCATTGATGTTAATATAGTTCAGAGTGATTGCAGATGGTACAAGTATAGTTGAGATACTGTGGAAGTGTTGAGAGTACATGGAGATATATTTATGAAGTTGTAGCATGTTGATTCCAAGTTCTTTTGAGAAAATTAAGAAATAATGACGACAGTGTTGAGTGCGTGTTCAAAGTGTGCTCTGAAAATGTGCTTTGCATTTCTTTTGTGTTGATCCTATGATTGTGTGGATCTATAGTTGTGTTCATAAGATTCAATGGATAATATATCTTGAGTTTTAGCTTTTGGGTTGATGGAGAGTGAAAGATGTGTTCACCAGTGTGTGAACCCGTTTGACATAACTATTTGTTTGTGGACTAGGAGAGATGCTCTTGCTTCACCGTCTTCTAGTGTTTTATTTCAGATCTTGCCGATCTAGAACAAGGTCAATCCTAATGTTTTTTGTGTTCTAGAAAATGTGCTTGTGGTTGGTGCTTTGGAAGGCTTTTTCCAAAGCTAGGATGTATTCCTATTCAGTCTAGTTATACTGTTGAAGAGAGTTCGATGTATATAATTTGTTGCAATTGTTGCGAATGTTCTTGAAGGTTTCTAAGAAGTGTTCCAATGTCTGGTGTAGCATGTTGGGTGATCCACGTGTGATCATCTTGCTAGAGATGTGTGTAATTCAAAGATCATTAGTGTTTTCATCAGGTCTGGATAAGCTGGTGTCTACACATTACATGAATATTAAGCATCGATTAAGGAAGTGTGTGATTGATCCAATATGTTGTTTTGGGTCCTAATTAAGTTTTTTTTTGTCCTCTCTCATTTATATCCACCACAGGAATTTTGAGTGGCCTACCTAATTTGTATTAGTAAAAGAAGGAATGTGTAGTCAACATTAAGAATGTTTCTAAGGTTGAAGATAGTATAAAAGAAAGTCAAGATCTTGTAAATTGTGTAAGCATGAAAGCGAGAAATCTAAGTGTGCGAACAAGTGAAAAAAGTGGAGTGTGTAAGAGAGAATCAATGTAGAAGTACTTTAATGTGTTATATTCTTGAAAGCAATGAGCTAACGGTGTCTACAATCCTTTGAACAAGGTACGGATGTGTGGAACCTATTGTGGTGGATTTTCTTTTGTATATATTTGTTTGTAGGTAGTGAGCCTCCTTTTGGATAGTAAGTCCTATCTGTAGGCAGTTAGCCTTTGTATCCAGGTAGTGAGCCCTCTGGCAGTGAGCCTTTATTGCATTACTATATATTGTGAGTTAATCCTCACTATGTTTTTTCCCTCATTTGGTTTTCCACGTAAATTTGTTGTCCCTAGTGTTTGGTTTATGTTATGTTCATTTCATGTTTATACTTAATAATATATAAAATTTAAAGTGGAATTGATTAAGGTCAGAAGTAAAAGAATTTTGTACATCTGATTCACCCCCCTCTCAGTTGTCTTGTGCATTTCAATAGAATCACAAGAAAATCATTTGCTAAAGGAGATGCATGAAGGTCTTTTTGGTGGAAATTTTCTAGAAAATACTACCGCTCATAAGATCTAAGAGTAGGATATTATTGGACAAAGGTCTTCAATGATGCCTTTAATTATGTACAAAAATGTGAGGCTTGTCAAAAAAAATTGGAAAGATGAAATACCAGGGAACATTTGCATTAAGACCCCTGCAAGTTGAAGCTCCATTCCATCAATGGGAATTGATTTCATAAGAGAGATTGCAAATAGATCTAGTGGAGGTCATAGGTGGAGTTTGGTAGCTACTAATTATTTTACAAAATGGATAGAATTTGTGCCAACAAAGTAAGCCACCATGATGGAGAACATTGTAACAAAATTTGGAGTATGTTCAAGGTTAATAATAGACAATTGCATGTGATTTAGATAAGATGAGTTCAAATGATTTTTTGAGAACTATGGTATCACGATTTTGTATGCTTCTCCATACCATCCACAAGCAAATGGGTAGGCCGAATCTAGAAACAAAAGTATCCAAAAAATAATTAAGAGGATTTTGGACAACAATAGAAAGGCATGGGATTCTAAATTGAGACTAGTAGTCTAGCCAAATAGAATTACAATCAATAATTCTACTGGAAAGTAACCTTTTTAATTGGTTTATGGAACACAAGAAATAATTTACATGCATAACCTTCTTCAAGTATACTAGTTTATACTATAGGAAGATTTGGATATCCCTGAACCTATGGAGGATAGGATTGAATAAATAGCAGAGTTGGATGGAGTAAGAAGTATGGCTCAGGAGCATAACAAAAAGAGGCAATCATAAATGGAATAATTATTTGACAAAAAGGAAAAGGATAGAAAATTTGAAGTGAATGATATGGTTCTTATGTGGAATGGAAGAATCCAAGACAAAGGGAAGCATGATAAATTTGAAGCCCTGTAGACAAGACCATTTGTTATCACTGGTAAAGGTGGTGAAGATTCTTATTATCTTCAAAACATGACAAGACAATATTATGAATTTCTAGTGCATGTACAATTTCTGAAGCACTTCTTTTCTTAAAAATATGTATTATTCCATGCACAGTAGTTTTAGCTTTCTTTTTCCTTTCTTTTTCCACCTAGGTCACATTCACCCATGGTTAGCATCCCAAAGATCACTTTTGGATTCTTGCAATGAATTCATAGCCATTCATCCCCAATCAAAGCCATTGTTAGAGCTAAAAAATTCACCTTAGTTTTCACCAGCCTTCATTACCTCCTTCATGTTTCAATCCACATCAAAAGATCTGTTTCCTTTGGTCTTGCATTGTGTTTACATGAAATACAAAAATTTGTGTGACAAGATCCATAATATCATTATAATTACCCTTTCGATATATCCATTTATTCTTCTAGATAATCACCAATAAATAAATTTATGTCCCTTACCGCGATCTCGCAACAATAAAATAAAGTCCAAGCAAGTTGGCAGTGCCTAACTCATAAAATAAAGCATAAATCACCATACCACCAAGGAGTTAACTAGCATCCATGGTTAAGTGGCACACACCGCTATCCCACAATAAGAAGGTTTAAATAGGGCGGTAGTGCGGTAAAAATTTAGTAAGGGAAGCAGACACCACAGTACCACATAAGGCAATTAATATAGCCATGACATGGCGGTATATACCCTACATCCCATGACTATAAAGACTAAAGGATAAATAAATAAAGGGCATAAAACCCAATACCACCATACTACACCAAGTGAGATAACTAATTGTGGTAGTGTGGTAAGTCTTGGCATACATCATTACAAACTATGGTAATAAATATATGAGATCACATCAATCACCTAGACATGCATATCCAATGGTGCATAATAAATTTCAAGATATAAGCTTATTGTGAAAATATTTGATAGAAAGTTGGTATTAATACTGATATGACTAAATTTGAATACCAATAAAAAACAAGAATTTTGCTCGATTGTTGCACTCATTTGCGTTACCCCGGCATGGAGGGAGCTAAGGGTACTGGAGGAGGAGCTTTGTGGTTGATGAAAACTAGGTAAGTGGATGAATATCTCCTTGAAAAGTCTCAACTAGTGTGAATTTATTCAAAAGCTCTGTTATTTTGAGATTGTAGCAGAATAAGAAGAATCATGCCCCCTAAAAGGAAACAATTAGAAGCTAAGAAGGGTAAAACTGAAATTAAGGATGAAGAAACCAAGGAAAAAAAGAAGCCTCTCCACTAGTCCCTTCAAGAAATACTCCAAGGTCCACCAAGGAAGGTAACAATAAATTCTTCATAGATACTGCAGAAGGTTGTAGAGATGCCCTCTTTCCTAAATCTGGGTGGGATTTATTTTGGTATTTTTACAGTAAAAGAGATGGAAAAGTCCTAGTGTCAAACCCATGGATGTTATACTTGGGAAAACTGATTGTCTCAAATGTATTTGTGGATGTGGAACTCATCAGAATATTATCTTAACATTATCACCTTCCTACTAGAACCGTGAGGTTTCCAAATGGTTTAGTGTTGGTTGAAGTAACTAGGACAACTATCGTTGAGTGTTTCAAATTTAACAAGTAGGACTTAACCAAGATAGACCTATAGAATAATGAGGAGGAGTATCCTAGGTTCAGAAGAAATTACAAAAGTGATAAGATCTCCCTATAGATGATGAAGGGCATTGGTAACATAACAATCCCTATCTCCCCCTCCACTATTGAGCTAATTACTCATAGAATTTTAATACTATTTTATAAATACATATCTTTCCCTATGCCAAATATTAGGGATGGAAAATTGGGATAAGATGCCAATAAGCCTGATGATGATGGCCATGAGAATCCAAAATCTTGAGACTAATGCAAAATATGATTGTGCTTCATATCTAGAAAAGGCATTGAATGAAGAATTCCTATAGGTCATAGAAGATAGAGCACCCATTACATTCAAACACTATTCCCTTTCGTGTTATTTGATACCATATTAGAACCAAGACAAGTGGACCAAACAAATGGACTTAGCTAGAATTGATGAACAAGGGAACCCTATACCTATTTAGAAGTGGTGCTATATTTGGGATAGTCGATGTAAAAACACAAACTTTATGATATTCTATGATTAATTTGTGTACATGATCATGAGAGTTCTTGGTTACATAATACCAAGATTGCACACTAAAATACTACAACTATTGAGACCTCTATCCCTAAAACCAAAGCAAGTTCATACACACAACTTTGGAGATTGGTTCTTCCTACTTGAAGTCACAGAAAGACTTTATGGATGTCATCTTTCTCCACACATATTACCAAAGTTTGTGCCCCTTAGATTGGCATTCCTAGAATTTATATGGTAGATAATGTGGATGGAGAAGGATGTGATGCATAAACAAAAGGGCACATTTCTACTAAATATTACAAGTGTGAGGATTGGTTAGTAGGCTCTAACACATTGAAGGAGATGCAATACTATTTGAAGAAAATATATTCATTGAATTTGGGAATGGAGAGAGTTTTTATCCTGAAAATCATATGAACTATATAAGACACAATCTCCTCACCAAGTCAATGATTTCTCATGAAGTGGAATATGAGGAAGATGTGATAAGAAAATATCTTACTTTTCAAGAAGTATTTTATAGAAAGAAAGAATGGGGAGTTATGAGGAAATTTGAGGATGAGAGGAAGCAAAAATACAAACATTTCCTCGACTACTTTATTGAGGAGAAAGATCCAATCAAAAGAATAAACTTGATAATTGAAAAATTTGAGGACTTGTATGGTAAAAGGTAAGTACATATTCAAGAGCATGGTGATATGTTAATTTTAGAGCACACCTTGAAGACAACCTCAAAATCTCACATGGAACAACTATTGGTTAACATATTTTTCACTTTAGCTTATACTCCATTTACCCATAATAGTGATAGTTTGACCAATAGCTGAGCCACTTGCAATGATTGTTGCAAGTACTCTCTGCTTATTTTACAAGGTGTAGCTACCTTCGAATGGTTTGCAATGAATGATAAATATTGGGAATGCTTTTGACCGAAAATCAGAAAAGGTAAACTACGATCTACCTATCACCATGAAATAGATGTAAAAGATTAAATCATAAATAAGTGAATGCAGAAAATTGACACATATTTCATTTATCCCACACCCATAAATAATACTCAAGAAAGAATGAACAACAAATCCCTCCTCAACAGATGACTTAATCTGAATTCAAATTTCCAAAAATTAACACATACACAGTTCCATATAATGGAAATAAATAATGAAGAGTAACCACAATGACACAAAGTTAATTTGCAATTTGAAGAAAGCATAAACAAATAAACAGATGTGAAGATATCTCCTTTTTTCCCCAATGTTAAAATAGAGTTCATAGACTCCACCCTGTACAATGAAACTATGTGAAAAGAAAACTAAACTGTTATGCCCCCTCCCAAATACCTAAGAAAATGATTGCAAAAAATATCCCCCTCCTTTCTTTTATATGACTCCCCACCATCTATAACAAATTCTTGAAAATCCAATATTTCCTTTTAACTTGAGAAAATGTTTTCCCTTCAACTCTACTAGTTCTATAGCTAATTCTTGGAAATTAGTTCAAAAAGCATGCTTGGATTTACCTTCTACCTTTTGGTGTGCTTCCTTAGGAATATTAAAGGAAATTGAAATAAATGGTCACTTTATATATATATATATATATATATATATATATATATATATATATATATATATCACCTTTTTCTAAAAGCTCTATTAATTAAAAGAAACAATCTTTCATAAAATTAGAAATTCCAATATATCGATTCTCACACGCTTGCATACAAGTATTTTCCATAATTTAGTCCAATCACCCATGCAAAATTATTAACCATTGTGATAAAAAGCTGATGTGTTTTACTATCACCCTTTGTACACTGAAGATGAAGAAAGAGTAGAGATATTTCCAAAGAAGAATACTTGCATAATACTCCTCCTTTTTCTATCATATTTTCAAATACTATAAGTAATTGTTATCTTATTGCAGAATAATCATTGAATCCCAATTTTGCATCATATAGCTATTTAGCTACCTTCATAATAGTTCTTTCCTTCATGGCAGGACTATGCATTGCATATAGTAGGCTCGCAAGTATAACAAGCCCATTGGCCACCTGTGCCTGTGACATCTATGAAGGTAGGACTTTTTCTAGCACTAGTGGCATTCAATAATTAGGCAGAAAATGGTACCCCCAAAATGTGTAGACCATTGATGGCTTCTTATGCAACAACTAACTCATCATCGCTGACAACACTACAAAGACAAAGCACTAAGGTGTCTAGATAATCTACAACCTTCTCTTCTACTAGAATCAGTAGCACCTAGATGAATATTAGAAGTCCATTGTTAAAGATCCTTTTGCACATAATAAATCAACTATTCAATATATACTTGAACCATCATAGGACAACCTTGCTAGGCCTCAAATTATAAAGAATATACTTTAAAATGTAAACACCTTGAAACATTTTCAAAGTAGAACAATCACTTTCGTAAGGTCTGATGAATTCATTTATAAGCCTATTTATGGAAGAACCTTCACCATCAATAGAAAGCCTTCAAGGAATTCAAATTACAATCATAATGACATGGTTATTGTGGATCTAATTCCCACTTGATGTAAAGTAATTTGTAAGGGCATCGATGATTCCATGTATTTCTCCATGATCTTCATTAAGGAAGGCTTGTTCACATGCTCACTATGCCACCATGTATTTCCTATTCGTGTCCCTTTTGTAGTTTCGATAAATGCCATAATATTGGTGGTCACAATATAAAGCTCCCTCGAATGACCTTAATATCGCTCCTTGTAGATTAGTTGGGAAACTATTCAATTATTCATGCTTTACATTGTGCATCAAATGAGCTTCTGAAGTCTCTTATGAGTGTATGAGCTAAGTATCATATTGCAAGTTTTGGACGGTGTCTTCTTGTTGGAATCAAGGAACATTGAGAGGGGGGGTGAATCAGTGTTTTTCAATTTTTAACTTATTAATCTGACCCTTTAAGAATTTATAACATTCAATCAAAATAAACATGCATGAACATAAAAAAAGCAACCATAACAAAAGGATTTTTATGTGGAAACATTGTTAGGGGAAAAACAACAGTGGAAGGCCAATCCACAATATTATCTAAGTATATTGCTCAAACATGTTTTAAAGAATGGGAATGCACTTGCATTCAGGCACACTACCTAGAGCTCACTACTCAAAGGAAGACTCACTATCTTATAGAAAAAATTCAGATTAAATCCATCTAAGAAATTGAACTGATAAAGTAACATCTGCTAATGCCTGGTTACAATTTCAATTATGCACATTAGTTGATTTCTTGACCTTCTGTCTGATTTTTCTCTTCTTCTCTACTCTGCTCTAATTCACATCAAAAATCTCTTTTATGCAAAAGTGGAACTGTGCATAATCACTCTACTATTCACAACACACACCAACTCTTTCCATCTATTCTCTCCCAAAATGATATAATCAATCGCTTATATATATCCGCTACTAGGATTTAATTATTCGATGTTGGCTCAAGCAAAAGTATGAAAATGTTTACAAACTGTCAGCTCAATCCATGGTTAATTATTGATGCGCACCAACTAAATATGGCCATAGCATATTAATGACTCAAATGAACATTATCGAACACAAAATACTTAAACAATTACTTCATAAACATCTACAACATATTATATCCTCGAAGTTGGCTTTTTGCACTAATAAATAGGAAATTAATCAACCGGATCTTCTAACTTGCACACCAATGAATGCACACCCTGAATAAGATAGTATGTAAACCAAAATATCTTCCCTAAGATCCACAACTCAAAATGATAATAGGAAATTTCATTTGAATCAATGAAATACATTTTTGTCAGATGCTCTATTCTTGTTTGACTCTTAAATACAAAACTTTGATTTGAATTCTAGTATGAGAAAATTCTAACATGTGAATTGAATCACTGACTAAGGTTGTCATCAATGAAAAAACCAAATAACATTTTTAGTGTCTCTTTCCAACACTTCTAATCTCTCTTTCTGTGGTTATGAGACCTATTCTATATGTTTCCAACTGATGATTTGACTTTGCTAGGTTACACTAGCTTATGAGATCACCACTTGATCCTCCATTAAGAGTCTTGGACTTAGAAATTATACAATTCCAAGCACCACACATAGGTATGTAGGAATCCCATGAGATAATTTTGTCTAGAATATGGTTTGAGCCTGAAATCATTGTCCAAGATTAATATATAAGTTGCCCAATCAATCCTGAGAGGAATGAATTGAAAAAACATAGATTGAGGGTGCATGAATAGGAAATGAATCAATGCTACCCCATGAACACTAAGCAGCACATAAATGGAGTTGAGAATCTTGTAAGTTGTCTTCAATTAAGATGTTCATGGAGGTTTCCATTTTGTACAGTAAACCCAATTTTCTCAGCCAATTCTCAATATGATATTCTCATGTCCATCAACCCCAAGATGTTGGATACTTCCAATTAGAAATATCAATTGACGAGGAACTACATAATCATCCTTTACATTGAATGAGCCAAAGTCAAGGTGAAAATCAGTGGAGGCCCTTTAGCAACAACTATGTTGGTTGTAGTTGCAAACCACCAATCAACCCTAATTCGGCTCCATTAAGCTTCCCACTTAGAAGTCTTCGTGATGCGAGAGAAAGTCGGCTGGAATGAGGGTTTGAAAACCATCACATTCCCCAATTACAAAGAAGTCAAAAATTTGGCCTTTCTTGGAACTTAAGAACCAATGAGCCAAGGGTTCAAAAACTTTCAAAACCTCCTACTATAAAGAAGTCACATAGTCGCAAGGTTAGAAAACTTAAGAACCTAGTGACTTTGGTTAAGAAAACCTAGAGATGTACGACTACATGGAGGGGGAATATTCATAAGTTTTAGAAAATCTTTGAGTTTCACATAAATATTTGGCTTTTATGAAGTGATTTTCCTTTACAAAACAATTTGTGGCTTGGGAAAAGTATTTTAATAACTCTATGAAAGCTCAAGACTCGAGACATATATGGCAACACACTAAAATTTTAAAATTTTTAATGCTCAAATTTGGGGAATAACATTGGCTCTGATTGGGGGCTAGATTTCTTGAGAAATTCAGAGAACCTCATAAACTTTGGTAAGGACCAGTGCTAGAAACATTGGGCATGGAGTCAAACAAAAATCAAGAGAATAGGGTGTTGCTTGTAGAAGGGTGGAGGGGAGCTAGGCACAAGACAAAAATGAGCAAGCCAAGAAAAAGATGAAATAGGAAAGGAAATGAAACAACCAGCACATCAAAACTCCTAAGTATATACATGGTCATACGACCCTAACTCGAAGGATACCCATAACTAATCATGCAAAGTAATTGACAGGTTGTGAAAAATAAATGCCTAAGTGAAAAATAGAGGAATACCCTTGAAGCACTTGCAAAATCAAACATAGCATGCACATCCAATAGAGATTCAACTTATATGAAAAGATCTTAGATATCAACATGCAGCCAAAAACCCATTTTTCATCATAGACCTCTTGTGTGTAACTTGCCATGACTCCTTGCTTTATTTTTGGCTCAAAAGTATTGTTGAAGAATGTAACCCTGCTTTCCTCTATAGAAACCAATTTATCCAAATCATCTTCTTCAAGAATCAATTCTTTGTCAACGGAATTTTGCAGATAGGGCATAACAATTGCATTTTCAAGTGGACAATCATTTGTAGAGGTATTTGGAATGCCCACTATTTGTGGAGCATTGTTTCCCATTTGCTCATGGCAACTGAAAACAACATTGTCAAAATTTATTTGAACTCCTTCTTGCATGATCACATCATTATTTTTAGAACCATTATTAAGAACATATACCTTGAGTTTACCTATATCATGAGGAGAGAATAAATATTCCAATAATTCAAAGAGGGGGTTATCTCCTACTCTTCAGTCTTCGCAAAGTCTCACTGATAGATCTAGTGCATTAAATGTGGTCTTAAAATCTTCATGTTTCCTACTGAGAGTTTCCAATTATGATGTATTCATACCTTCTTTCATGTTACTAGCGCGACAAGTAAAAGCATCTATTCCAACTTACATGATGTGGCCATTTTAATCCTCAACTCCACATAAGAAACCTTCTTTCAAACTATCAAGGAACCAACTAGGAATAAAAGTAATATCAAAATCTATTGATGAATTGAAGGATTGTTCAATATTGCTAGTCCGCATGCATGTCAAGATAGGTTATGGCTTTTCATCTTCAGCATGTAAATAATAAATTCATGTAACAAATTTTGGGTGCATGGCAGTAATAAATACACATAACTAAATACTCCCACTTGGTTGCTCATTTTGGGGAATTTTTTTCAAATTTCGGTTAAATCTTATCCACAAACTCTCTAATAGATTCACCTTCTTTCTTCTTTATTTGAAAAAATTGAATCAATAATGCATATATATCAACTGTGGGCTTAAATCTTCCAAGAAAACTCACCTTCAAAATGTTCCAGCTAGTAATGCATCCATCTTCTAAAATATGAATCAATTTTGTTGCTCGTCTAATGAGGCTTTCAACAAACAATCGCACAAAAACATCTTCTACTTGAGCTCCAAGGATCCCACATGCAATTATGAATGCTTGAATATGATGATCTAGATCTGGATAATCTTCAATAGAAAATTTAGGAAAATATTATCTTGAACCTTCAGGTATGGTTGTATATTGAGGCAAAGAAAATGGTCCAATTTGAGTTCCCCATGGATGGGATGCAACCAAAGACATGAAATAACACTGGAATTCCTTTACCATAGAGATCTTTCATAAACATAGAGTCGCCGACCTCCATCCTCGAGGAGGCACCTTCAGATTTTCTCAGAGGACAAAGCACCAACCATTTTTTTCCCTAGCGGAGTTGCCAAAAATTTGTTGGTTAATATATTTGTCACTTTAGTTTATATTCCATTTACCCATAATAGTGACAACATGACCAATAGTTGAGTCACTTGCAATGATTTTTGCAAGTGCTCTCTGCTTTTTTTACAAGCCATAGCTACCTTCGAATGGTTTGCAATGAAAGAGAAATACTGGGTATTCTTTTGACCCGAAAGGAAAAAAGGTAAACTACTATCTACCCATCACTATGAAATAGATGCAAAAGATTAAATCATAAAGAAGTGAATGCAAAAAATTGACACACAGTTCATTTATCCCACACCCACAAATAATGCTCAAGAAAGAATGAATAGAAGATCCCTCCTCAATAGATGAGTCAATCTAAATTCAAAGTTCCAGAAATTAACACATACACAATTCCATATAACGGAAATAAACAATGAAGAGTAACCACAATGACACAAAGTTCATTTCAAATTTGAAGAAAACATAAACGAATACACAGATGTGAAGATATCTCCTTTATTCTCCAATGTTAAAATAGAGTTCATAGACTCCACCCTGTACAATGAAACTATGTGAAAAGAAAACTAAATTGTTCTACCCCCTCTCGAATAGTTGAGAAAATGATCGCCAAAAATATCACCCTCATCCTTTATTTTATATTGCTCCCCCACCATCTATAACAAATTCTTGAAAATCCAGTATTTCCTTTTATGTTAAGAAAATATTTTCCCTTCAACTCTACCAGTTCTATAACTGATTCATGGAATTTGTTTCAAAAATCATGCTTGGATTTACCTTCTGGATTTTGGTGTGCTTCCTTAGGAATATTAAAGGAAAGTGAAAAAAATAGTCACTTTATATATATATCCCCTTTTACTAAAATATCTATTAATTAAAAGAAACAATCTTTCATAAAATTAGAAAATCCAATATATCGATTCTCACACACTTGCATACAAGTATTTTCTAGAATTTAGTCCAATCACCCATGCAAAATTATTAACCATTGTGATAGCAATTTGATGTGTTTTACTATCACCCTATGTACACTAAAGCTAAAGCAAGAGAAGCAATATTTCCAAAGAAGAAGACTTTCATAATACTCCTCCTTTTTCTATCAGATTTTCCAATACTGTAAATAATTGCTATCTGATGGTAGGATAATCACTAAATCCCAAGTTTGCATCATAGAGCTATTTAGCTACCTTCAAAATAGTTATTTCCTTCATGGCAGGACTAGGCATTCCATATAGTAGGCTTGCAAGTACAACAATCCCATTGGTCACTTGTGATTATGACATCTATGAAGGTAGGACTTTTTCTAGCACCAGTGGTAGTCGATAATCAGGTAGAACATGGTACCCAAAAAATGTGTAGACCATTGTTGACATTTTGTGCAATAGCGAACTCATCATCATTGGTAGCACTGCAAAGACAAAGTACTAAAGTGTCTAGATAATCTTGTTGGAAAAACAAGGAAAAACAATTGAGAGGGGGCGTTGAATCAGTTGTTACAAAATTCAAACTTATTTAACCTTAATCAACCTTTAGTCTCAGATCTGATAATTAACATTGAAAGCGTGAATCAACAAAATATTAGAAGCACATAAACACCAAGATTTTATACATGGAAACCCTGATAGGGGAAAAACCATGGTGGATGCTAGTCCACAAGATTATACCTTATTAGAAGTATAATGAAAAAATGAATAAGGAATGCAGATGCATTCAGGAACACTAAATAGAGCTCACTGCTCAAAGGCAAGGCTCACTTCCTTACATAAAAATAATTAGATTAAATCCATTTGATGAGGTTGAACTAAGAAAATAGCTTCTACCAAAGCCTGATGACAGTTTTGGTTAGGCACATAAATACTTTTTCACACTTCGCTCAATCTTCTTCACACTCTACTCTAAAATCGAATGATCTGATCTTTATTCACACTCCATACACATTCATTGACCATACCTCACACACTTCAAAATGAATAAACAATCACTCTTATAGATTTGCTACATGGATTTACATCAACAACTTTGTCATCCACAAATAAATAATAAATAAAAAACTATCAGCCCAAATCATGAACAAATATCAATGTGCACAAATCTAAGTCAGTCACAACATAATGAAGACCTAAATCAACATCCTCGAATATGCCAAAAAATAAAAGATTAATCCATAAGGATCTGCACCATGCTACCACCATCATGTCAGCCAAGAACATGAAAAATCAAACACACAAGGAAAAATATTTGATCATGAACACACTGATCAACGTAGATGTACCAAAATGATAGAGAACAATCTAGAAACATCATTAAATGTCGTAGGAACATATGTAATAATTCAATTTACCATAATTACATTCTCTTCTTCTAGAAACACCTACTACAGTAACAGAATAACTATAGGAACTTAGAAACTCATAACTCACTCCAATAATGATGTGTACCACTAAAAATTCCATACAACATAATAGATAGGCTCATAAAAAAACCCTTTAATGCATGACTTATGATTCTCAACATACAAAACTTTCCACCATTCAGATCTTCATAGCTTCATAGACTGCCTGCAACATATTTATTCTAATTTTCTCAATATCCTCGACATATACAACCTTCAAAATCACCAATGCTAATAATGTTGACATCAATTACAACCACATATCATCAACACAACCACAACATCCAACAATATTCCCCTTTGGCATCGATGGCAACACATGATGTGAAAAATACCATCAACACAACTAACTCTTCACACAGTACTCTTCTTCTCCTTTGTTCTACACTTCTCCCCTTTATATTTTACAAGTTTTTTCAAATTACACTTCTCCCCTTTGATATCAATGGAAAAGGTACACAAGCTCTAAACCACATACTTGAATCATCCGACTACTATCAACAACCACAACAATATTCTGAAACAAGATCTCATTATAAGTGCACGGATTGATGCAAAGACTTGCATCTTAGTTTAGATTAGGAGGGGAGTTCACCCCTAACTTTCCTCTGAGATACTCAAAAGTATTATTAGGCAACGATTTAGTAAATATATCTGCAATATTTTCCTTAGTGGGCACATCCTCCAATCTGACTTCTTTATTACTCACTTTGTCTCTCAAAAAGTGATACTTGATATATATATGTTTTGTCTTTGAATGCAACACCAGATTCTTGGAAATTTTAATGGCCTTTGATTTTATCACAAAATATAGCAATAGGCTCATCATACTCAATTCTAATATCTCTCGGCATCTGCTTCATCCACATTACTTGAGTACAGTTGTTTACAGTAGTAATATATTCTGCCTCAATAGTAGATAAGGAAATGGAATTATGCTTTTTACTTAGCCAAGACACCAACTTCTTCCCTACGAAGAATGCAATGCTTGTAATTTTCATGTCATCTACATCTCCTACCCAATCTACATTTGTAAAGGAATTCAGAGTAAGATCATCATGCTTAGCATACCAAAGACCAAAATCAATTGTTTCTTTCAGGTATCTAAAAATTCTCTTTATTGTAGTCACATGTGATTCCTTTGGATCAACTTGATATCTAGCAACCATACATACAACATTCATAAATTATAGACTAGTATGAGTCAAATAGAGAAATCCACCAATCATTGATTTATACCTTGTTTTATTAGCCTTAGGAGAATCATCATTTTGTGTTAACTTCCATCCTGTTATGATGGGTGTTCCTACTGGTTTTGAGTCTTCCATGCCAAAAAAATTTAGTAACTCTCTTACATATTTGGACTGAGATATGAAGATTTCATCCTCTAACTGAGTAATTTTTAGTCCTAAGAAAAATTTCAGCTCTCCAATCATTAACATTTCAAATTCAGTTTTCATTTCATTAGCAAAATTCATGCATAAGTCATCAATACCTTCAAAAATAATGTCATCAACAAAGACTTCAATAATCAACTCTTTATCCTAATCCATCTTGAAATATAGATTCTTGTCAATAGTATCTTTATTGAATCCAATCTTCAACGAGTATTAATCTAGTCTAGCATACTAGACTCTAGGGGCTTGTTTGAGTCCATATATTTCTTTCTTCAATCAACAAACCATATCTTTTTCATCAGTCAATTGAAATCCATCTCGTTGCTCAACATAAACTTCTTCTAATTCTCCATTCAGAAATGTTGACTTCATATCCATTTGATAGACTTTGTAATTCTTGAAAGTAGCATAAGAAATAAATAACCTTACAGCTTCAATTCTAGCAACAGGGGCAAAGGTTTCTTCAAAATCAATACCTTCCATCTGTGAGTATCCTTTACATACTAGTTTTTCTTTATTTCTAACTTCACCTTGTTCATTCAACTTATTCTGAAAGACCCATCTGGTTCCAATCACATTTTTATATCGAGGTCTGGGAACAAGAATCCATGTATCACTTTTCTCTATCTGCATCACTTCTTCCTTCATTTCTTCTATCTGATATTCATCTTTGCATGCTTCATTGAAATTACTAGGCTCAATCTTGGAAATTAGGCAATATTCTTTTGCAATTCTTGTTCTAGTCTACACACCTTTGTTCTTATCTCCTATTATCTGATTTTCAGAATGATTTATCTTTACATAGCTTGGGACTTTCAAATTCTCTCTGACTTATGGTTCTTCTATTCTCTTTTCTATACTTCCACTAGCTTCTCCTTCATGATTCTCTTGATTCACTAGAACAATTTGAACTTGATTTTGTGTTTGTCCCTTCTTTCCATTATTAGTACTATCTTGTTGGTCATCTGAATCATATCCATAGTATCTAGATGATCTAACAACATCTTCATCAACTTTGACATTTTCACTTTCAACCATTTTCTTCAATCTTCTATTGTAGCACCGGTAGGCTTTGCTCTTAGTAGAGTAACCCAAAAAGATTCCTTCATCACTTCTAGCATCAAACTATCCAATATCTTCATCTCTTAATATAACATCTTCTTCCAAAGATTTTGAAATACTTAATAGTAGGCTTATAACCAAACCACGGCTCAAAAGGAGTCTTACCAAAATTACCATTTAAATTTACCTACTTGATAGTGTATATAGCAGTGCTTACATCTTCTCTCTAGTAAATATGAGGAACATTACCTTCCAACATCATAGTTCGAGTAGCATCTAGAATTATTTTGTTCTTGCTTTCAAAAACTCTATTCTATTGAGGGGTCTGGGGAGCAGATAATTGTCTTTTGATTCCATTCTCTTCACAAAATGAATTGAGCTCCTCTGAAGTGAATTCACCACCTTTGTCTGATCTTAAGCATTTAACCTTCAATCCTGTCTCATTTTTTGCCAAATCTTTGAAACATTTGAAATTTTTAGTCCTTCATGTTTTTCTCTCAAGAAAGCAACCCATATCATCCTAGAGTAATCATAAATAAGAAACACAAAGTACCTTTCTCCTTGTAGACTTCTAATTCTGGATGGACCACATAGATCAGTATGAACCAACTCTAGTATACCATTAGAATGATGTTGTTTGCTCTTAAAATAAATTTTTTTCTACTTTCCCATTTGACATTCTTTGCATATAGTGTTAGTAGGATTCACTAATTTAGGTAGATCTTTGTCTGCTTGAGTGCAACTTACTTTGAAAATGTTATCAAAATTCACATGAAACATCCTCCTATGCCATAACTAGATTACATCAACTTGTGCAATTAAACAACTCTCACTAGGAGCACTTAAGTGAAAAATGTTACCTCTTGTTTTTGTACCTGAAGCAGTTACATTTCCAAAGCTTCCCAATATCCTGCACTTTCCATCTTTGAACTGGAGATTGTACCCCTTGTCTACCATCTATCCAACACTCAACAAGTTATTATTCAATCCTTCAACATAAAAAACATCATCAGTATTACATTTACCAACAAGAGAAATAGTGCCTCTACCACAAATCACACCAACATTGTTATCTCCAAATCTTACAACACCATCGTCATACTTTTCCAAGCTTAGAAAATTGCTTTTCTCACCATTCATACGATGTGAGCATCTGTTGTCAATCACCCATTCATCTTTTTCATCAATTTTTTCTACAAGAGCTTTCTTAATATTATGATTGTTAGCAAATTCAATGGACACCATACCATTTTCCTTGATAGAAATGAATACCCATCCATCTTAATTTCCATTTTATTTATCAGATTCATCATTAGTAACACCTTCTTCAGCATAATAACATTTCTTTTGAAATTTAGACTTGTAGGGTTTGTACCTAGAAACTCTTTTAGGACACCTTGATACAAAATGACCTATCTTACTACAACAGAAACATTTAATAGGTAGATTTCCTTTATACTTTCCATGTCCTCTAGATTCTCTTTTCACAATCAATGCTTCTAGCTCTTCTATCTCTCTTTCTTCATCTTCAATTTGTTTCATCTCATCTTCATACTTGAATGTTTTTTTGGAACTTTCTCTTGGATCATATCTTTATTGGATTTTTCTGGATACACTAGCTTTGAATGAAGATTCTGTTTTAGGAGTAGACTCACCAAATTCACTCAACTCAAAGGTAGCAAGTTTACCAATCAACATATCTCTTGTCACATTTGTTATAGTCGTGAGCTTTTCAATAGCATGAGCTTTCATTTTGTAAGAAGTAGACACTGATCGGAGCACTTTAGCCACAATATCATCTTCTTCCATAACTCCACCAGCACACCTCATACCCATCACTAATTCATTTATCTTTTGCATGAAAGAAACAAGTTTTCATCTTCACTTATCTTAAAATTCTCCCACTTTCCTTTCAAACTTTTTAGCTTAGCAATCTTCACTTGTCCATCTCCTTCACACAATGTTTCCAATTTCTTCCAGATCTCATGTGTAGTCATTAGACCTATCACATTTTTCATCTCTAAATCTATCAAATTAATCAACAATTATTCTATAGCCTTGATAATATTTTCAGCTTCGTTGATCTCATCAGGAGTAGTGGGACCATTCTGAGGAATATTATATCCGTTCCTTGTAATCTTCCAGAAGTGTTCACCAATGCACTTCAAATGACACTCCATTCTAATCTTCCATACAAGGTAATTTCTACCATTGAATTTGGGACTATCCTTCTTGTATGATTCCATCTCAGATCACCTCAAGCTATTAAAATTCTTCAGAGGAACCAAATCTGATACCAATTGTTGGAAAAACAATGACAAACAATTGAGAGGCAGGGGTGAATTAGTTGTTACAAAATTCAAACTTATTTAACCTTAATTAGCCTTTAGTCTCAGATATGATAATTAACAGTGAAATCATGAATCAAAAATACATTAGAAGCACATGAACACCAAAATTTTATACGTGAAAACCCTATTAGGGGAAAAACCATGGTGGATGTTAGTCCACAAGAATATACCCTATTAGAAGTATAATGAAAAAAATGAATAAGGAATATACATGCATTCAGGCACACTTCCTAGAGCTCATTGCTCAAAGGGAAGGCTCACTGCCCTACATAAAAATAATGAAATTAAATCCATCTAATGAGGTTGAACTGAGAAATTAGCTTCTACCAAAGCCTAATGATAGTTCCAATTAGGCACATAAACACTTTTTCACACTTCGTTCAATCTTCTTCAAACTCTTCTCTGAAATCGAATGATTTGATCTTTATTCACACAGTTCACATTCACACTTCATACACATTCATTGAGTTACTCCGCACACTTCAAAATGAAGAAACAATCACTCTTATATATCCGCTACATGGATTCATATCAACAACTTTTTCGGCCACAAATAAATAATAAATTACAAATTGTTAGCCCAAATCATGAAAAAATCTCAATGTGCACCAACCTAAGTTGGTTACAACATAATAAAGACCTAAATCAACATCCTTGAATACACCAAACAATAAAATTTTAATCCATAAGGATCCGCAACACGCTACCACCATCATGTCGGCCAAGAACATGAAAACTTGAATACACAAGGAAAAATATTCAATCACAAACACATTGATCAATGCAGACATACCAAAGTGATAGAGCACAATCTAGAAACATCATTGGATGTCATAGGAGCATACACAACAATTCAATTTACCAGAATTACATTCTCTCTTCCATATACACCTGCTACAATAATAGAATAATTGTAGGAAATCAAAAAATCATAACTCACTCCAATCTTGATGCATACTAATGAAACTTCCGGACAACATACTAGATAGGCTCAGCAACAAACCCTTTAATCTACGACTTCTGATTATCAACGTACACAACTTTCCACCATTCAGATCTTCACAACTTCACAGACTACCTACAACATATTTATTCTAATTTTCTCAATATCCTCGACATATGCAACCTTCAGAATCACCAACGCTAATGGTGTTGACATCAATGACAACCACATATCAGCAACACAACCACAACATCCAACAAATTTTTCACCTTCTCTTCTACTAGAATTAGTAGAACCTAGATTAACATTAGAAGTCCATTGTTTAAGATCCTTTTGCGTAGGATAAATCAACCATTCAATATATACCTAAACCATCATATGGAAAACTTTGTTAGGCCTCCAATTATAAATAATATAGTTTCAAATGTAAACACCTTGAAACATTTTCAAAGTAGAGCAATCACTTTTGTACAGTCTGATGAAGTCATTTACAAGGCTATTTATGGAAGAACCCTCACCATCAATAGAAATCCTTCACGGCATTCAAATTACAATGATACTGACATGGTTACTATGGATCTAATTCCCACTTGATGCAAAGTAATTTTCAAGTGCATCAATTATTCCATGTATTTCTCCATGATCTTCTTTAAGGAAGGCTTGTTCGCATGTTCACTATTGCACCATGTATTTCCTATTTGTGTCCCTTTTGTAGTTTCAATGAATGCCAAAATATCATAGGTCACAATATAAAGCTCCCTCGAATGACCTTAATGCTGCTCCTTGCAAATTAGTTAGGAAACTACATAATTATTCATGCTTTACATTGTGCATGAAATGAGCTTTTGAAGTCCCTTACGAGTGTATGATCCAAGCATCATATTGTGAGTTCCTAGAAATGTCTTATGATCTCTCTTTTTGTGGTTATGAGAGCTATTCTATATGTTACCAACTGATTATCTGACTTTGCTAGGTTAGGCTAACTTATGAGATCACTACTCAATCCTCCATTAAGAGTCTTGGACTTAGAAATTATGCAACACCAAGAACCACACATAGGTATCCAAGAATCCCATGAGAAAATCTTGTCTATAATATGGCTTGACCATCAAATCATTGTCCAAGATTAATATATAAGTTGCTCAATTAGTCCTGAGAGGAATGACTTGAACGAACACAAATTGAGGGTGCATGAACAAGAAATGAATCAATGCTACCCCATGAACATCAAGCAGCACATAAATAGAGTTGAGAATCCTATAAGTTGTCTTCAATTTAGATGTTCACAGTGGTTACCATTTTGTACATTAAACCCAATTTGGTCAGCCAATTCTCAATATGATATTCTCATTTCCACCGACCCTAAGATGCTGGATACTTCCAATTAGAAATCCCAATTGACAAGCAACTGCATCATCATCCTTTGCATTGAATGAGCTAAATTCAAGGTGATAATTAGGAGCGGCCCTTCAACAACAACTATGGTGGTTGTAATTGCAAACCACCGATCAACCCTAATTTGGCTTCATTAAGCTTCCCACTTATAAAGTCTTTGTGATGCGAGAGAAAGTCATCTAAAATGAGGGTTCGAAAACCATCACATTCCCCCATTACAAATAATTCGGAAAGTCAACCTTTCTTGGAACTTTAGAACCAATGAGTTGAGGGTTCAAAAACTTTCAAAACCTCTGACTATAAAGAATCATCATAGTCATGAGGTTAGAAAACTTCGGAACCTAGTGAATTTGGTTAAGAAAACCTAGAGATGTGCAGCTATATGGAGGGGGAATATTCGTAAGGTTCAAACAATCTTTGAGTTGCACATAAATATTTGATTTTTATGAAGTGATTTTCCTTTGTAATATAATTTTTTCCTTGGGAAAAGTATTTTAATAACTCAATGAACACTCAAAACTCGATACATATAGGGAAATGCATTAAAAGTTTAAAAATTTCAATTCTCAAATTTGGGGGATAACAACAACCACCTCCTAAAATACAAAGGACACGAGAGATTGAACCACTAGTCTCTTATGAAGAAAGTGAAGGGGGGGGAGACATTGAGGAAGTAGCCAACATGTTACAATCATTGAAGGGTGATGTTGAGGTAGACCAAGCAATCCATGAAACCAGTGCCCATAAGCCCAAAGAAAGGATGGATGCTAGGGAAAAGGAAAGTAAAGAAATACATGGAGATGAAAGGGAGGTTGCAACCCAAAATTTTATAGAAGATGATGAATTTATTAAAACTCTATAATTCATGAATTTTTGGATGAAGATGAAAGTGAAATAATTTGAGGAAAGAGTGGAGATAAATAAAAATGGGATTGAGGAATCCCAACATGATCAAGTGGTTGCACAAACCTTCAATGAATTAAGAGTTGACAACATTGAAATTAGCTCACAGGAGGCCAGAGAAATGATTTTAAAGAATAACATGCTCATTTTCCTTGGTTTGGAATTAAATAAGATGTTTCTTCTCGATCAAGTATGGTCCCAAGAAGATCTTATGCTAGCTGTAGAGTTTAACTTTGATGAGGGAGTGAGTGGTAGATGATATAATCTGAGGATTGATACCCTAGCCATATGGATCAAGTAGAAGAATACAAAAAAGCCAAGGCTATTGGATGCAATACAAGGAATGAAAGGGACAACCATGGTAAGAAAATTACAAGACACAACTCCTCTAGAAGCTGCCACTATGACTATGCATTCAACCATGTTTACTTAGGCTACTTTCAAAGATTAGAAAATAGACTAAGAGAATATAAGAAAGAGTAAAAATTCTTGAATGATGAAGTAAATAAATTGTTCATGGATAATGTGAAACTAAAAGAGAAACTTAGGGGAGCAGGGACTTCACAGAGCAAAGAGATGGTGTTATATCAGCCTCCAAATGCTCCAATAGATTATGTAGAGAGTGTTTCTATTGAAAAAATAAAAGTTCTTAGGGAAGAATTAGAAGAATTGAAAAAAACTAGCCATGAAGCCCAAGGAGGAGTAAGGAAGTAGATTTGTGAGCTTATAGAAAATATTATTGAACATTGGGTGAAATTGTTTGAAGATAAATTAGAAAATGTATATGATAGAGACAAGTCACTTAGATAGGCCATGTTCAAAAGGTGGTAGCCTATACACCACACCTTGTTTAAATTGTGCAAAGTTCTACAAAGGAGCACTGATTCCCCTGCAACATTGAAACCAATTGAACAAATGGTCAAAATGATTATGGATGAATTTCAGTACATACAAGGATAAGACAAAAATATTAAGACATGAATGAAAACTTTCCATACTTTGAAATAATGGTATATATCAGAGATAGTGAAGGATGGTGATCAACTTAGAGACCTTGAAGAATGGAAAAAGGAGTTCGGTCAGATTGTTCCTAAGTTATTAGTCACATACAAAAGGATGGTCACATTAATCTCTATAGGATTAATTTGATTCTAGATGGATTGGTTACTTTTGATTCTAGGTATTTGAATTTTATTACTGATGCAAAGGTGTTGTTAGATAATCAGTGGTAGGTTCATCTCATGAATATACCAAATATCTAAGAATAGGAGTAGCCGTCATATTTCACAATATATTAGTGGGAAGAGAAGTGTCTAGATACTAAGGAGTAAATAACTGGGATGTTCTATCAAGGAGATGAATACCTTTCCAGATCTATGATCACGGGTCTTCTACAATGATTAACGGATTCACAATGTCCAAGTGTTTTAAACATTGTTTATTTCTTTAATTATGTTAATAAAAAAAATAGTTAGATTACTGAAGAGATGTAGTTTAGAATGTTGCATCATTTTATAAAAGGCCTGAAGCTTATTTTGCTTCCCATATAAAAAGGGAAACATAGGTCTAGTTTTGGTATCATAATTATTATCATACAACATTTAGAGTAGTATAGTAGTGTTAAATCATCAAGACTTATATTACATTTTGTACAATCCTTTTAAGAAATATTAATGGAGGAGAAGAATTAAACTAGTGTTCAATTTCCTAGTGTTCAGTTATTTGTTGAGTCTAATTCTATTAGTTATATGTGTTGTCTCCAGAGTGGTTTTTTCTGATTATTTAAATCATTATGATTTATCCTAGCACATTGATTGTCACTATGTGATTGATTAATTTGGCCTCTATGTGAAAGAATTAAAATCCTTCTTAAGTGATTCATGTTATAGGATTCTTCCAAGAATTAAAATCCTTTAACAAATCATCTCAAGTTGGTTTCCTTCAAACAAGATTTAAACTCTAAATATTCATAGTAATTTGAGAAGATATCATTAGGATTAGCAAGAAGAGTTGGATGGATAAAAAATTTGTAAATTTATACAAGTTATAAACAATTAAAAGTTCTAGATAGTTAGTGTCAAGCCAAGGAAAGTGATACCTCAATCATTCACATCTAACTCCATTCCACCCAATTAGATTAGGCATTGGTCATTTTCATTATAAGCAATATCCTTTACAAACCTCATTCATACACTTAGTTCTCAAAAAAATTACAATATGAATCAATAATCAATATTTCATCTATCTCACTTCCATATGTCATTGTGAATAGATTTCCCAAATTAAGAAATCACACACATAGTTTTTAAAATCTACTCTATCATTTAGGTACACCCCCTAGGTCTTACAAAGTCTAAAGTGCAGGGGGATTTCAAACATATCAATCATCCCCATTCGTTAGCCAAAAATGTTCCTAAAGAGCTTAGCACCCTCTCAAGTTTTATAACCTACATTTTTGAGACCTATCAGTTTGAATTAATAAAATAATCTTTCACTCTTTTATGCAATCTTTCATTTGACCCCAAGTTTATTATTTTAGATAAATAAATCATTTGAACATAGATTCACAGAGACACAATGAAATTATATTTGATTTTTTGAATTTAAAAATAATCAAAAGAAAAAATCAAAATATGATGACATGATTTTTCTTATAAATTTTTATGTGTAAACTTTCGAACATGAATTTTTTTTCAGAAACTCTCATTTAGAATCTTAGATCAAGGAGATGCTTTAATTTTTTAATTAATTGTATTAGAGATAAGTCACTTGTCATGATGATCCATTATAAAATAGTGAAATATGGGATGATTTAAATTTGAGTTCATTATCATAGCTAGAATAATTTTAGAACTTTCCCAGCTGAAAAAATGTAATATATATGAATTACCCAAGCTCCTAAAAGGATAAATATCAAATTGAGATTTTCTCTTTCTCCATAATGACTTGATATGAACACCTCATTCCCATGTTCATGGATTTTCTAAAAATAATTTTAGGCTCTTTTATTGAATAATGTTTGTAATTCTTCACACTTTCAAATTTTAATCTTGTAATTACCTATAATAGAGTTATATGAGTGCTCAATCCAACTTATTTAATTATTGACAAGGTAGAATTCCAATGGTATTAGCTCCCAAGAAATTATCTTTATAAACAAGTAGAATATTGTAAATAAAAATTGATGGAGTTGTAGTGAACCCAAAGTCAAATAAACTATTGACATGACTAATAATAATCTTCACCACACAACAATATTTTTCTAGAATTTGTCTATGGATTTTGTTTGATTTCATTGGGACTTTAATTGGAAGTTTTTGAACCCAATGTAATAGTGACATGAAACCAATCTCTCAAGGTATTTCCTTTCACCTTGTGCCTTTGAATATCTTGTACATATAAATTATAGAGTAGCCATCAAACAAACTTGTACAAATAATAGTAATCATAAGGATGCATATGAATTGGACGTATAAACATTGCATATAAGGAATGGTAAAAAATAACATGTGAAATGGGAAAATTTTATAATTTCCCAAAGTTAAATAAGAAGGCAATATATGCTATGTAGGAAATGTTAAACATTTGTAATATTGAGAGGGGGGTGAATCAGTATTCCCTAAAACCAAAATAAAATCCTTTTAATCATTATCAAAATTTTGATAGAAACAGTAAGAGAGAACGTAAAAAACAATCAATGCAACAATACACATGGACACTAGATTTTTACGTGGAAAAACCAAGAAGGGAAAAAACACAATGAGGGTTAACTCACAATATATTATATCTGGATAAAAAATATTAAAGGGATCACTACTAGGACTCATTGTCCTTAAAAAGAGGCTCATTGCTTGAGTGCAAAATATGGCTAACTTCCAAGATACAATGATAGTGGCTCACTGCCAAAATATTGAATTGATAGGATACACCTTCAATATGCAGGGTTCAGTTCCAATAAAGCTCAAAATATGAAGTATTGCCTCACATAGATCCACAACTAATAAATAATTTAGGCTTGGATATTCACATACCTCTTAATCCTTTTGACACTCACACTTACTCCACATTTCACATGCACTGATCATGCTCATACACATCTGATTCCTCAAAACATCTTAGATATACAAGTATATCTTAATCATCAATTAGGTCAAACTAATTCAATGAAAAAAAATAATCAAAAATCTCTTTGTCAGTACCATATATAACTTAAACATTTTATCCATGTAGTGCATTATACCAATTCGTTTAACATCCATAAAACATAACTAGTCTCCATAATGTATTGCATACGTTGAGTTACCCAAGACTAGAAGATAATTATTCAAACCAGCAAATAAACCTCAAAGCAACACCTTTTGAATCTTAGAACACATTAATTTTCCATCATACAACCCACATAGAGACTATCAACAAAACTGCAACAAAAGAATGGTCACCTTAATAAAATGTGGAGTCTCCCACACAATATGCCAAGCAAAGAACAATAGTATAATACATAATTGAACTTTGTCAGAGATAAATTTTTGCTCACAATAAATGACATCTCAAGATATATGATATATCTACCTAAATGAGTCATAAAAATATGGTTAAGAGATTAGAGTCATATCAGATCTTGCAATGAATTCTAAACTCAAATAACAACACACTAATCTATCACAAAAGGGAATTGCTTGCAAAGGACAACTTTCGGTAAACCAAGTAGACTTCCCATATAGTTATCACTATGTTGACATCAATGACAACATAGGAACAACCAACACAAACCATCCATACTTCATACTCATGTTGCAAGGCTTCCTTAATCCCAACAATCTCCCCCTTTGGTATTGATGGAAACATGCATGACAAAAAAACATTTTCTAGTATACTACAACTAAATACTCTAAATAATCTCCCTATCAAAACTATTCTTCACAAAAAAAAAAAATCTCTATTAACCTTTGTCTCATCATCTCTCTATCTTTCCCTTTCTCTATCTCCCCCCTTTGACATCAATGTAAAAATATGGGAACTAGTATATATATATTGTTAGAATTGGCTATGGATGCCAAGATATTTAGACCAAATGGAAAGCACAAAGAAGAGAAAATAATGTGACAAGAATAAACTGTATTCTCATCAATATGATTCAATGATATGAGATTATTTTACAATGAGAGACCCCTCGGTTATATAGCTAAGGTGAGTACATAGGAGCACATAAGATTATGACAAGTGTCATAATCTTATGACATGAGACAACAATGAAAAGCTATCACTCCACCTAAAGTGGAAAGTGATAATGTGATAACCACCACAAAAGGTGGAGAGGAATCACATGATGTGTCCATGAAAGGTGGAAGTGATAAAGTGATAACATGATAACTCCACCAAAGGTGGAAACGATCCAAAAAATCCTATGTGGTCCCTAAGTAAACTTAACTAAGGTGTAATTATGACCTAGGACAAGGTACAACACATTTAATTACACAAACACCCCCCCTTAAGTGCAACTTAGGGAGAATGTACACAAAAGAAAGCAATGCAAGATGGGTCCCGACAACTAGGCCATGTTAGGTACCCACGTACAAATGCAAAGAAATCTCTCACAAATGGAGACAACGAGAAAACCTAGTAGGAGAAAACTCCTCCCCAAAAGAGATGAAAATACAATAAAAAAATGATCTCAATGATGCATGAGAAGGTAAAAAACCCATGTGAGGAAAAAGACCCCCCATAAGAGAGAAGTAGAAGAGAGACAAGGCAGCCCCCGCTCAATGTTGAGTCTCTTGCAATGATAGTAGAAGCTTGAAATTGAATACTGAAGATGATCCAATATTCCTCCCCTTAAGAAGAAACAAAACCATGGATGTATGCAGGATGTCTAGAATATGGATGATGGATGATTTCTCTGAATGATGCTCAAGTGTCTCCATGTCGATGTCGAAAGATGACACACTCCAAATAGGCATTCTAGGCCACACTGTTGAAGAGGAAAATCCAACATCTAGTAGAGATGAATGTAGAACATGATCCAAAGAGAAAGATATCCCCTCTAAAGACAAATAATCCTCCTCCAAAAGCTGTCCAAAATTATCCACACTCATATCAAACTACAAAGAATGATCATGTAGAGAATGAACAAGAGGGTCAGAGTGTTCCCTCACAACAACTAAAGAAGGAGCATCTTCATCAAAGAGAAGATGAATGCTATCAATGATGTCCCCCAAATCTGCAAGATGAGACTCCACAAAGAAGTTTGAAATACTTGTGAAGAAGACATCTAAAGTAGCCATATCTAGAAGATAATGTATATCCTGTTGCACTGAATCACAAGGAACCAAAATTGTGGCATCACAAGTATCATCAACCACAATAGTAGATGGAGGAGATGAAATGCATGGCTCAAGTATGGGATCTGATGTGAGAACTCCCAAGTTCAAGTAGCCAAATGTCTCCTTTGAATCATGGTTCATATGATCAATAACCGAAGGAACAATATCACCATCAGAAGAAAAATCTGCAAAGGTATACAACCGAGATGAATGATCAACCACCCCAGTAGCAATGATCTCTCTACTCTCCAATTCTCAAATGATGACTAAATCAGGTGTGAACTCCACAGTTCTCCCATCTCCACCATGTGTAATATAATATATGGAAAGAATATTGTTCGTCAAATGAGGGACACACAAAACATCTTGGAAAGTGTTCTCCCCAAAACTAATAGATCCCTTCCCAATTACATTCATGTAGGTATTGTTTCCCATCAAGATAGGAGACATAGAACAAGACTGAACTGAAGAGAAGACGGACTGTGAAGATGCCATATGATGTGATGCTCCTGAATCTAGAAGTCATCTCCCTAATCTTGAACCTAGAAAAGCACAAAGGCTTGTCCTTTATTGCTTGATGTAGATTCCAAATGGACTTTTTCCTTAGACTTTTTTGAAGCAGAAGGAGGTGATTCAGACATTCTAGAAGGAAAATCAATGTGATTCCTTTTGAGAATATTTTTCAACTCATCAATATCCTTCTTATAACAATAATGTTCTTCATGTCCATCCTTTTTGCAATATGCACAAAAAAGTCTCTCCTTCTTAGATGAATTTTGTTTTGAATGAGTGGATTCTGATTCTTTATGCGGCTTGTTCTTTTTCATCTTTTGCTTCTTACCAAGATTCCCTGATTATTTATGTACCTTTGACTCACTAGAAACCAATGCATGTGGATTGGAAGACTTGATTAGACCCATGTTCATTAACTTAGCTTCCTCTTGGATTAGAAGATTTGCAAAGTCATCAAACTTAGGATTAACATATGATGCTCCCATAGAAAGTCGATGGGTATGAAAGCCAAAAACAAATACTGAATACTCAGGACCAAGCTTGGATAACACATTGAGAATCAATTGTAAATCCTCTTTTTCAATGTTGCATTCTTTCAACTGTGTTCTTAATTGCTTGATTTTGGAGATGTAGTCTTGGATGTGGTCAAAAATTTTAGGATCATGATTCATCAAATCATTATCAACTTGATATCCCCTAATCTTATTTGTTTTACCATACAATTGTTAAAATGTCTCCCATGCTTCTTTAGGTGTTTTACATGAATCAATATGAAATTGTAAATCAAATGAGACTAATGAACATATGCATCCAAGTGTTTTCTCATGATTAATCTCCCATTTTGCCAATTCATTAGCATTAGTAGGTTGAGAAATTGTTTCCTTTAGATATCCTATTAGACCTTTTCCCATGAGATAGTTCCATACTAATTTTCTCCATGTAGCATAATTATGTGGAGTTAGGAGTTCAATTTGATATTTCCCCATTACAAGAACACAAACCAAGAAAAAGAATGCAATCAACCACTGCAAGATTACCCCCCCCCAAATCACACAACCAAGAAACCCCCCAAGCAATATCTGGTTTGGCACTTTATACTTAGTGTGTTTACAATTGCCACTACCAAAAATAGCAAAGTGGACTTTGATCTTGGTACATGCAAATTGCCAAAATAGGCCTCAAGCTCAAAGTGAAAAAATTACAGTAGATGAGATAAATCTAATTACACCACTGGAAAGTACACAAAAAATCATATACTTTCAAAAACAAATTCACCCAAAAATGTTACCATTGGAGCAAGATATCAGCTCTCGAAGTTCCCAAAATGAGGACAAAGCAGCAACACCTATGAGAATCTAAATTTTTTGGAAAAACCAGAAGCCAAAACCAAAAACTGATTGTACACTATGAAGATCACAACAAATTAGCCCAAATCAAAAAAGAATTCTCGAAAAAGGAGCCAAATTCAGCAAGTTATGATCCTTTGAAAATTGATTGCAAAAACCAAAACGCAATCCGTGAGGGGGGCAAAACTTTCAAATGGGCGATGATGTCAGTGATGACGTGTTGCTGACGTACATTGAACACTAGCTTAAATTTGATGGTTTCTCGCCCATCACTAGAAAAAAATCATTCTGCCTGAAAATTTTATTGCCGGAATATTCTTCCTCTGGCAATTAATAGAATCTTATGAAGATTCCCTGAAATATTCCTGTTTGACTGCCGGGTTTGTAAGGAAGCCGACAGATTTGTTTGCTCGGTCGCTAGGTTTTTAAAAAATTATGCATCGGCTGGAATTTGAATGGGGGTGGTAGGGGCCACGACCTATGGCCACGTGGCACCTGTTGGTTCACCTACGGGTACGGTGTACCTACAGTAGTACCCTCTGCGGTACTACAATAAAATTTGCAAACTTTTATTTTTTTATTTTTTTGATTTTTTTAAGAACTTTAAAAAAAAAAAAAGCTTTTATAATTTTTAATTCGTAAAAATTAAAATTTCATCAAAAATTTCAAAAAAAATCCAATGAAAATTTTTATTTTTATTTTTGAAAAACTCGTACCGAAATAATGACGTGACCTGGGGGGCCATACGGCTTTTCGGGCAAATTGTTTTTGCCTCACCGGACAACTTGCTTCAAAATGGACAAATTGATAGTCGATCTTAGGGTTTTTGGCCCTTTTGGATGTGATGGTAGGGTCAGATTTGATCCAAAATGCTCCAAAAATGCAGCTACCTTCTAGATCTGGCAACCATAATTCAGCTTCAAACCCTCATAGATTTGGCCTCATATGTCCGATTTGGACCAAAAAAAAGGAAAAATTGACTCTCTCGAACCTTCTAGACACAATGGTGAGCTCAAATTTGCACCAGCAAGGCTCCGATATAAACCTGCAATAAAGAGCCAAAAATGAAACCTCCCCAAATTTGGTATCTCTCCTTAGAAAAAGACTCTCCAATGGCACCCAACCCGCTCTGATACCATGTTAGAATTGGTTATGGATGCTAATATCTTTGGACCAAATAGAAAGCACAAAGAAGAGAGAATAATGTGACAAGAATAAATTGTATTCTCATCAATATGATTCAATGATATGAGATGATTTTACAATGAGAGACCCCTTGGCTATATAGCCAACATGAGTACATAGGAGCACACAAGATAAGGTGAGTACAAGTGTCATAATCTTATGAAATGATACAACAATGAAAAGCTATCACTCCACCTAAAGTGGAAAGTGATAATGTGATAACCACCACAAAAGGTGGAGAGGAATCACATGATGTGTCCATGAAAGGTGGAAGTGATAAAGTGATAACATGATAAGTCTATCAAAGGTTGAAAAGATCCAACAAATCCTATGCGGTCCCTAAATAAACTTAACTAAGGTGTAATTATGACCTAGGACAAGGTACAACACATTTAATTACACCAACATGTATATATATGTGTGTGTGTGTATGCATTAAAAATGTAACCAAAAAGATATGAACACAAAATTGAATTAACCTAAAGAAGAACCTTTGAGACTCTCCAAGATGGCCTTCCACGACACTTTTCCTTCTTCTCATGAACCTTTTGCACTTATAAGAGTCTTTTGTATTAGCTCAAGTTTAGTTAAGGACTCTACACCATCTGCTAAAGTATTGGGACTAATATTAATTTATTATAATTCACCAATACAATAAAGAGCACTAGAAACAAAAGTGTGTCTTAGTTTAATCATGTCTCTAAGTTCCACAAACTTCTTGATAATTTCTATCCTTTGATCTTGTAGACAAAATAATTTGTCCTCAAGCTACACAATGTAGGACTACCTCTAATTATCTTTATCTTCTACTAACCTATATGTATCTTCCTAAGTGCTCATCTAGGACTCACTCATCTTTATCTTATTTCTTATGTTCAGTGTACTTCCAGAACAATCTTGGAAAAAAGAAAGTATTTCCTATGCCTCTTCTTCACAAACTTGTACACTCTCCAATTCCTTCATCACTTAGCTATGTGCATTTGCACATTTTTCCTTGATATGTTCCAAATTCCCTTCATCGGACCTGATTCCAATAGGCATTTCAAGTTTGGAGATATAGACCTTCAAAGAATCAATAATATCATGGAGAATCTCCACAATAGAAATAGATGAATCAAAAGTTGCACCAGGAATAACCTTATGCAATTCTTCCAAAGCTCTCTGAATATTTATTCTTTCATGCTCATGTTCAAGCTCACTTCCTTGAACAACTTCTTGCTTAACAACACTCTTCCTTTTCTTCCCCATTCCAATTACGCTATCAGAGGTACCTTCTTCATTGAGATTCTTAGGGATTTTCAAAAGAATTTTATCATAATTATCAACTTCAACCTCTGACACTTCATAATATAATTCAATATCCATACCAACCTTGATTCAACTACTTCCATGTGAAAGAAATCTGTAGAGAAGAAAATTGATGCTTCCAGAGTACTTTTCAACAACAGTTATTAGAATCCTAAACATTCTACTCATATAAAATTTTCCAAAGAATGCAGAAAGGGTAGTCCCTTGTGCATCTGAAATACCAAGATTTATCATGAACTTCCTGATTTGATAGGCAATAGGCTCTGTATTTGACCATGCTATCCTTCCTATTACTGGTAATTCACTCAATAAGTAAAAGAGCAAATAGACAACAAGATTTCCATACCAGAATGTATTCTTCTTACTCTTCTTGATTTCCTTTAAGTTCTTCAAAAGATGTATACGAAGTAATTCACGCAAGTCATAATCCATACCTATTTTAACCATATCAATAGTAGTATTTACAAAAAAAATATAAAATGTAAGATCATAGCTAGAAATACAAAGTTTGTGACTGATGACCATAGCAACATACCTTATTGCCAGATCAACAATTTATCTTAAATCAATCTCTTTCCCTTCAAAATTTGCACCAATAACCTCAATTATCTCTTTCTCATCCATAGCCTTTTGTTTGGGAATTGGTCTAGAGGAACACAAACTAGTTACATCTCTAATAGCTTCTCTAGTAATCAAATTTGCCTCATCAATGCACAAAGATTCATCATGAATTTTTCTCAACACTATTTGAATATAATTCTTCTCAAATTTAATCAAAGGGACTTTCCTCCAAACATCCAACTTTTTCTCAACTAACACTCTATAAGCATCATGACTCTCTTTCAATTCACTCTCATAAAGCATGCTCAACTAAACTAACAACATCTCTTCTATCTTACTTTAAAAAAATGCATATATATATATATATATATTGTTGGAAACACTCTCAGAGGGATGTGAGAGAATGTACCAATAGACTCTTCTGAAACATTCCAAAAATATCTCTTTAAACTAACTTGCACTTTATCCACACTATTCACAACCTCTGAATTATGTATAGCAATAAAAATGAAATATTGTGCAAATAGGAATACCTCTATCAATGCCAACAAGAAATGTATAGATATCTTGCTTCTGGAGCTCACTTTGAATACGCTTGATTTCTTCTTCAATCCCTAGAAATCTGAATTCTCTTTTAAACTTCCTTTGCACACTTCTCCAAAAAATACATGACTTTTGATTTATCCAAATTTATTCCTTCCATTTTGAATGATTTTTCAGTAAATGCTTCAACTTGAAGGTAGATTACCTCAAGAATTATGTACACCTCCATTCTTTCAAATTCTACAGACTTCACCCTTCACACATGCAACTGATAAAATACCTTAATCTTGATACCACATTAAATATACTTTTGTCATGATGTGACACAAGTATCGATGAGGGGGTTTATTAGATTTTCTGATAATTTATCCCCCTTAGCCACTGCTTTACTTCAAAAATTGATGAGTATCTACATCAAAGGTTGGAATAAATAAGACTGATGATTTCAATTCCTTTCTCCAAATCCTTTTCATTTCCTCTATTTTCTCTTCTAGATCAATGATTAGATCATTCTTCTTCACCGAATAATTATTTTTCCTTCTTATGTAGTTATTACCAAGGTGTTCCAGATTTTTGTAATTACAACAAACAGCATTCTTCATTCCACTTTCCTTTTAATTCAACAAACTAACTTTATATCCAATATTCTTGCACTTAAAACACTTTTAAGAGAATGATAAAGAATCGTTCATTTTACTTTTGCAATATTTTTCCTTATGACCAAATTTCTTGTAGGAGTAACAAACACCATTAAAAGATAAATACCTCTTAGCATCATGTCATTTGACAAGAGTTCTTCTAGAGTTTCTTCTCAAAATTTTGATTTTTCCATTTTTTGCTGAGTCTTCTTACCAATAGATTGATTCGCTTTAGAACTCTGACCTTCCTTAGACCCTAAACCACTCTTATCCATTTCTAATATTTGAGAAGTAATCAATATATCAAGCATTTCTAAGCTTTTCTTCAAAACTTCTTTCCTTTTCCAGATCAGATCTCAAGATTTATGCTTCTTTCTCAAGCTTTATGCATTCATCCATCTTCCTTTGAATTTCAATTTCCCAAAATTCTTCAGTTCTTTTCTTCTCATCTAATTGTTGCAGCATGCTAGAGAAAATTTCATCTATCGTAACCAATAGATCACATGCTTAAACACTTTTACTTTGCAACTTTTCAATGTAGTCATTCACTTTCACCAACTTTTCCTTTAGATCTATTTCTTTTTAATATTTGGAAGAGACCACTTTCAGAGGAAAAAATTTCTTATGTACTCAAATTTTGGGACCTCACTCAAGCTGTTAGGATTCTTGGAAGGAACCAAGCTCTGATACCAATTTTGAAAATCTATAATACTAAGGGGGGGTGAATCAATATTCCATAAAACCACAATAGAATCCATTTAATAATTATCACAATTCTGATGGAATTAGAAAGAGAGAACATAAAAACAAATCAATGTAACCATACACACAGAAACAAATTTTTATGTGGAAAAACCAAGGGAAATACCATGATGAGGGTTAACTCACAATATATGATATATGGATACAACATATTATAGGTCTCACTGCCAAGATTCACTGTCCTTAAAAAAAGGCTCACTTCTTGAGTATAAAAGATGGCTAACCAACAAGATACAATGATAGTGGCTCATTGCAAAAAGATTGAACTGATAGGATACACCTTCAATGTGTAGGGTTTAGTTCCAATGAAGATAATAATATGAATTAATACCTCACAAAGATCAACAAATGATAAAGCATTTAGGATTAGATATTGACATACCCCTTCATCCTTTTAATACTCACACTTACTCCACATTTCACATCCACTACTCATGCTCATACACCTCTCATTCCTCAAAACATCTTATATATATACAAGTATATCTTAATCATCAATTAGGTTGGCCTAATTGGATGAAAGAATAATAATCAAAACTCTCTTTTTTGGCACCATATATTATTTAAACATTTTATCCATGTAGTGCATTATACCAAGTTGGATAACATCCATTAAACATAACTAGTCTCCATAATGTATTACATATGCTAAGTCACCCAAGACTAGAAAATAATTCTCCAAACCTACAAATAAACCTCAAAGAATACACCTTTTGAATCTGAGAACACATTAATTTCCCGTCATACTACCCACATATAGAATATCAACAAAACCACAACATAAGAATGTTCACCTTAATAAAATGCAATGTCTCCCACATAATATTCCAAGAAAAGAACAATAGTAGAATATAGAGTGAAACTCTATCAGAGACAACTTTCTGCTCACAACAAAAGACATCTCAAGATCGAGGATATAGTTGTCTGAATGATTCATGAAAACATGGTTAAGATATTAGATTCGTATCAGATCTTGTGGTGAATTTTGGACTCAAATACCAACACACTGATCCATCACAAAATGGAATTACCAATAGAGGACATCTTTCGGTAAACCAAGTAGACTTCCCATATATTTATTACCATGTTGACATCAATGACAACATAGGAACAACCAAAACAAACCATTCATACTTCATGCTCATGTTGCAAGGCTTCCATAATCCCAACAACAACATGTAACCAAATGAACATTGCAAAGAGAAGACACTTGGACCACATAAACTTGGTCCATACACCACCATAGCACATAAACAAAAGGAAAATTCCCAAACATTAGCCACTAGAACCCTTTTATCCACTAATTTAGAAGATGCCACATTGCCATTGTATTGAAATATTGAGCTTGAGATATATATAATAATTTTTTGGTCTTGGTACTATGAATCATGATCTACACTTAGCTAATCATAGAATAAAAACAAGGTTAGTCAAATTAGAAAACACAAATAATCATTCCCTATGAGATTCTTGTTGGAATCTGGGAACACTGAGAGGGGGGGTGAATTAGTGTTCTGCAATCTTCACATTTATTAATATGATATTCAAACAATTTCAATATTAAACCAAAGGAAAGATGCAAACCTAAAAATAAATCATCCACAACACCATAACACAAGGATTTTTACATGGAAACCCTATTAGGGGAAAAATAATGGTGGAGGTCAATCCACAATTTGAGTACTCAAATATAAGTTTTACAAAATGGGAATGCACTTGCATTCAAGAACACTACCTAGAGCTCACTACTCAAAATAGGAAGGCTCACTTCCTTACAAAATATTCAGATTAAGTCCATCTAAATGATTGAACTGAAGAAATAACATCTATTAATTCCTGATTATAGTTCCATTTAAGCTTGTCAGTCGGTTTCTTGACCTTCTATCAGATTCTTATTTTCTGCTCTGGTCTGCTACAACTCGCATCACAATTCGGTCATAGCATAGTGAGGACCTAAATAAACATGTTCAAACACAAAAACATTTAAAAAATTACTTCTTTAACATCTGCAACACTATATCCACCAATTCAGCCTTCTACCACTGATAAATAAAAAATCAATACACCGGATCTTCTAACTCATACATTGATTGATGTGCCAACACAAAAATCAAGAATAAGGTATTCCAGATACCTAAAGACCTTCCCTGAGATGCGCAACATGAACTAATAAGCAGATAAAGCATATTGATCAACACACTCAACTTTAGTCAAATACATTGTTCTTCACTCTGACTCCTAGTATGAATAGATGCAAAAGTGTGTACTAGATCAATGACAACACTAGAAGCCATATTCCAACAATCTCCCCCTTTGGCTTTGATGGAAACACTTAGTGAAAAATGACTAAGTGTCAAAACCAATATAAGTATGTTGCCAAACTTCAAAACTTCAAAATATAGCTCCCCTAAAATTGATAAGGCATTTTTCACTGCTCTCTCTCCCCCTTTGACATCAATGAAATCACGTATTCAATATCCCCATTTGAAATATGACCAAAAACTTGTTGATTCAAAAATAATTCAAAGTTTGAAAAAGAAAAACTGCTACTTGAGTCAGAATATTATCTTGTGTTTTTCTTTCATCTTCGGAAGAAACTTCTTGCAAGCTTCTACTGCAATCCCAATGATTATGATCATGCTATTATTTTCAAATGTCCAATTGATAATCTTGATGAGGAATTCCAAAATAGTGATGGTATCCTCTAATTTCTCTCCTTTCCTCAAAATCTCAATTAACTGCTCCATTTTGCATTTGGTTAAGTCCTTTAGTTTCCAAAAAGTGTCCACAAGCTTGTTTCTAGTGAATTGAAATTTTTTATGCTCAGACTGTAACTCTTGAATCCTTTTCTTGATTGCACCATCCTAATCCTAAAACATATCAAAACTTTGTCCAATCCTATTTAACTCTGTTTCAATTTGCTCCAACTTTTCTCTGTATTTCCCAACTGCATGAAGCCAACGAATGCAATAGTTGTAGATGTTGTTTGTTGTACTAATGCATTGCCTCAACTCATTCACTTTCCTTTCCAACTTGGTAAGTAATAGCCTGAAGTGCTCCTTCAAGTGTAAAATTATTTCTTCTTCTTTCTTGTTTTGAGACTCAAAGTCCATTATTTCCTTGATGCATTCAATCATCTCTTCAGGTAGCAAATTTTGTAAACTCTCTAAGCTAATCTATTTTTGCACAATATGAGTACTTGGTACACTTAAAATCATATCCTATTCATATGAAGGTTTGATAGACCATAATTTAGCAATTTTTTGTATTCCATCTTCCTCATGAATAAGCTGCAATATCTTATCCTTGGATAACTAACCTTCTTCTTCACTTCCTTCTGCCTTTTCTTGATAAGGTTCAGTTGATTCCAATTCTTTCCTTAGGGTGTCCTTAGTTTCCTTATCTGATTCCTCATCTAGAATGTCCATAATTACTTGTTCTTTGCATTTTCCTTCAATTGATGGGGTTTTGCATGTCGGATGAGTGTAAGCAGTGGACTCTCTTTCTCTTTTCCTCTTTCTCTCCATCTCACCAAAAGAGGAGCCAACTTCAGGTGCCCTTATTGGAAGGGAAATGCAAACTAATCCAAACTTTTCTAGTAGACCTCTAAATAAACTTGCATATTCTTGATCATAGTTTGCCAAATTGTTAGAGTGTTTATAAATACACTTACAAACTAGTTCATTCTCTTTCCATACAACATTGTTCTTTAGTAGAAAAAAAATTAGAAATTACATAACAAGACATGTAACCAAAGTACCAAACCTAAAGGGATAACTTGTCTCCTTTGTTAATTTCACGTTCTCCATTATTTGATCCTTTAGTAGTCCACACAGGTCAAAGTCTTGATCTTCCATTATCATTTTGTGAGAGATGTAAACTGCACCAGCCGTGGTTGCTCCTTCTTTGTTTCTGAAAAATATTTTATAGGATACTCCATGTGCAATGTACCTTGTTACAAAATTTCTGATTGTCTAAATTATCAATGCCCTTTGGTCTCTATTTACTCCAGTTAGGATTTTGACTTATTTGTTTTGGATCGAATTCTTTCTCGATATATCCCCAAATTTGCATAATCCAGTTAGGACTCCAATTACCTCTTTGAAAACATGATAGGGTTTGTATAGAGTTAGAATTTCATTATTCAATATATCCATAATACACCTAACAATTTATGTGTTTTTGAAATAGGGGAATTTACTCCAAATGTCCAAACTTTTGTGTTTCGCATCTTCAAGCCATTTTAATTCATCAGGTGACAACAAGTTTCTTACAACTCTAATCTTCTCACTACTAAAATCATTTAATTCACAATTCCTTTGATTTGTTCCATTTTGTGTACCAAACAAGTTCTTCTACCAAGCACCAAATTAAATTGAAATTCCAAAAACATCTGAAATACTTGATGGATTTAGAGATTCATCACTGAATTATCTTCACTCCTTCAAAATTGTGTTGCAGAGTGCTCTCCTTCTTCTTTTCTTTGATAAAGTGGTAAATGAGGGTTTCAACATGTCTTTTTATAACTTTGCACACCTAACTTTTGTAATAAATGTTTTTTCCCTAGGTATTCTAGATACCCTGCTTTCTCAGACAACGAGAGAAAAATTCTTCTACATACCTTCAATTGTTTAAATTTCCTTGAGAGTTTTTTCCAAAGCATCTATAGATCGTTAATACTAATTTTAACAATGTTTCGCATTCTGGTACCAGCTACAGACAAGGGAAAAATGATTTTCTTAAAAAACTCCCCATAGGCCAATGACCTAAAATTAGTTTCTAGAGGAATTACCGGAAGCAAGTTCCAGTGTAGAACCATCTTCTACATCAGACTCATTCTTCCTTACCCATGTCTTCTTCATCTGATCTCTTATTTCATCCATAGTCACTTTTCCTTTTTCTTTATAATTTTTCTATGCATTTCTTCTTTTGTGTATCAGACCTCTTCTATTCATATTTTTGTTTCTACAGAATTTGCAATGTGGTTGTATCTATTGCAATTGTAACACATATAATTTCCTTGTCTAGACAAATGATTCCATTGATTTCTTCTTGATTTTCATTGGTTAGCAATATGCCCAAATCTTCCACAGGTATAACATTCAACATTCCTTCTACTAACAGAGTTGTTTGATATATTTCTACATTCAGTTGAATTATGACCAAACTTTTTTTAATTGAAACATTGACCAGAGATTGATGGGTCACTCAATTTTATTTTACTTCTACATGGAGCTTCCATATGACCAAATTTATTGCAAGAAAAACAATATCCATTAAAATTTTGAGCATTAGGTTGTCTTACCGAATGCCTTCCACCTTTGTTTATCTAATTTATTTTCCTGAAATTATTTTATTCAGATCCAGAGCTCTCTCATTTTTCATATCCAAGTCCTTGCTTGTCTTCAGCATTCTTTTGTCCCTCAGTTAGCTCATCAAGCTTAGTATAATTGATCTTAAACTTCTCCTTGTATTCATTTGTAGTAGCAAGTTCATCCCTGAGAATAATAATCTATTTTTCAAGTTCTTCAGTATTTTTGGATTGTTGCAGTTCATTTTCCAACTAAATGAATTCTCCATTTATTGTTCTGCATTCATCAGATATTTCTTTTAAGGATTGAGAAATATTATCCTCATTCTTCTTTCTTTCTTCAATTTCCTTAGTCAGCTTCATCACCATAGATTCTATTTCATGCTTTAGGGTAGCATTTCACATTCTTGAGTTATTTCTTTCAAGGTTTGATTCAGGTGAACATCATCCATGTTTTCACTCTCTTTTTGCTTAATCTAATCAAAAAGATCCTTCCTCTTTCCCTTGGATTTAACAATCTGATCCTTCAATGTCTAAATGAATTTCTCAACATCTATAAGATTTGCTTTCAATTCTTGGACTTCTTCTTTGGATTGATCAAGATCATCAAGCGCCACCACAAGCTATTGTTGAAGACTACCAAATTCTATTGCATTCCAAGATCTACCTCAAGTTTTCAAACTCCTTCTGAGGAACTAGGCTCTGATACCAATTGTTGGAATTTGGGAAGACTTAGAGGGGGGGGTGAATCAGTGTTCTGCAATCTTCAACTTTATTAACCTGATATTTAAACCAAAGGAAAGATGAAAACACACAAAGAAATCATCCACAACACCACAACACAAGTAATTTTATGTGGAAACCCTGTTAGGGGAAAAACCACGGTGGAGGTTAATCCACAATTTGAGTACTCAAATATAATTTTTACAAAATAGGAATGCACTTGCATTTAGGCACACTGCCTAGAGCTCACTCCTTAAAATAGGAAGGATCACTACCTTACAAAATATTCAGATTAATTCCATCTAAAGGATTGAACTAAAGGAATGGAATCTATTAATGCCCGATTACAGTTCCGGTTAAGCTCGCCAGTCAGTTTCTTGACCTTTTGTCAAATTCTTATTTTCTTCTTTACTTTGTTGCAACTCGCATCACAAATATTATATGCACAAATGAGATCACACAACTTCTCTTCTAAATTTTTCATCACACCATAATATACTTCGAATCTATCATGCTTCAACAAAAAAATGATATAAATAATCAATATTATATATCCGCATCAAAGGATAATATTATCTTCATGTCAACTTTAAGAAAACATGTAATATTTTCCAACCGTCAACTAAATCAACAAATTATTCTTAATGTGTACCATCCAAAGTTGTCCATAGCATAGTGATGACCTAAATAAACATGTTCAAACACAAAAAAATTTAAAAAATTACTTCTTAAACATCTGCAACGACTATATCCACCAATTCAGCCTTCTACCACTGATAAATAAAAAATCAATACACCGGATCTTTTAAGTCATACACTAATTGATGCGCCAACAAAAAAATTGAGAATAAGGTATTCTAGATACCAAATGACCTTCCCTAAGATGTGAAACATGAGCTAATAAGCAGATAATGCATATTGATCGACAAACTCAACTTCAGTCAGATACCCTGTTCTTCACTCTGACTCCTAATATGAATAGATGTAGAAGTGTGTACCAGATCAATGAATTAGGTTGCCATCAATGAAAACAATAGAAGCCATATTCCAATAATTCTTGATAAAACAAACATGAAAACATGAAACAAAAGCACAAAAGAAAGAAAATTAAAGTATGTAAACAAACTAATTGGATCAAACCTCCATCCTATAGGGGGATTGGTGTCACTTTGATGTGGAAAGTGGCCCTTTCCCAATCCCTTTCATAAGCTCCAACATCCTTTGATGTGTAGATGATGAAAATGATGAAAAATTATAGCAACCAAGCTAAAATGACATGAAAATGAGTGATTACTATGGATGAATATGCCTATAGTAAGATTGCATGAGGTTGTGGATGAAAATGAATTTGATAAATGTCAATTGCCTTCAAATATAGTGACAACAATTAGGTGAATGATGGATGAGAATGAGTATAATGATTTTTCATAAAGAAATGGATCCATACTCAATAGAGAAGGCCTCTATTTATAGGACTCAAGGGTTGAAGAATGGATGAATTTGGAAGATGTAAGACTAAAATGGGGATCAATAGAATTGTGACACTTGTCACAAGGCTATTGAAAGTCATGGGAATGTGTGTGGAACATTTTTTGAAAGATGTAAAGAATTAAGGCATGTAGGTTGGTTTGTAAGAGAATGTAAGTGAATTGAAGGCATATGATTGAGATGTAAGAAGGACAAGATGACATGTAAGAGGAAATTTAAGACAAAGGTGGCTCTTGTTAGAGAATTTAAGACCTTTGTAAGAGGCTTTAAAAGCCTTTTGGAATGAAATTTATAAATTGGTGGTTGAGAGGAATATTCCAAAGAATATGCCTTTGAGAGGAGGATAGGATAATTAGTTAATTAGAAGAAATGATTTTCATGTGCAAGTTGGTTAGTTGATCACGAGTTTAGTTGATGAAGTTTGAGTCAAAAGCTAGAGAAAATGGGTAATGAGGATTAGGAGGAGATTGGAGTTAATTAATTTAGAATTTAACCAACTCAAGTGGGTTAGGGGATTTATGACATTTGATTTAAATAATTTGATTTATTTAATCAAATGAGAGGACTTTAGGGTTTTAACTAAATAATTTGATTTATTTAATTAAATATGGTGAACATTAGTGATCATGAAGTGAATTAATCTAATACAATCAATTACTTGATTAATCATAGAAATCGATGAATTTAACTAAATAATAAATATTATTTAATTAATTGGTTAGTGCATAAATGATTTAAGAAGAAATGATGTTAATTAATCAGAATTAGATGCATAATATAAATCATGAATATTTGAGTGTCTATATTTTTCCCCTCTTTGAAGCGATGCACGTATTGTGTTGGTTCAAATATTGACATTGCTAAGATCAAAATTCAAAAAAAATCTATTTTTTTCAAATGCCCCACTATTGTCATAGTAGAAGGAATTACAGTATTACATTTCCCCCTTGAGAGTTCAAGCAGAAATTCAAATTTTTTGAGTTGAACTCAGGATAAATATTTAAGATCAGTTCAACTCAAAGCGGAATAGAAAGCTTAGATGTCTGATGTAGATATATTTGATGATTTATAGACAATCATCGGCCATGGGTAGCCTCATGTATATTATGATATATTACATGTATTCGACACTTGGATAGAAATGTTAGTAAATATACAAGAATAAGAAGAATAAAATGGATTGATTAACCATTGATTGTGAGATTGATTCATAAATCCAACAACCCTATGAGTCATTGAGACTTTATTAGATATGGTGATGAGTGATGATGATTTTCTTATCTAGGGATTGGGACATGAACGACACAACTTTCCCTATGTTTGATAACACACATAGATACGATGCATCAAGGTATAGGAAACTAGGATGGCATGGTATCTATTGTGATGGAATTTGACTCAACAAATAGATAGGAGTATCCTTGTTCAAACTTGAGATACAGAAAACTTGTTAGGATGTACTTCAAAAGTTTCAAACATCTTGGAAAAAAACACATAAAGGAATAACCTATCAATGTAATAGTCAACAAGTTACCTAGAACACCTTGCATATATACCTAACAAAGCAAGTATTCACCAAGGTTATATTACAAGAGCATCCCACAACAACAACAAATGAAACATTCCTTTCTCTCTAAGTCATTTTGATAGACATCATTGAGAGGTCATTAGAATGGGCATGATAAGATAAATCACAAGAAAAGATCAAGTGAACAAATAGGTCAATGTTCTTCATACCTCTAGCCAAAGGGATGTGTTTTGTGAGGATAAGAATCTAAAGTGTTTTTCCAATAGATAATGCTCATTGTATGAAAGATACATACTAGTACATGTCATTAGATGGTCAAAATTTGGTAGGTTGTTTGAAAGGTTGTTGATATAAGGCTTGATTGACATGTTTGCTAAAAGGATCAAGAGTTTGATTTTTTATTTTAAAAGTTTGTTGTTTCAATTTTGATTTTGCATTTGAAGTTTTCCTTTGCTGATTGTTTTGGTTGTTTCTATTTTTTTTTCCAAAGGATGAAGGTGATCATTGATTTATTATGGATTATTGATTTTCATGGGTGAAGTGAAATGAGACAAGTGGAATTTTTCAAATATTTATATGTTTTTGATGTTTTTGTAATGTTTTGAGTCTGTTTTTGGATTTTGGGTTGTTTTTAATGATTTGATTTGTAAATTTTCAAATGTTTTTGGGTTTTTTGGGATTTATGATTTTTTATTTATTTTTATGTTTTCAACTTGTTTTTGGATTTTGATATGTTTTGGATATTTTTTTATTTTTCACATGATTTTGACAATTTGGATATGGATATGAGTGATGATGTCAGTGATCTATTTTGAGAATTTGTTGAAAACCAAGCTAGGGTTGATGGATCTAATTGACTGATTGATGATAATAATATTGTTGAGGATACACAAGAATGCAAGGATAGTGTTTAAGAAACACAAGGATTGGGAAGGATATCCTGAGTTAGTGATGGATTGATTGGATTTGATTGATCAATATTTTGAAGCTCGATTTGGAACAAAAATTGTTTGAATGATTTGATGTGACATTGAAGTGCAACTAAAATTGATTGTTTGGATTTATGTTCGATGAAAGATAAAGCTTGATAAGGAACATCTTCTCATCAAAATTTTATATGGGCTAGTGATTTGGATTTTTTTCTCACAAATGTTTTGACCAATTTGATTTCATGTTTTCCAATGTTCATATCACCACATAAGTTGGAAGATATAGATCAAGATTTATTCTTGAAGCAAGATGTAAATATATGCCCCCAATATCTAGCAATGTATGGAATGCCATGGGCGGATGCTTGGATAGATGTATGGATGGATGGATATGATTATCTTGTGACAAGATAAGGTGTTCAATTAATGAATTCTCATTTGGATAATGATTCATGTGTTAGATAATGACGGATAAGGTAGGATAAGATCAATGATAATGGCCCATTGAAATATGTTTACCATAAGCAAGTGTAAAGTGTACACTAAACTTTTGTAAAGATCAAGATAATGTAGATAGATAAAAATGGATTGGATAAATGGTTCATGGATGAATAGATTTATTATGGAAAAGATGGAAGGAATGCTGTATTTTATTATGGATGGGATAAGATGCTTCCACCTGAATTGGTGCATGTACATTCTTGATTATATACATGATGCCTATTTTCCAAGTTTTCATCATGGTACTTTCCCAAAGTACCACTATAGTGGTTTTCACTAGAGGATGATTTTTATCTTTACTATTTTCATTTTTTTTGACTTTTTTGATTTTTTGTGAAAGATATATGCTCACATTGAGCCATCTAGTAGTGTTGACTTTGATTCTTCTATCATAATGTGTCATCAATATCCTTCTTGAAGAATTTGTTTCGCTAAGATATGTGCACTTGAATGCAACTTTTGAGAATTTTATTTTTCTTTGTTGATACCAAAGTTAACTTTGTCTTTGTGCACACATCACAATAGAATTCCTTCTAAATCCCTATGATGAAGGTTGGCTGCCAATACATGGTCAATGTGAGAATTGGATGTCATGCATGGTAAAACAGATGATGGAGTGTGTTTAGGAATAGAATATGGATTGGTTGATAGTTTGGAACCTTTAACTATCCAAACTTGGGAAGATGAGCAATGATGGGTGGATACAAAAGTGTGTGGAATTAGGACCAATAGCTTGATATACTTTATACATTGTTTGAGAAGCCCACCATTGTATTTTTTGACATCTTTGATGGATACATTTCCCTTTTGTATTTTTCCCCATAGTTTCTTTGACTGATGGAGTTTGATAGGGATAATATTTCTTTGTATTCTTTGGTATCCACTTGTATTTGGTTTGTCCTCCGTGCTTTGCTAATTATTTTTCTTTGATAACATTCTTCATGTCTGGATTCAAATATTTCTTTTGATATTGGGCCCAACTTATAGATGGGATGATGGGTGGATGAATATTTGTGATGTGGTTGGTTGTAGTATTGGCATAGGTTTCATCATAAGGATTCTTCGTGCTCCCTATGTTGAAATTTTCTTGAGATGAAGTTGCCCCCAATATTGTGGAAGTAGTGCCTTCATGCTTTGATTCTTCCTATTTTTTAGATGTCTTGTTTAGCAAGCATTCCCTGATTAATGACCACTACAGATGATGTTATTTCAATTTTTTGCTTTGTTGACTCTAAAATATCCTTTTTGGTCCAACTTGTTTCCTTGAGTGGATAATGTTGAATATCTTCATACATAATGTACCCTATCTAAATTTGGGATATATCTGATCAGAATGTTGATAACCTAGCCTAACTATAGGGATCAATAACCTCTTATTCATGTGTAATAATATCAAGAGTAAATGAATCTTGTTCTAAATGAAGATCATCTACATGTCTATCCAAAGAAATCATATCATGAGTAGATGGAGGAGTATGTGCTATATGGATATGATCATCATTTGGACCATCTTGTATAGATTGGAGAATGCCCATTAGATCATTGTAGCATCTTTGAGATTCAGATTCTGATCTTGAGTAATTGAGAAATTGATTTCAATGTAATCTAGTTCAAATTCTTGACATGGGTCTATTTCAAAGCATGAGTTGCTTACAAAGGATTCTTGGATATCTTCATTAGGCATGTGAAGTGTCTCAATAGCCTCTTGATCTTTGGGTGGATATGGATTAAGTTTTGAGTTGAGGACTCCTTCAATTTCTGCAACCATGAGGTCAAATGATGTCAATATGTCTTGGAAAGGACTATTGCTAGCCTTCGATGAAATATGTTGATCATGCTTTGGAATAAATTCTTGAGAAATTTCCTCTAACTCATTGGGCGATGTAGAGGCCTTATCAACATGATCATTGGTGGATGAATATTGATCATTTTCCTCAAAAATTATTGTGGAGATATTTTCAATGTTATCACTAGTTATTGAATCTTAACAATTGTCCTCAATAGTTATTTTTCCTTGATCAAGAAGTTATTGGATGAGATTTTTGAGTTGAATAAAATTTGATTTTTATGAAGTTTTTCTCTATGATACTCACAATAAGATCTAACCTTATTCCAATGGAGGTTTATGAAAGAGTTGAAAGAACTTACTTTTGGAAGAGTGGTGAGTTTTGCATTAACTAGCTTGTGTAATACAGATTCAATTGGCTCTCCCAAAGGAGTGTATTCATATGTGTTATCTTGTGAGGTTTGTGCTTGGTGAGAAGAATCTTATCATGACTGATATTTTTTTTATGTTATTTTTTATAAGTTAAGAACAATTTACAAGGTGTTGTAGCCTTAATACATCAATCCACTAGGGCCAAAAAATATCAGGTCCATAAAACATAAAGTACCAAATCCAAAAAACAAAACCAATAGACTAATAGCCGAGGAGCACTAATAGCAATAGTAGAACATCAAGAATTCTCCCAATTCTGAGAGAGAATTAATAACATCATCACTGACTAATTCAGGGCAATCTTCATCAGTCTTCATGTCCACCTCATCCTTCAAGAGAGGGTGTCGGTGATGTAGTGAACCAACTTGAAGGTGAACCTGGTCAGGCCTTTGAACTTCTTTTCCATCTTCTCCATCCTTTCCTACAACACACAAAGTTCCTCCCCTTTTTCCCTAGTCTTAACAGTATTGATGTACACCACATTTAGGTTAGAAGACTGGGACACCGAGTTCTCACCATGCACTTTTTTTATATTCGGGATGGTGTGAGGACCTTCAACATAGTCTTCCTTAGTTTCTTGTGACTCCTCCTCATTCCCATCACCTTCTCTATCAGAGCACTCCACATCAGTATCCAACTCATTTAACTTCATTTTCTTGTTATGTTTAGCCAATCTACCTGACCTCATGATTTTGGTCATCTCAATCCCCATTTGTACCATTGCATCCACCATAGTTCCGCCCTTTGAATCCTTCCCCACCACATTCTTGCCTCTCATTTCTTTGGCTAACATCTCCATCAAACCCTTCCCCTCATCTTTCACTTTCTTTTTGGTGGTAGTTTTACTAACCGTCTTAGTAGGGCCAACCTTCAATTCATAGAGTCTAGCCGCAACACTCAACTAGGCTAACCCAAAATTTCCTTTAATCTTCTTTGGGGCCGGTTTAGGTTTTGGGGTTTCCGGAGGGGTTTTCCTTTTCGGCCCCTTAGACTCTATCGTGAAAATTTGCATAGGGGGTTCAATTTCCTCAATTCTAATGGTAGAGATTAGATTAGGCGCGAAAAGAGCAAGATGAAATTGGTAGAGCCTCAAAATCACGCCTTGATGAAGTGACAAAGGAGGAGAATCCTCGGGTTTTGAGTAGTAGATTCCAAACATTTCTCAACAGATTTTTCCAAGTCTGTAAGCAAGAAAAACACAAAGCTTAACAAAAATTTATGGAGGAGGTGATTCAGAAGCAAAAAATGTTAGAAATAATAGGTTTTGTATCTACCTTCCAGGGTGATTTATTTCATCAGAGCAAGGAATAACTGGTCCCAAGACCGAGGTAGAGCCTCTCTTTCAAATCTCGATGGGTTATGCACAGATTCTTCATTGCCAACAAAGAAAGCCTTCAAGCTTTCGTTGTCCTTTGAATTTCAATGTTTTGGGTATTTCTTTCTAGAGAACTACAAACTCATAGCTTTGGTAATCCCCTCCTCATTAACTTCAAAGGAGATTCCACCCAAATTCACCTTGCAATATTTCTAGGAGCTCTCAAACTGAACGAATAACTTAGGGTCATGACCCACTAAACTCTCCATTAAAGGCACAAGCTTTCCCTCCACACAAATGTTCTAGACCAAAGGGTCTTTACAAAATTCAACATAATTATTAGGCTCCATTCACACTCTATCACCACCCATGTTGCTCCTCTACACATAGAAAACCTAGAAAGCCTTCAATACTTTGAGTAGTCTTTTGCCTACATAAAATTTTAAGCCACACAATGCAACTTTGGGCAATCAAAGCGATGTACAGAATACATGCTTGAAAATTACCATCCCAAAAGGTAATCTTGGTGATCACATTAATGTGAATCTTCAAACACCTATGGCTAGATAGGTAGGAAATGATGGAATGGGAAGGTTTTACATCCATGTTTCTTTTGCATAATTCTCGATAAAATTTGGCTATATGAACAAATTTAGCTAACCCGAATCTCCTACCCACTAGCAACAACTTCAAATTAGCAAGATAGAAAGGACCAATTAAGAGCTTCATCCTATACACCCAAGTCACATCAAATATTATTTCAAAAATTTGCATTGTTAAACATGTGCAAATAACAAATCTCAATAAAAGATTACATAAGGCAAGAACCAACTTGGTTGTAATCATGAATTACTCCCCATCACTTCACATAAAATCCTTTTTAAACGTGATCTCCACCTCATTAACCCAAATTTTCCACTTTTAGGACACCTTGACATTTAAATCAATCCACATAGCCTAGTAGACAAGAATGTTGACCCCCTAAAAATCCCATAACTTTGCATAATTATTCAACATCATGGATAATACAATTTTCTTTCTCCTTTAGGATTAACTCTTGAATGCTAGGTGAAAGGTTCCCCAAGTCACACCAACACTTATAAATTTTCCAAAGGGTTCCACGATTAGCTATAGCATTTTCCACTCGGTTCCCTTCCCGATAAATATGGCTAGCCACCTTCAAATTTAGCTTAGACATTAGTAATCCATTTGAGTAATCTACCTAGGTTGACCACATCAATTAAAGTCTTAGAATATCCTTCAATATGAAGATTCCCAATCCCCATAGAGATAGCCAACTGGATGCCCTTTAGAAGTACTCTAGCTTCACCAATCATAGAGGATTGAACCCCAATCCCCCTTGAGTAACCAGAAACAAAAATTCAATTGCAATCCCTAATTATTCCTCTAATACTTGCCCTTCCCAGGCTACCTATGGTAGCTCCATCAAAATTGAGCTTATTCCAACCATGGTTAGGAGTTTTCCAAATAGTTCCTTGTCGAGCCAAAGATCTAGAGTTGTCATAGGAATTTACCTCTAGATTTTGATGCCAAACTTTATCTGTTTTAATTTCCTAGTCAATTGGTGCCTTATCTGGTATTTTTCCTTTGAAGAGAGAAATATTTTCAAAAATAAGTCTTTCCCCTATACCAAAAACCTCCTTTGGGCCCATCCCCATGTTCCTTAAAATCTGGTTGTTTCTTTCCTTCCATAAACACTAACATATAATGGAGGGGATCTGATTCCATATCTCACAAAGAACTAGGTGAATGAAAGGTTCATACCAACATAAAATTAAGGAAATAATGTCCTTTTTCATAGCCCACTAAATACCCAACCTATCTAGAGCCATTTCCCACACACTAACAACAAACAGGCAGTGTAGAAGCAAGTGGTCCACAAATTCTTCATTACATTTGCATAACAAACATCTGTTGGGGATCTAGAATCCTCTTTTCCTCAAATTATCCTGGGTCAGAATCCTGTTATGGCAAGTAGTCCACCAAAACCAATTTATATTTGGGATCATCTATCTATTCTAGACCTACTTCTAATGTCCAAGAGTGCCCCTCTGGTAAGACAATATATTTTAATTCATTTTAATAAAGAGCTCCCCTACTTATCAGGGGTCTAGAAAAATTTATCTTCTATGTTGTCCAAAGGTAATCTAGTCAGGGAAAGCATGTCTTGCAAAGCCTTGGCTAAGGTACACAAACTAGGAGATAGAGGGTAGAAAAGGGCCAAATCGTTCCATCGTTGGGCCCCTTATAGGCCTAGGAGATAAGATCCCTAATGTACCAGACAAAGAAAACTTGAACCTTATCAAATTTTTAAATTTAGAATGGGCCAAAGGGGTTTCAAGCAACCAAGGATCTTCCCAAAATCTGATCCTACAATCATTTCCAATTTTCCATTTCATCCCAGACCTTAGCAATTGCTATTAACTACAAATGGTCTTCCAATCCAAATACCCCAGAGGGTGATCTTTAGAGAGTCAATTAATTAGTGGTCTATTTTTGAGATACTTAGCATTCATAATTTTGCACCAAAATTTTTTTGTTTCTTAGTTGATCCCACCCCACCTTAGAAATCAAAGATAATTTAATGTAGGGGACACTCCTTATCCCTAGCCCACCACAAGGTTTAGGTTTACAAACATTAAACCATTTGACCAGAGAAAACTTTTTCTTTTCCTGAATCCCCAACCAAAGGAAATTCCTCTAGATTTTCTCAAATGTTTTAGCTATATATCTAGGGATCTTGAATATGGAGAGGAAGTACACAAGGATCCCTTAAAGAGCCATAGACAAAAGTTGCAATTTTATAGCATGACTAAGGATGGAACCTTTCAAACCAGCTAACTTCCTTTGTATCCTTTCAAGGACAGAATTCCAGAAGTTTGGGGTGACTTCCTTGATAGTAAGAGGCAGGCCAAGATAAACTGAAGGGAGAGAACTGCAAAAACAACCAATAACAATAATCACCTGGGTTTGCAGAGACAAAGTTCTATTGAAGAAATAGATCATGCTTTTATTATATTTAATACATTGCCCAGAGCAAGCAGCATAATTGTTGAGACAATTTTTCCATTTCCTAGATTCAATCATAGAGGCTTTCCCAAAGAGAAAGGTGTCATCCACAAACTATTGAGTAATAGTAGGCTCTAAAGAAGAGGCAGCCTTAACCCCTTTAATGGCCCCCTCTGACAGCAGATTTAAACTATCATGGTAGGAAATACGCTACGATGATAAATAGATATGGTGAAAGGGGATCCCCATGCCTAATACCTCTCCCAACATTAAATAAACCCCATGGATGACAATTTACTAGCACATAGTATTTAACTATGGATATGCATTCCATTAGGATGTCGATCATATGTTGATCAAAACAAAACTTAGCTAGGACTTTAGAAATGAAGTCCCATAACACCTTGTCATAAGCTTTTGATATATCAAGTTTGAGGGCCATGGTTGCATTGTTGCTTCTATCCATTGAGTGGATAAATTTAGCTATAGTTATAGTAGCATCAAGAATATGTCTATCAAGAACAAAGCCTTTTTGAGTGGGGCTTATAATTCTATCCAGAAGGGGTTTAAGATGATTCACCAAGATTTTAGAGAGGATTTTATAAAATGTATTACATAGATTGATAGAATGGGGATCAACAATTTTGGGATCCAAGGCAATAAAAGTATGATTTAGTTTTTTGAGGATCTTACCAGATTTGAAGAATTCTTTAGCAGTCAAAACAAGGTCCACACCCACAATCTCCCAAAAAATCTAAAAAAAAGCCAGAGGGAACCCATCTGGGCCAAGAGCCCTATAAGCCCCCATGTTGAAAGTGGAAAACTTGACTTCCTCAAGAGTGACAACACCAAGGATGCAGAGGTTATCATTTGGAGTAATTGTGGTTGGAAGAGGGTCCAACAATAGATTGTCCAAAGATAGATTAGGTGCCTCAACAGGGGCTTGATAAGCCTTTTGAAAATAGTTCATCATTAGCAAACCAATCTGGGAGGATGTCTTGAACTCGACCCCATTCTCATCATGTAATTTAGTTATCTGATTTATTTTCTTGTGTTTCAAGGAAGAGACATGAAAGAAGGAGGTTTTTTTATCCCCTTCTTGTAGCAATTTAACTTTGGATTTTTGTTTCTAGAAAATTCCCTCTTTCCTTGAAATTTTCCCCCACTCCCTTCGACTCTCTCTTTCCTGATTATAGGTTGGTAAGCTAACATTCCCATCTTCCATTATTTTCTGGATAGTCTTTAACTTTTCCCCTAAATATTTTTTCTTCTGAAAGACATCTCAAAAAACTCTCTTGTTCCAACCTTTCACCATGCATTTGATATGTTTAAGTTTATAAAAGATATTGAACATGGGTGAACCATGAACAAGAATATTCCACCATTCAAAAAATTTATCCTTGAAGTTAGGATGAGAGTTCCACATAATCTCAAACCTAAAGGGGAAGGGTCCAACATTAGGAAGACCATTCATGACCAGAAAAAGAGGGTTATGGTCAAAAATAGTCCTGGGCATAGCACAAAGGTTAGCACTTAGCATCACCAACCAATTACAAGAGCAAAGAAACCTATCTAGTCTGACTTGTATTAAACCATCCCCAAGACACCTGTTACTCCAAGTATAGGATTGACCTGAGAGGTCAATGTCAATCAGGCTAGAAGAACTTAAGAAATTTTCCAAATCAGCCATTTTGTTGGAATAATCTACAAGACCACCACTTTTCTCATAAGGATATAATGGGGAGTTAAAATTTCCCGCCACCAACCAGCGAGACCCCCAATTAATTTTTAATATATTAGATAGATCATGTCATATGGAATTTCTAGCATTCCTTTGGTTAGGAGCATAAATATTGATCAACGAGAAAGAGCCACTTGGGTAAGAGAACAAGACACCACACTACTCTGACAGTAGAATAGTTTAGTACCATTGATCCTGGAAGGATTCCATAACACTACAAGCCCCCCCAATGCCCCCTCATCATCATTGCAAAAGTAGAGAGCACCCAACAAAATATACTTAACAATACTATCAAAAAATATATATATTTTAGTTTCCTATAGCAATAAAACTTCTATTCTATGTTCTAAAACATAGTTTTTCAATGCAAGTTATTTGTGAGGACTATTCAATCCTTTCACATTCTAGGAAAAATCCTTCATCTTTTACTCTTCTTTGAGGACACTTCCAATGTCCTTTGTTTACCAATTGCAATCTCATTTGTTGTCTCCCTTTGTCTGGTTTTTCGTTGACTAGGTCTTCCCCATTCTAGAATCACCACCCACATCTACCTTTATATTTTTCCCTTTTTTATTTGGAGTTGTCCAAGACTCCTCTTCCACAAGCTTCTCTTGGTTTAAATATTCTATATCCAGAACATCTTTCTTGATGTTAATTTTAGCAGCAATCTCCTCCAAAATTTCACCATCTTTACCTTTGGTCCAATTGGAACCTACAGCCAGGTCCAACCCATTAATTTTTAAAGGGCCACCAAGATCTGTGGCTCCCAAAAAAATTTGGTCAAGGGAGACAACAACAACCACCAGGTCCTCCTTGATAGACAAACTTACAACCAACATCGTAGCAGTAGAATCAACCACGAGGTCCACACCGACAACCACACCCATAGTCGAAGTCGGGCCATCAAGGACCAAAGCTAGACTAGAACAAGACACATTCTCTTTGATGGGATGACCTTTTGGAAAGAGAAACTATGAGCTTCATTTCATGTTGTCATCGATGACAACCATAATTGTCTCTTAGGTCTGCACTCCATCATTTGTGCATACCGACAGAAAATTCAAGATTGTCAAGCAATATTAGAGTATCATGTAATATAGTGTTCCTTGATCTGTAAGATCATTTTTAGTTATTGTTTTGCATTGTGCATCACAGGAAACACTTGTTAGCATATTATATTTGTTTCTTCTTAAGCACAATGGCTCGTACTAGATCATATGTAAGTTAGAAGATCTAGTTGGCGTGTTCTCATTTTTCCCTATGTTGAGGCCAACCTCATAAATGCATTAAGTTGTGGATGTATAGGAATGGATAAAATAAGTGTATCTATGTTTGTATATAATTATTTAGGTCCTAACCAACTTATGGCCAACCTTTGTTGGTACGGATTGTATATTTCTCATAATATGAGCCAAAATTTGTTATCATCTTGTGTTTTGGTGAAGTCAACAGAGTTTAAGTAAATCCTATGTTGCAGATATAAATATAATTGATCTTTCGTACCATTTTGGAGAGTGTACAAGTTGATTTGATGTGCAAATTGTGATTCAAAGTAGAGTAGAAGTGTGATAATGCGTATTTTCACTTGTGCATAGAAGATCTATGTGGTGTGCATGAGAACAGTAGAGCAGAATTATAGATTAAGTCTGTAAAAGACAAGATATTTCATTGTACTTTATATGGAACTGTAATTAGGCATTTTAGATGCTATTATCATAGTTCAAATATTTATATGGTTTTAATTTAAACTCTTGGGCAGAAAGCCCTCTTTTCTTCAGCAGTGATCTTTAGGTAGTGCGCCTGAATGCAAGTGCATTCCCTTGTAATCTTCATTTTTTAGTATACTCAGAATCATACTTGTGGATTGGCCATCCATCATGGTTTTTCCCCTGACAGTGTTTCCACGTAAAAATATTGGTGTTATGGTTTTGTGTTTACTTTCTTTGTTATGCTTTGTGGATGTATGTTATTGATGCTTTGATGTTAAGGATTAATAAAGTCAATTTTTGCACAAAACTGATTCACCCCCCCTCTTAGTGTGGCTTGCTTCCAATAATTGGTATCAGAGCTAGTTCCTCTAAAGAAGAATAATTCTAACAGCTTAGGGAGATCCTAGAAAGTGTGTTGATGGAATCAAGTAGTATTGAACAACAACTCATGGTGGCCCTAGATGATCTTGAGTAGTCAAAGGTTGAAGTTTAGAAACTACAAGAAAATCTCAAAGATGTAGAAACATTCATTGAGCCTCTGAAAGATAAGATAAAAAAATCAAGAGAAAAGAGAAAGAAATTCTATGATCAGATTCAATAGAAAGATAGCAAGAGTACTGAAGAAGAACAATCCAATCAAGAACTGAAGGAGAAGATAAAAGAATGTGAAAAGCTTAACCAAGAGAATACAGTTCTGAATCTTGAAATGGAATCCATCATGATGAGGATAACAAAAGAGATTGAAGATAGAAAGAAGAATAAAGAAAGTCTAGCTTAGTCCCTAAAGGAAAATTCTAAAGTATAAAGTCGATGTGATAATGAACTAAAAGTATCTAGAAATGGTGAAGAAGCACTTGAAATATAGTTTGATGATCTCAGAAATGAACTTGCTACTGCTAATGAATATAAAGAAAAGTTCAAATCCAACTCAACCATGCTTAATGAACTAATTGATAATCAAAGGACTCATGGTGACAAAATAGGTCTTGGATATGAGGAAGGAGAAAGTTCAAAATCCAAACAAATGAATTCAAGACCAAGACAATTCAAGAAAGGAAAGCAGATGAACAAACCAGGAAGGTATCCCGTAAGGTAGCCTAATGCTCAATGATTTAATGGATATTGTTTTAATTGCAATAAGTTTGGACATATGGCTTCTTAGTGCAAAAGCAGGATGAATCAAAGTGGTCCATACTTTTTTGGTCAATGCTTTAATTATCATAAGATTGGTCATAAGTCTAATGAATGTAGAAGTATGATGAGTAAATTCATAGAAGTGTTAGATGCTACAATTGTAATAGACTTGGCCATATAGCTAACTAGTGCAGATCAAGATGAAACCTAGGGAACAACATATTAGGAAGAAGAAATGTTGTATGTTACAACTATAACAAATTTGGTCATATTGCAACACACTAGTGGAATAGAAAAGGTCTGGTGAACCAGAAGATAAATGTGAAGAAAGACATCAAAGGACAAGGAAAGGTTACTATAGACATGATGAGGCAACAAATGCAGAAAAAATGGGTAAAGAAAGAATCCTCTACTGAAGAAAGTGTGCCCGCACTAGAACCTGCCTCTGGTAATTCCTCTAGGAACTAATCTCAGGTCTTTGGCCTAGGGGGAGTTTTCAAAGAAAATTAGATGAACCCCTAACCAAAAAGTGTCATAAGATGTGAATGTCTTCAGTAGATGCACAATCCCTCAACAAATGTTATTGAACTCATCAGAGGAATTGGTATGACGAATTGAAGATCCGTAGATTCTCTTCTTATATTGTGTGCGTATACAGTGTAACCGAATGTATTAGGGTTTATATTCATGCAAAAATAGAAGAACTGGGGAGTTCCCAACTTTTGAATGTGTATAATCACAACATTGTTGATGGAGAATTTCATGTAAAGCAAGAGCATAAGATCTTGGAAACAAATAAATTTATACAAATGGTTAAGTTTCCCATATTCATGGAATCAGAATGGGTCAGATATGTCTTAAGTCGAGTGCATGATGAATTCATTTGGCTTACCATTCCATTCAAAATCACTAAGGAAGCCATTAGTGTGGTAACTGGTTTAAACTCTTCCGATGGGTTTCCCATACTCAAATCAGTGAAAAACAAAATTGTCATAGATGCTACAGGATCAACTTACAATAGGAGGGAAATGACCATAGAAAATATCATTGATATAGATGTAAATTTTACATCCATGGTCATAGGCTACAAAATCTACCATTCCAACTGAGAAAACTTTGTATCTGGCACAAAAATTTATGCAACCTATCAAATGATCAAATAAAATGAAGGCTATGATCTATGTGAGTTGCTGAGGATTCAACTTATGGAGAATCTAGAAAAAGTGAAGAAGTATAAGAAAAACTCATTCAAATACGGTACCTTGCTATTATGCTTGTTTTGTTATTTCATGGAGGATATTTTAGGAGTTGGAAAAGTTCAATGGAGAAAGGACACTCTGGTAGCTGAGCAAATCAGAGATCTACTATATGGTATCAGAAACATGAAATCAAGTAATGCTCCTATGTGGGGGTATTTTAAGGATTTCCAAGCTAAGATGCAAGCGAGAGAGAGGATTCCCACCTCCATCATGGAAAAATACAAAGACTCAATTTTTTTTATGGTGAGCATTGATCAGTGCATGATAGAGTTCATTGATCCCAGAACAATATGGATCATGCCCATGGGTTATGAAGTTGATGGAGCAGTCCTAGACATTTATGCTCAACATATTTTGAGTAAGCCAATTGATCTGACAGAACAGAGGTTCATAACATATGCTAAAAATGATAAATAGGTGCATAGTGAGTTGAGAAACCCTATTGGTACCAAGCGACTGAAAAAAGAAGTCGAGATTCTCACAAAGAGCTTAGGAATATCTCTAGTCCTACTCAAAGAAGCTAGACAGAAGAGATATGATCATGAAGCAGCATGATAAGCTACTAAGGAGGCAACAAAAGAAAATTCAGCTGGTCCGATAATGCCATCTAGAAGAGCTAGGAATACAAGAAGCTTTGTACCTCAATCAACCCCTATAGCTGAATCCACACCAACAAAAACTGAGACCAAAAGATCTAGAAAAGAAGGGAAAAAGAAGAGCAAGAGAGTGTATATGGCTATTTCAGATGATGAGGAGACAAAATATGATAAAAAAATCAAAGTGATATGAGATCAAGGTACTAAATCAACTACAATCACACCAAGAAATCCTTCTGGTGAAGGTGATCAATCCAAGAAGAAAGCAAAGATAAATAAGTCAGGTATGTCTATGCAATCAATTGAGAAAGTGTATATGGCTATTTCAGATGATGAGGAGACAAAATCTGATAAAGAAATCAAAGTGATATGAGATCAAGGTACTAAATCAACTACAGTCACACCAAGCAATCCTTTTGGTGAAGGTGATCAATCCAAGAAGAAAGAAATGATAAATAAGTCAGGTATGTCTATGCAATAAATTGAGAAAGTCGTGGTACAAGATGGTAACTTAAAACCACTTTTGAAATGGTATGAATATTTTAATATTTCTGATAAAAGAATTCTAGAAGAGGTGACTATAAAGCACATGAATTTATTCAATAAATTTTTGATTGAGATAGTGAATAGTTTTCCAAAAATCCTATATGATATTCTGGAAGCAAGGAGGTTAAGTGCTAGAGAGGAAGAGGAGCAAATGAGAGAAATAATTCTAGATGAATTATGCCTATCCATGTACTTAGATGAAATGAAGGCACTTCTGAACAAAGCACAGAGAAAGTTCAAGAGAAAAAAAAGGGTCAACAAACTTATGATTTGTGAAAAAAAAGAAGTCACAAAGGAAACTAAGAAAATCCCAAAAGAAGTTATGTTAAGTGAAAGAATTGATATTGTGACCAAGGAAATCCATGTTCACAATGTTCTATCTAATCTGATGAATGAAGTTGAAGGAGGAAATGTTGATAAAATTGTTGAAGATGATGTTGATGATAATATTAGTACTAATGTCAACAATTAAATTCCCATGGAAGTGGAGGCACCAAAAAATATTTTAGTTGAAAAGGTAAAAATATCTGAAGACAATCCAACACCTTCAGCTGAGGAAACACTCGTTGAGGAAAAGAAAACAGTTTTGATTGCCACAAGAGACAATACTGAAGTTGTCAAGCAATTTTTGGTTGCAAAGAAGGAAGAAATAGATCCATAACTAATTGATGGTCTCATTCACCTATCTACCTTAAGTCTAGTTCAGAAGTTGAGGATAACTATAGTCGCTCAAGCTTAGGCAAGAGAGGAGTTACTAAAATCTCACATTGAGGAAAATGAAATGTTAAATCTGGCATCCGATGTATTGGAGAAATTAATTCCATCTTATGTGAAAGATCTGGCTAGCTCATCATCCTGTCAGCTAAAAAGGCTAATCAGCTTTGTTGACACACATTTTGAGTCATTTGAAAAATCTGCCATGACCAAGGTACAAAAAGAATTCAATGATAGAAGATTATGTGGAGTAAAAATGATGATTGTTGAAGATAAAACACTCCTAACCATATGCATCAAGAATGTAAAGGATGCTATTACAGAAGGTGGAAATATCTACAAAGCATGCCTATCATTCTCAAAGTTCACAGAGGAGAATGAAAAGAAGATCAACGAAATGGGAATCAAACTAAATGCTATCTCAGAATCATTTGATATGATAACTAGTAGTGATGGAAAAGAAGAAGGAGAAGCAATGTCTTTGGTCAATAATATTCAAGGATTGAAACATGAAAATGAAAAAATTATTGCTAGAAGTTGTGAACTCTCGAGTATCATCTGCCCAAAACTTGACATATTGTCAAGTGCACTCAAAGAAGGAGATGAATCTTTAAGTGTTGCTGATCCAACCAACCTGGAGTCCATGGAGGCTTGATATTATCTAATATGTGGCCACATCACAATAATGAAAAGTCTCAAAAGAGTTTGGGACACAAATATGCTGCAATTAAAGAAATACTTTGTTGATATCTTTTAGCTTATGTAAGTTACTAGTTTGTTTGCATAACAGTTTTGATAAACTTTTGGTATACAACATTTACCTTTGCCATTGATGTCAAATGGGAAGGAATAGAGTGAAAAATGTTTAATCATCTCAAGGGGAAAACTACATATTTTTTGATATAGTCTATCTTAGGACTAATTTGACACTTAGTCATTTTTCACTAAGTTTTTCCATCAATACCAAAGGGGGAGATTGTTGGCAAGAGACACTATGAGCTTCATTTGGTTTTTTCATTGATGAAAACCATAATCATCTCTCAGTTCTGCACTCCATGATTTGTGCATACAGGTAGAAATATTCAAGATTCTCAATCAATATCAGAGTATCCAGTAATATAGTGTTCCTCAATTTGTAAGATCGGTTTTGGTTATTGTTTTGCATTGCGCATCTCAGGCAACACTTGTTAACATATTACGTTTGTTTCTTTTGAAGCACAATGGCTCATACTAGATAATATGTAAGTTAGAAGATCTGGTTGGTGTGTTCTTAGTTTTCCCTGTGTTGAGGTTGACCTCATAAATGTATTAAGTTACAGATGTATAGGAATGGATAAAATAAGTGTATCTATGTTTGTATATCATTATTTGGGTCCTAGCCAAGTTATGGCTGACCTTTGTGGGTATGCATTGTATATTTCTCATAATATGAGCCGACAATTGTAATTGTCTTATGTTTTGGTGAAGCCAAAAGAGTGTAAGTAAATCCTATGTTGCAGATATATATACTTGATCTTCCATATCATTTTGGAGGGTGTACAAGTTGAGTTGATGTGTGAATTATGATTCAGAGCAGAGCAGAAGTGTGATAATTCATATTTTCACTTGTGCATAGAAGATCTATGTTGTGTGTATGAGAAGAGTAGAGTAGAATTGTAGATTCGGTCTTTAGAAGAGCATATCTTTCATTGTACTTAATGTGGAACTGCAATCAGGCATTTTAGATGCTATTATCACAGTTCAAATATTTAGATGGTTTTAATCTGAACTCTTGGGCAGCAAGCCCTCTTTTCTTGAGTGGTGAGCTCTAGGCAGTGCACCTAAATGCAAGTGCATTCCCTTGTAATCTTCATTTTTTAGTATACTCAGAATCATACTTGTGGATTGGCCATCCACCATGTTTTTTCCCCTAACAGGGTTTCCATGTAAAAATATTGGTGTTATGGTGTTGTATTTACTTTCCTGTTTATGCTTTGTGGATGTATGTTATTGATGATTTGAAGTTAAGGATTAATAAAGTTAATTTTCTCACAACATTGATTCACCCCCCCTCTTAGTGTGGCTTGTTTCCAACATGACCCATAAGGACCGAGAGGTTACCCAAGGTAGGAGAGCCAAACTTAACCAAAGAGTCCACTATCATCAAGATGTCATTTTCAAAAGGATAGTGCTCATCAAAAACAGTAGAATCACTAGGGTTAGACACCCAATCAAAAGAGGATTTACAGTCAGTAATAAGGTGTCTAGGTTTAGCACACTTCTAATAGAAGACCATTGCATTTTCATAGTAGACTTGTTGGAAGTACCAAACTTAGAGCATATCTTCACAGAGGTAGGAAGCATCTTGTGTTCACCAATATTGACAAAAAAATGAGTAAAAACTAACCTGGATTTGGAATAGGTAATGGAGTCTAACATAATAAACCGTCTCAAAGAATCCCCAATTCTCTTGAATATGGATTCATCCCAATACTCAAGAGGCAAACCAGGAAGGCAAACCCATACTGACACCATCTTATTTAGATCCATGACAAGGTTGAACCCTAGCTTCCAACACCATAAGGCCAGACTATGTTTTCCATTTACCTAGGGCCCAAAAGAGAGGATCGCAATCACATCCTCATGAGCCTTGAACTTGAATAGAAATATCCCTCCCATCATAGCACAAATTTCCACACTTCCCTTGGGGCACCATTTAGCAATATTCCATCTCCTGACCATATCAACAAAAGGTCAAAAAGAGAGAAAATGACCCACCACCGCATTTCCCATTGAGGAAAGAATCTTATCACTAATTGAATTAGAGATAGAAAAATTCATACCCTTGATAATGATCTCCTCTTCTGAACAAGGAGTAGTGACCTTGGTACTCTGACTACCATTATTCAGTACATCCTTCCAACCATGAACCTTTGAAAGAACCGAGAACACCGGTACTTCCACACCAGATAGGACCGAAATCACGGGAGACTTGGGTTGACTCGGGGAAATGGGGACCTTGGACTTTGACAAGCTAGGAGTGGCTCCCGAGGGACACAATCCCGCATGCGATAAGGTGAGGCTTGGGTCAAGAGGGGATAGAGAGAACCACGGGGTACCCCAAAGCAGAATCCACCATGCTCACAAGTTCAAATGTAGACAGAGGAGAGAGAAGCGGAAAAAAATATTACAATTAGGGGGTACAAACCTATTTTTGACATTGTATATTTTGATATCCAGCTTATTTATATTGAATATTTTGTTCTTGATGTGGTTGGGGACATAAATCAAAGTTTTGATGACATGGTTTAACAAAACGGGGGGTGTGCATATTTTGGGGTGGAGATGTCTCTTGGTGCAATGAATCAACTATTTTGGCAAGTGAAGAGATTTGATGTTCTAAAAAATTTCTTGATTTTGATTTTGACACCCTTGATATAGTTTATTTGGTTGGTGGTTAAGCATATTTGGAATATACACTTGTGGTATTTGTATGGGGTAATGCACAAATTGATTTTGGACAATGTTCTAATTTGGGATGATGTCTAGATTTTGCATTATAAGTTGGAATTGGACATTGTTATGGTTTGGAATCATATTGTTTTGATTTAGGTAACCTTGATTTTGCATGGTGTAACCTTGACTTGTGTCAATACATTGAGTTGTCAATATATTGCTTGGATTTTGAACAAAATTGGTGTGATTCGCAAATTTATCTATCCCATATTTCACCAAGTGTGTATTTGATATGTTCATTTTTGGTAAGTTTACACTTGGTATATTCACATTTGGCATGTATTTAATTGATGGGATAATGTTGGTTTTTTGAAGACTCATGTATTGATCATTTGGTTGATTGATTTTTAAGTTTTGACTTTGATTTAAATCTACCATAGGTAAAGGTTTTCCAAAACATAGATTGGGAATAATCACATTTGTTGTATCATTGAGGTTTGTAGGATATAATGATCTTATGTGTGAATTGTATAAATGTGAATTTTGATAATCAATTTGTATTATAAGGCTTTAATAGTTTGGTTGATTTAGATCACTCATGATGTATGAATCAAGTTTATATTTCATGTTTTTCTTGTTTTTTGACCTTGTTGACCTCGAAGGAATTTAGGACCAATAATGAGATAAAGGATGAAAGGGTGAATGATATGGGTGTTGAACTTTAAGAACTTTGGTCAATACTAGACATAGGGTTTGATTTTGATATTTTGATTGGATAATGAACTTGTGAATCCAAAGATTGAATTGTGATATTTGGATGAACTTGTTCAAAGGATTCTAATTTATCTAATTGTATGAGAAAGGATGCATTCCCACACACCTAACTAAACAAGTTAATTTTTATTTGGTTTATATGATTTTCCCTTGAGTATAGCATAATGATATTTCAAAATTTCTAAGAAGTTGTTTGTGGGATGGATTTTGATAGATGTTTTGGGGATGGATGAAGTTTTTGATTGTAATCCTAAATGAATCTAAGAGGGATTTTTTACAAGACCAAGATAGCGAAGAACATTCTTTAACCTATGAGTAACTTAAACTCAAAAGATCAATGTTTTGAAGACCATAAGACAAAAGATAACAAGAAAATGTGTGGGGTTCAATTTTATTTAATATTGATTGATGAATTTATTTTACCGCATCCACTTTTCTTTCTTAATTTTGAAACTAAATGTCTACAAATTTGGACATCTTTCATCCCATGTGGAAATTAAGAGGCTAAAGCTATAGTTCCTTAGGTTATTTTTGGAATTATGTAAATTTAGATATAAGCCTAAATATTTAGAAGCCTCTAAAGATAGAATACTTAGGGATAAGCAACAATATTTTACTCTTCAAAGATATTCACGTCAAATCCAAAGGGTTTGAAATATCTATTATTATTTAATGTTTATTTTCTTATTTTGGAACCAAGAAATGTGTTTTGAAACTTACTCAAAAGTAGCACAATCCTAGCTCAATTGGTACGTTTCTCTTGGTGGCCTTGCATAATGCCCTCCATAGTATAAGATATGACTTTACATTCAATTGAAGAAAAGGTTAAGGTATGTTAAGAATGAAACTCTTAACCCATACACCTTAGCCAAAATCAGACATGGCAAGTAACTTCTTGGAAGCTAAGTTCCAATGCACCACTTTGATAAACTCGTTGGATGGACAAGTTTATTACTACAACAAGGTTCTTAATGAAAATAAACCATGATCACTAGAACCAACACTCACCTGATGGCCACTTAAGGCTCTTTAACCGTTCTTGTTCCACTTAAGGCATTGGATTAGGTGAACTATGTTTTTGGCACAGATTGATGATAATTTCTCGTGATATCACACCCTTTGATATATCCCACTCGTAAACGTGCTTGTAATAAATTTAGTATGAGATTCTCATTATGGGATGTGTCTCATAGTAAGCCATCTCTTAATGGTGACTCAAAGCATTAAAATACACTTTTGATTGTTTCTCTTCATCTAAGATCACACGAAGTGCAAGGGGAGAGGATACACACTTAAATTGTATCAAACACAAGATCACTCACTCAAAACAATTGTTCATTTTATCCTGCAAAGCACTAGTGACTTCATTTTAAGCACCAAATCTGATTGTGAGTTTGTTTTGTTCAATTTTAGCCCAACATAGCAATGACTAGTGAGTATGTAGGTTCAAGTTTTAAGCCAACTTTGAAATTAATATTGCAATGGTTAATTTTAGAACATAATTTAAAACTATTAGTCCTAAAGCATGGAAGGAAAATATCATATGATGGGTTATTTTCCCATGAGTGTTTGGAAACACTATTACAATGAACATCAAATTATTTTTTATTTCACTTCAATGCTCCATTCTCCTCTCCAAACCTTAATGGTGACTTTGTATTATCAAAAGCGGACTTTGTTTGCAAAAGGAACACTATATTTGCAAAAGTGATGCTCTTTTAATGTCAATAGAAATGTCACTTCCTGGAACATACAAAAATGTGATTTTCAAGCCAAAATATTAAAATTTTAAGTGGTTAGCCCTCCTTCTAGCACTAAAATGTGAATGATGGTCTACGCTTAGCTAATCATAGACAAAAAAAAATAAGGTGTCATATTATAAAACATAAATAATCATTCCCTATGATATTCTTGATCAAACAAGGATGAAAATATGAAACAAAAGCACAAAACGAAGCAAATGAAAGCATGTAAACAAACTAAATAGATCAAACCTCCATCCCATAGGGGGATTGGTGTAACTTTTATGTGGAAAGTGGCCCTTTCCCAATCCATTTGATAAGCTCCAAGATCCTTTTATGTGTAGATGACTAAAATGACATACTATGGATCAATATGCCTATAGTAAGATTGCATGAGGTTGTGGATGAAAATGGATCTGATAAATGCCAATTGCCCTAAAAGAGAGTGATAGAAGTTGGACGATTGATGGATGAGAAAGTATAATGACTACATAAAGAAGTGGATCCATACTCAATAGAGAAGGCCTCTATTTATAGGACTCAAGGGTTGAAGAATGGATGAATTTGGAGGATGTGGGACTAAAATGGGGACCAATAGCATTCTGAAATTTTTTTATAAGGATATTTAAAGTCATGGGGATATGTGTGGATCACATTTTGAAAGATGTGAAGAGTTAAGGCATGTAGGTGGGTTTGTAAGAGAATGTAAGAGAATTGAAGGTATATGGTTAAGATGTAAGAGGGACAAGATTGCATGTAAGAGGCCATTTAAGGCAAAGGTGGCCCTTGTAAGAGCATTTAAGAACTTTGTAAGAGGCTTTAAAAGCCTTTTGGAGGGAAATTTATGAATTGGTGATTGAGAGAAATATTCCAAATAATATGTCTTTGAGATAAAAATAGGCTAATTAGTTAATTAGAAGAAATGATTTTCATGTGCAAGTTGGTTAGTTGATCATGGGTTTACTTGACGAAGTTTGAGTCAAAAGCTAAAGAAAATGGGTAATGAGGATTATGATGAGATTAGAGTTAATTAATTTAGAATTTAACCAACTCAAGTGGGTTAGGGGATTTATGACATTTGATTTATTTAATAAAATGAGAGGACTTTAGGGTTTTAATTAAATAATCTGATTTATTTAATTAAATGTGGTGAAAATTATTGAGAAGGAAGCAGATTAATTTAATTAAATTAATTACTAGATTAAAAGTACAAATTGATGAATTTAACTAAATAATAAAGATTATTTAATTAATTGGTTAGTTCATAAATGATTTAATAAGAAATGATGTTAATTAATTAGAATCATATGCATAGTATCAATCAGGACTATTCGAGTGTCTACAAGTATTGGATAATAAAACATAAATCATAAGGTAATAGTATAGCAAGTAGTAAATAATTTAAAACATAACAACTATGATATTTAAAAGTTGTGAGGCAAGGAATTGTAACAACATAGGCCACGGAGATAAATTAAGTGTAGATTGACCATGAAATCCATGTGAGCATTAATATATACACAAATAACAAAATATTTGAACAAGCAACCTAGATATAAAAATTGACACATGTAGATCTTTTAGACACCAGAAACATAGATTCAAGAGAATGCATGATTTTATTGTTTACAATAGCCTATCTTAAACAAAATAGACGTTAACACTTGTATACACCTGGAGCAATCTACTCCCTAAGTGCATTGAGCATGAATTAGTTTACTTGTAAATATAAATTCCAAAAAAAACTACCAGTGGAAAAGCCTACCAGGTTAGATAGTTAAATTTTGCTATGATTTTTTTAAAATAGATATAGAACTTATGTGGGGTTATGGATTATCTTCTTGATAATGTGTTTGATTGATTGAATTTCTTGTAAAATTTAATATTCAATCACCTTCTACATTTTGCATCCTTGTTCTTGCAATTGGTCATTTGAATTTTTAAAAGAGTGGGTTCTAACTTTGAGACTTGTTTGTTCTAGATAGTAAAGTTGTCCATTTCATAAGGAGTGTAATTTATTCTGATTAGGAATTCTATTGATATTGTCCCTTGCAACTGCATTGCTGATTTTTTTTAGTTGGTGCTACTTGGATTATCTAAGGACTCATTAGAATTTTTCCAAAGGATCTTGAAACAATGTATTTCCAATGGTGCACTTGTAACAATATGTATCAAGTAAAAATATTTACCAACTTGTATTCTATATATGATAGAATATAGGTTAGTCTAATGCCATTTTTTAAGTTTTACAAATAGCTGGGTATTTCCATGGCTGAAGTGTTCCATGTGTGCATACATAAGGGGTTATGTAAACTAGATTTGGGAAATTAATAGTGCTTATGTGTACCATCTTTAAGGATTATATGTATCAAATCAAATATCAAGTTACATGGATGGCATCTATCACAAACTAAAATTTATTAATAAAATTGTTAGATGTGAGATTGTTGTTACCTTCTTTACATGAGGATGTATTGGATGTAAAAATCTTGTGGCTTACATGTTTCTATTGGTGTTGCATAATATATATTGGATTTAAAATTGTTTCTTATTTAGATCTATAGATTATATCCAATCATTTTCTTTTTCTTTTTCTACCACACAATAATGAAGTATGGGTTGCACATTTTTTATATTACATGCTTTGGAAGCCCTGAAAAAGTATTTCCTAGCAATGCCATGAAAATTTACTTAGAAGAAAACTATAGCAAGTCACCACATAGCCCAAGAAAGATTCTCACATTTGAAACCCTCATCCTTAGACATTTTTTCTTATAAAGTGTTTAGCAAGTAGTGAAAACTTTATAAGTTGATATACATTAAAATTAATTATACAAAATATTTGTTACAAACAACATCAACTCATAAGTTCTAAAGTAATATAAAACATGTATGGAAGATCCATGGGTGCACAAGCAACAAATTTATAGGGTGTTCAAGTGTAAGGGTATCTGAGTGTAGAGTTGCACATGGCACATAGGTGTTGAAGTATGTAGGGTGAACATAGTTAAAAAAGTTGTGGAGGTGCAGGAGTATATAGGGTGTTATGTGGAATGCAGTGCAAACTCTTAATACTTGGGTACATAGGTGGAAGGTTGCTAGAATGTATGCATAATTCTAAAGGTGCAGGGAATGTATAGTGCATATGCCCAAAATTTGTGTACATTGTTACATTCAAAATGAAACATTAAAATCACAATAATTAAAATTTGAGAAGTTAAAATCTTCATAAAGTTTGTTCAAATTATTATTTTTCTTTCTTTATTTAATATTTTCTTTGTTTTAGTTTTTCAATATATTAACATATTTTTAAGTAAGATGACATTAATTTTAAGGTTAACAAACTAGATAAGATAGGGTGCATTAGGCTATCCTCTGTACCATGTGTGTATCAAATGGAAATTTTAGCCATTTTGCACTTGCAACATCATACCAGGTGCAAGTGCATCTCAAGAGTACCCCAATTTCAGTTGTGTATATACACTCAAACAACCTTGATATATGCTAGTATTTGAAGAAAAATAGAGATTATTTTTTTTAGTTATATATAATATATAAATAGCTAATTTTTTCCCATGATTATTCCACGAGTTAATCAATTTCATGTTATCAATACCTGGAAAAGGAATTTAACTCTTATCTCTAATAGAAATCTAAATTTCTGATTTGCCTATTTCAAAGAAAACCTCAACAATGCACCACCTAACCTCAAAATCTAAGTTCCCACAATGATTACCTCAATGTAAACCATACCAACAAATCACCTAACCCTGATGAAATTCTCTTAATTAATAACCCCTTTCAAAGAAACATAAGACTTTCGGTGCATAGTGAATCACCAAAACTGATGATAGCTTAAGGAGTGTATATCTCTTTACAAAATTCCAAACACTTATTAGTTCATGGACCTCATCCACAATGTCTATTAAGACCAAAATACAATGATTCCAAACCATAAAAAAATCATTAAATTTGTAGAAAGGTATAGCATAAACATATGCAAAACAATAACTCAATATTTTTCATAATTGACTATTCACACCTCTTCGGCGTACCCATTGCACACCAAAGTGTAATTGCTAGTCTACCAATGATGACATTTGTTGATTATTCATCTATATTTCATGAAAATGAGCTAATTATAGGCATGGAAAGTGGAATGTGGCAAATTTTCATTAGGTTAGCACATGATATGAGCATCAAATAGGTGAGGTTCTATTTGTTGGGTATTTTGAAGTCCAATGGTTTCTTTTCTTGACTGTTTTCTACCATGTCTTTTGGTGGATTTTGGTCTTCCTTCTTGAAGACTCTTCTTCAAATTGTTATTGGAGAATGAGTGTATTGTATTAGATTTCCAAAATGGTTTTCAATTATTTCTACGATTGTTCATTGATGTACTATGAAAAATAAAGATTAATAAAATGTAGATTCACTTGATTTGAGAGTGGATTTATTCTATATGATGAACCACTATAAATTCAATGTTCTGTTGTTTGCATTTGATCTTTAATTTCTATTCTTAATTTTATACATTTCTTCTTTATTTTATACTATTGTAAATTCGTCTACAATTGGTATCAGAGCTTAGTGAAGAAGCTTAATGCTGAAGTGGTTCTTTGTAAATCAGTGAAGAATTTCCAGAGCTATGGATGATGCAAATAAATGGAAGATTGAGAAATTCATGGGGTAGAACTTCAGATTGTGGAAGGCACAAATGCAATCACTGTTGATTAAGGACGTCTCACTCATATTTCTTAGAAAAACCAAGGGAAAAGGTTTAATGTTGGATGAAGATTGGGAGAAAATGGATATGAAAGCAAGGGAAACTATTTTTCTTTTGATGTCTAGCAACGTGCTATTCAATTTTTCAATTGAGAAGACAACGAAAGAGCTTTGGGACAAACTCTCTAACATGTATGAGATAGCATCAACATCAAACAAGCTATTCATCATGAAAAATTTATATAATTTGAAAATGAGAGAAGGTGGGATCATGTCAAATCACCTCAATGACTTCAATACCTTGGTCACCCAATTGATTTCAATAGGTATTAATTTAGATGATTAAATTAAAGAGATTATTTTATTATGTTCTTTATCTAACAGTTGGGAAGGAGTGGTGATGGGAGTTAGCACTTCGATGGCTACCAAAATTAAATTAAACTTTGGTGATGTTGTAGCCACACTTCTCAATGAAGACATGAAGAGGAAGAATTAAGAACCCTCTTTCAGTGACACTTTAATGGCTATAAGTACTGGAAATAGGGTAAGGATTCAAGATAGAGGAAAAAATAGCAATATAAGGAGGTCCAAATCTGCTCCAAGATCGAAGTCTAGGTGAAGAAATTTTTCTTGTTAGTTTTGTGGAAAATTGGGTCACACAAAAAGAATTTTTGGAATTATAGAAAGGCACAAGATAAGGTGAGCAACAATGAAGTAAATGTTGTAGATGATTGTTTTTTGGTTTTATCAGTAATGACATGACTACAAATTTGTGGGTACTTGATTTCGGTTCCTCTTTCCATGCTACTCCATGCCAGGGTTCTTTCACAAACTACCAAGATGGTAAGTTCGGTAGAGTTTTTCTTGGGGATAATAAAGAATGTGAAATCATAGGAAAAGGTGATGTTATTTTGTCTTTGAAAAATAGAAATACATGGGTCTTGAAGGATGTGAGACATGTTCCCACATTGAAATGTAATTTAATACCAACAAACCAACTTTATGCTCAAGGGTGTAATGTCAATTTTCCTTTAGATACTTGGAAAGTAACCAAGGGTGTTTTGGTGCTTGAAAATGGGAAGACATTGGGTAATCTTTATGTTTTGGAGTTCCATGGTGAAGTGGGAGATATAATAGTAGTTGTGGACAATGGTTTAGAGCTTTGGCATAAGAGGTGCAAACATATGAGCAAAAGAGAACTTGAAGTTATGCTTCAAAGGGATCAACTTCTAGGCCTAAAATTAGTTGATTTGAAGTTATGTGAGAATTTCCTTTATGGAAAGCAGAGTCAGACCAACTTCTTAAAGATTGGTCATTAGAGGAAATCTACACCTTTGGAGCTCATGCACTCCAATGTTTTTAGTCCGACGGAGGTAACCTCCTTTGGAGGTGATAACTATTTTGTTACTTTTCTTGATTATTGCACTCACAAAGTTTGGATTTATATGTTGAATAGAAAATCAAATGTGCTTTCAAAATTTAATACTTTTAAGGTTGTTGTTGAAAATTAGATTGGGAACAAAATTAAATTCCTACTAACAGATAATGGTGGAGATTTTTTCTCTTCTGAGTTTGACACTTTTTGTGCGGATAATGGTATTCATCAAATTAAAGTGGTTCCATTCACCCCTCAAGAAAATGGTGCATCTGAGAAGTTGAATCAAACAATTCTTGAGAGAGCTCGGTGTCTGCTCTCAAATGTTGGATCGGGGAAAGAGTTTTTGGCAAAGGCTTGTAATATTACAATGTATTTGATCAATCGATCTCCTTCATCTTGATTGGATTTTGATATCCCAGAGGAGAGATGGATTGGGAAAATAATTTCTTATCATCATTTGCATGTGTTTGGTTGTGAAGCCTTTGTGCACATTCTTAAGGAGCAATGAATAAAACTTGATTTCAAATCAAAGAGATGTATATTTCTTAGCTATGGTGAGGATCAATTTGGATTAAGCTTTGGGATCCGATTGCAAAAAATAATTACCCACAATTGGGATGTTTTTAATGAAAAAAAATTCCTAGGTTCCCAAAAGTAGAGGCCATCTTTGAATGAATTTATTAATGTTAACTTGTTTGATAATAGCACACATATGGCGAATACACATGGATTTATTCCCTCTATTAATTTTTATCCTTTGAATGCTATTTTATAGCCTCCTTCTATTGGTACACATCATGTAACCATTTCCATACAACCTTCAATAGTGTCTCCCTTACCTCCCAATTTTTTTCACCACCAATGACTTGTGGCATCCCTCATTACACTTATGCATAGGAAAAAAATTATTTAAATTCCATCTTCTATTGTTAATGCACCAACCTTTCATGTTTCTATGTCGCCTTCCTTTGATCATTCACTACCTTTAAGTGTGTCATCATTACCTTTTGGGAGTAGTGTGCAACCTTCATTATTGAGGGAGCCTCCACCAATTACATCCCTGCCTCCCATACATTCATCACAGTCTCTTCTAAGTTCAATTTAGTCTTCACAAAGAAAATTTCCAGCCAATGTTGAAATATGGTCCTCTCAAGGTAATACGTAGCCTCCTAGTGTTGGAGATTATGTGCAACCTGTAGAAGAGTCAGTACCTTCTTTAGAAGTTTCTTTGTAGCCAACCAATGTTTTAAATCAAACACATCCCTCTTATGATAATTCACAGCCTCAACTTAGTGCAATGAAACCATTAATTTTTGAATTGCAAACCTCTATATAGAGACAACATAGTTTTTTTCCTCAATCTCTTGGAGTGAAGGGGCAGAGCATTGGTAGAAATGTATAGGGACAAGGTGATATATAATCTGATAATGAAGGCATCCAAAATCAATTACAACGACTTGATTTGGATTCTAATTTGCAAGAACAGGATCCTCAGTTAAGGTAGTCTACCAGGGAGAAAAGGCATCTGACAAAATTTGAAGATTATGAATTATTGCTCTTCGATCAGTTAGAGCCTACAACATTCAAACAGGCTTATAAAGATGAAAATTCTATCAAATGGATGGAGGTAATGCAAGAAGAAATTGAGTCATTGAAGGCTAATGATACATGGGATGTGGTTACTCTTCCACCAAATTGAAAACCTCTAAAGAATAAATGGGTGTATCAACTAAAAGAAGAACATGGAGGTAGTAAACGATACAAGGCCAGATTGGTTGTGAAGGGATTTGATTAGAAATAGTGGATTGATTTTAATGAAATTTTCTCACCAGTTGTTAAAATGACAACAATTTGTGTTGTTTTGGGCATGGTATTTATTTGGGACCTTGAGCTTGAGCAACTTGAAATGAAAATGGTGTTTCTTCACGGGGATATTGAAGATGAGTTGTATATGGAGTAGCCTGAAGGTTTTGCTAAATAGGGTCAAGAGCATTTATATTGCAGATTGAAGAAAAGTTTGTATGGGCTCAAGAAAGCCCCAAGATAATGGTATCTAAAATTTGATAGCTTCATGATTCAACAATATTTCAATCATTGTGAATTAGACCCGTGCATTTATTATAAGAAGCTTGATAATGGTGAGATTGTTATTATTTTACTTTATGTTGATGATATGTTGGTTATTCGCACTAGTGTGAGGATTGTTTGTGAATTAAAGTAACATTTAGCTCAATACTTTTCCATGAAATATTTAGGGGCAATGAAGAGGATTCTTGGGATGACAATAATTAGGGATAGAAAAGAAAGAGAAATTAGATTATCTCAAGAAAAATATATTGAAGAAATCTTGGATAGGTTCAATATGAAGAATTCCAAGTGTATTAGTACTCCATTGGCTGATCACTTTCGCTTATCTTCAGCTACATGTCCAAAAAATCAAGAAGATCAAGAAAATATGAAAGGTGTTATGTATTCTTTTGCAATTGGGAGTTTCATGTATGCCATGGTTTCTATTCATCCAGATATTACTCACGTAGTGGAAGTTGTGAGTAGATTTATGAGTAATCCAAGTGAAACTCATTGGTAGGCAGTTCAATGGATTTTATGCTACTTGAAAGGTATCTCAAATTATGTTCTATTTTTTTGAGGCAAGGACACTCAATTGTGAGGTTATGTTGATCTGAATATGGCTGGAGATTTGGAAAAATAGGGGTCTACTATAGGTTATGTGTTCACATTTGTTGGGGAAAAAATAAGTTGGGTTTCACGGTTACAATAGGTGGTTGTACTCTCATCTATTGAAGAAAAATGTATTTCTCTCACTAAAGGAGCAAAGGAAATGATATGGTTATAGTGGTTGTTGGGCGAATTATGGTGTAAGCAATCATTTTTCACTTTTTTTTGTGATAGAAATAGTGCTATTCACTTGGCCGAGAATTTTGCTTTTCATAATAGGACCAAGCATATAGAATTAAGGTATCATTTCATTCGATATGTTCTTGATGAGGGTAAGCTATAGGTAGAGAAGATTGATACAAAATTGAATCCAATTGGTGCTTTAACCAAGAATTTTTGGAAGACACAAATTTGCAGCAATTGTTGGGTATTTTGAAGCCCTATGGTTTATTTTCTTGACCATTTTCTATAGTGGCTTTTGGTGGCTTTTGGTCTTCCTTCTTGAAGACTCTTCTTCGAATGGTTATTGGAGAATGAGTGTATTGTATTGCATTTCCAATATGATTTTCTATTATTGTTGTGATTGTTCATTGATGTACTATGAAAAAAAAAGATTAATAAAATGGAGATTCCCCTTGTTTGAGAGTGGATGTAGTCTATATGACAAACCACTATAAATTCAATGTTCTTGTTTTCATTTGACCTTTAATTTTTGTTCTTAATTTTATGCAATTATTCTTTCTTTTATACAATTGTAAATTCATCTACACTACCTCACGGATCTTAATGCATCTTACCTTGTTGTGAGTGATATGTGGGAAGGCTAGTTCAAACCACAAAAAAAACATTGAATAAATTATCTTCCATTCCATTACATACATTTTATACTTATAGGCTTGAGTTAGTCATTACGGGTTTCGTAGACAAAAAAATGGATGTATTTTGTTTACTTGATTTCATGTTTTATTTCATATTCAAGCTAGTCTTTTTGACATAGAAAAGTAATTTAAGCAAGTCTGATTTTTATTTTTTGTTTTTCAGGAGAGAGGGTTTGAGAGAGAATTTATAAAATTTCAAGGATTAATTAAAATACTATGTTTCTTTTCCTTTTTTTATATGTTCACTTTCACTCTTTAAATTTTTTTCTTTAATTCTATTATTTTTCTTTTCAATTTCAAAAAAAAAAATCATTAAATCAAATTGTCTAGTTCATTTGTTTCTCCTAGGACAATAAAAATAATATAATTTATTTATTTATTCAAAAGTTAAATATTTTAATCTATTTGTTTGAAACCAAAAGAAAATTTTCAAATAACAATTTTAATTAATTGTAATGATTTACATAACATTGTTAATGCATATTAAACAAGTCTCATGTTGTGGTGAGTACTTGCCTTGATAGTTTGAGATCAATAAACTCTGCAAATTTAATCTATTGTAGAGAGTGAATATTATATTAATTTTATAATTATCTATTTTATATTTATAAAATAATATTATATAAATATATTATTAGACATTTAATCAAAAATATTTGTTAAAAATAATTTCATTTTGATACAAAAATATTAAATTTAGACACTAAATTTAAATAAATTAAATCAATAAACCAATTATTGTAGACATTACTTATTTTGAGTAAATAAAAACAATAGAAATATAACACTTATAATAAATGTAAAGCAATTTTGCCTTCAATTTTTTTCGTTTTTGTCCCTTCCCTTTTTCAGCTTCAGTATGAATCTACGCTTAAAGAAGAAAAGACTGGTCCTAAAGGTGCGTAATGCACCACATGGTGGTTGTGCAAAATTTTTATATCATTTTCCTTTTAGGCATGGCCTAGGGCACGTGTCAGCTTGTCGGGGATTATCTTCAAAGCTATTCTTATAAATATGAGATTTCTCGCCTACTCGACACATCATCTATTCGCTTCGGGTAGTTTTGTATTTTTGTGGAGTGATCTTATTGGGTGGAGTTTTTCAGAATGCAATGGGTGTCTTTATTTTGGGATAGAACCTTTGAGTTGGCATCATCAATCTATATGGTTGATCAATCAGATTTTTTCCAGGCTATGTTAAAATCTGATTGTTTTCTAACAACTATCTTTACTAAATATCTAAAGCCATTAATGAAGTAGTTGGGACTTAATGAGTGAAGATTGTTGCGATCTAAGATAGGATTGTGGGCTATCAAGTGAAAGCATCTAGTAGTTTCTACTTTTGGAATGTTGGTGGTGGTGTTCTCTTCTTCCAATTATAAATAGGGGTTGGCAACATAAGAAAAAAAGTTAGAAAATTTACTTTAAAAAAATTTCTAAGGAGATAGATCTAGTAGGGAATTTATATTTCTAGAAGTATAAAGTTTAATATAATATTGTTATTCTTTGGAATGTTATATTTTAACTCAAACTATCATCGAATTGGCATGTGACCTTTATTTCTCACTTCATATATTGTTGGGTCGATCTATTTAGTGGAAATCTTTGAAACTGTGCATGTTATGGCCTTTTTCAAGTTTCTTCTTTATGTTTCATTCATGTTAAAAACATTGTGTTAAGCTTATTTTGATAGTTTAGGTAGCTAATTTTCATGTTGTTAAGCTTCTATGTTAAATGATAGCTTTTGGAAATCAAATTATGTCTATTGAAATTTTCCATTTTCTGTAAAAAGTTATTTTTTTCCATATTATGCCATAAAGGGAGAAAGGGTTCTATAATTTTCTAGATATTTCTATTAATCTGTAGATTTTTCTTATGTTTGATAGGACCTTAATGGGTGCTTCCCACAAGTATATTTGAAATACTACATTGTGCTTTCATTAATCCTTTGTTTCTCATTCTTTTCCCAACAATGAAAGGTCTACGATATTTTGTGTCTATCATATCAGTTATAAGGAATAAGTTAAGGTTTGAAATGTTGTAAAAGGTTTGGCACATCACCATTTTTATGTTTTATTTTCATTTCTTTCGACCTTTTTCCCCCAACACAGAGAAGAGATGGCTTTCTAGAAAACCTCAAAGGTTATTCAGTGAGGCCCAAATTGGTCCTCCACTCATTGAATTTCTCATAAGACTACTAGAGAGGTGTAAGCTTTGATGATAAATAGTTTATTTTTGGTGTGCTTGGTGGGATATAAGTTTTTTGAACATCTGATTAGAAGTCAAAAATATTTCTTAAATCGGATCAAGAAAAGAGGCTAGAAATTTCATGCCCAAAATTCAAACAAGACTGTCTTCAAGAGGCCATTTCTAGTACTCCCAAAAACCTGTCTTGGTATCAAGGAGAATAAGACTTATAGGTTCCATATCACTTGTAAGGAGAAATAGGGCAAGAAGTGTTAGCCCAAGATCTAGAGCTTTATCTACTCCACTAGGAGGTCAAACTTTTCAACTTAGAATACTAGTATACCCTATCCATAGGAATATATTTTTAATGGCTCATCGAGGTGTCCCTGCTCCTGGAAATTTTGTAATCTAGCATAGTGGTAGTCTACTACAACTATCTACACCCCCAGATGTATGGCCTATCGTACCTACCAATTCTCTCAAATCCATCTCGAAGTTTTTTGGGGAGGATTTCAAAACCCCCTTTGTTGTGCACTTTTTGCACACACACCCCACCGAAGACAGGGGCCCTCTTTTTCTTCTACATCTTTGTAGCTTGGCTTTGTCAATTTTTGGTTTTGCTCTTCTTGGGAGGTTATGTTGGGATTAAGTCTAGATTTGATTTGATAAGGGCGGTATCTAAGGCTCTAGGGGCTCTATGCTTGTCTTGGAAATTGGAAATTAGGATTTTGAAGTAAATTTTAAATGTTATGTGTAAATATTTTGTACCAATGCATAGAGGATGAAAAATTAGGCCAAGTTTCTTTTTGAACTTTTCAAAAATTCCTTCCAGAGAAAAAGTTATGGGGTTTCAGAGATTTTGACCAGCTAAGGATTTCAAGATTTTCCCTTCCTAGCAGATTTTCCCTTCCTGGCGGATTTTCCCTTCCTAGTGGATTTTCCTGGTCTCCTGTCAATTTTAGGATTGTCCCTTCCTAGTGGATTTTCCCTTCCTCCTGTCAATTTTGGGATTTTCCCTTCCTAGCAGATTTTCCCAGCCTCCTGTCAATTTCAGGATTTTCCCTTCCTAGCAGATTTTCCCGGCTTCTTATCAATTTTGAGATTTTCCTGACCTCCTATCAATTTAAAGATTTTCCCTTCCTAGCGGATTTTCCTGGCCTCCTGTCAATTTTGGTATTTTCCCTTCCTGGCGGATTTTTCTGAACTTCCTGTCATGATTTTCCTGAACTTCAAAATTTATTAATAAGGTTAAATTTCTGAAATTTTATGACAAAGTTGAATTTTCCAAAGGTTTATTTATGGTTAATTTTAATGTTTTATGGTTTGGATTTTCACATGTGAGCTATTGATGATTATATTTATTTGTTTTTCAGGAAGGAGGACTTGCATATGCATTCGTGTTAGGAGGAAAATCCGGAAAATATTTTAAATGCTGATTTGCATATGAATCAATGCCCAGTTGTTCAAATGAACCCATTTGCATATGGATATGTGCCCACGTTGTGCTTCCAAGAATATTTCAAGCTATGCTTTTACTTACAAATCAAATATTTAAAATGCACCTATATAAGAATTTGTGCCACAACTGGAAGATATGTTTCAAATATGGAGTGACATGTGATGTTTTTACTCTCCAATCAATTTTTTTTATCAAAATCGAGGTGGCAGATTGTTGATTTCTTATTGCTCCTGTCTGTAACAGAATTTATGCTATTGGATGATGATGTACCACATTTTTAAAAACCCTAATGTAAATTCTTAGGGTTTCTTGAGGATTAATTGAAGCCATTGTATTGAATTTAATCATGTCCCTTGATTTAAGAATGTAATATCTATAAAAGGGCTATGCCTTCTCATTTGTAAAGGTAAGGAAGGGTTAGAGAATAGCTAATTAGAGGCTACAAAGCAAAAATTGGCTAAGTTAGAGGTTATATTATGCAAGTCAGTAGTTGTAGGAGAAGAGAGAGCAAGAAGACTATTATGTAAATGTTGAGAAGATAATCCATATGGGTTGTTGATTTGGCAAACATTGTGTTATGTTTCAAAATTTTTATGGTTTCTTGTTCTTGATTCTCAGTGTTAGATGTTAGTTTTCAGTTCTTTCATGATAATGGTAAAATGTTAATGATGTTGATCGATCTCCAGTCCATACTTTTAGCAATTTTTTGATTGTAAATTATTATGTAAAGTTAGTTTGGGCCTTACTTTGTGCTTAGTTCAATTGTTAATGCTTGTTTACATTGTACCATTTACTAGGTATGTGGATGTATGTTCATAGTATGAAAATCTTCAGTTTCCTTAGAAGATTGCACCATTTCTATGTAGTTGCAGGCTTGTCCTTGATCAAGCGGAGATTGGTTTTGTTGGAGATTTTTCCATTTGCAGCATTCATCATTGTTGTGATTGATTTTAGGTGTAATTTTAATCTTAGGATCTCTCTTAAACTCTTATCTTTTGCTATTTATTTTATTATTTGGGTTAGATTTAGGAATTTGAGTATCAATATATTGTGAAATCTGATCCAGTATTTTTTTGTAAGGCCCTTTGTGATTACCAAAATTTTCACATTATCTCTGAGTTGTTTCACTACATTTTCAAGACCTGATATTAGAGACCTTGGGGTTATCTCTTTGTCCATAGAGATTTACCTTTCAAGAGAGATAGGATATCATATTTTGTTTGAGTTGTTGCTATGCAGAAAACACCATCAATAGATTGGCGTAGAACGAGGGCCTGAATAAGCAAGCTAGATCAATTTTTGTCTGCCATTTCTCCTGAGGGATTTAGAAGATGAACGAGGTCTACACCAAGAGAAGAAGAGTTCCAAGAATTAAAAGCTCCTTCCAGATCAAGAAGGACCAAAAGAAAGGGAGAATTATCATCTACTCATCATTTTCACCATCCTCACCTTCATCAAGTCTATCTTCATCTGATTTTGAAGCCATCCCCATTCAGTAGCCTCAACTAGTCATCCATTAGCCTTTACCACCCCCACTTCCACCAATGGATTTCTTGGCGAACAACCGATCTCCATTATCCTTCAACAACTACAATTCTATGCCAAATAATCCTGAGCTTTTCTACTCTAAGTTTCACATTAATGATCCCAAAAGGACTGCTGGAGAGCACATTAGGATTTTTAAAACTACCCTCAAGGATAGGGGAATTAATCATGAGGATTTGGCATGCAGACTTTTCCTATATTTCATTGGGGATGAGGAATTTAATTGGTATAACCATCTTCCTACTAAGTCTATCACTGCTTGACTTCAATTGGAGACTACATTTTTATAGAGATTTGAGATCCCAATTAGTGCCAATGAGTTACTTCTATAGTTTACTAGAGTCAAGAGGGAGGAAAATGAACCAATAGGGTCTTTCAATAATAGATTTCATAGGGCTTATGCTAGGTTGCAATCCCCTTATGTTGTAGATGATGCCTCTGCTAGGGAGGTTTATTATGAGGCTTTGGATAGTTTAACATTTGCCTTTGTGAAATGGAGAGAAAACCCTCCTATCATCCTACTTGAAGCTTATGATGTGTCTGTTAAAGTGAGTACAAATTTGAGGCAACACTTGTCTGGACCCTTGCCATTAGCTAATCAAACAATTATGTTGAGTTCAACCCCTCAATTACCTTTGGTTTCACACCCGAGTCAACCCTTGAATCAAGCCCCACCCATGACAAATTACCATCCAAATATGAATCAACCTACATTCTCTCACCAACAAGCTAATATACCTAGTTACTTTTAGAGGTTTGAGATATTTAACCAATCCTCAAACCATGGGTTCCATTCTATTTATATGCAGAGTTTAGCTGGTGTTGTTCCTCCATCAAACAATGCAGACAAGGAGAGGTTGGATGAACTCACAAAGCTAGTAAAGAAGATGGCCCCTGAAGTCACCTAACTAAGGAACCAAAACAATCAACCTCAAGCCATCAAAAGGGGAAATTAGTTCAATTGTGATCAAGATCAGGGGAAAAATCTTGATATTAGACAATATTTTAAAGATCAACACTCAGGGTGAACATTTGATAGAAGGTAGCTACCATGTCAAAATAGGACTTGGGATAAAAGGCCTAACAATGAAGGATTCCTAACATCTTTGGAGCATCCAAACAATCAAGAAAAACCCCCAGCTAGTGTATATCTGGCAGAAGCAGCTCTGTCCTATTTTCTAGTAGAAGATCCAACATACCAACAACAATTTGAGTGGACAAGAGATAGTACCATCTAATCCTTATGACATATCAGTCTTGGTGGTGGATCATGCCCCATTTCCAAGGAGCGGGGAGAATGGACCAAAAGAAGAATAAGACAAAAGTGCTGAAATAGAGTATGCATACAATGAAGAGTCTATAGTTCAATCTTTTCAAAGTGATGAGGAGAATGATAATGGTCCACTAGAGGTAGAAGAGTAAGTATGGTTGTTAGATCATACAAAGGATGCACATCAAACTATGAAGAATGAGTCTCCAATAGAATAATTTCAACAAGCTACCGAAGAATGCCCAATAGAAGAGTCAACTAGCATTGGATCTGAGAAAGGCATAGCATTAAATGCTGAGGTGGCCCTAGAGGAGGTTGATCTTTCAAATGAGGAGCTTTAGCAGATTATCAATGAATGTCCCATGAAGAAAATTGAAGGAGCTGATGTTGCCGATAAAGAAGTTGATATTCCTAAGGGTTACAGTTACAAGCCTGAACTAGTGCCAACAAAAGAATTTAGGGAGTCTTCTTATTCATCTAATTCTATTTTTTCTCTATCTATTGATGAACTGCATATTGGAAATTCATAGATTTTATGCATTAATGATGGGATAACTAATGTGGTTCATATTGATACGCAGGAAAAATTAAATGATGCTGAAAACAATAATATTATAGTCATAATTGAGCACATGGTTGTAGGTAAAAATGTGCTTGAGGATCAGTCTATGATGCCACCTGATGAACATCCTACAGAGAAAATTATTATGCATGACAAAGATTATGCAATTCTATCACTAATTCCTCACGGAGATACTCAAATAGGTGAAAATTTCCATGATGTTAATTCTTAATTTGTTGAATCTAATTTTCACCTTGAATTTCTCATTAATGACTTTGATTTTGTTGCACATGTTTCAAATGCAAGAGGAATACTACATCATCAATTGAGACCTCCTGACCTCATGGGCATCAACTCTTCACAATCGAAGGATAATGAACACAACATTCATTCTGAACAAGCAAAACACCAAGTTGATTCTTTCCTTGCTGAAAATTATGAAGCTTATCATTTTGGTTATGGAGGTTTAGGGAAGACAACGTGCATATGGATTTATCATGGTTTCAAAGAGTTGCCTTAGTTGCTGATTTTTCCTATTGGGAATGTTGAGTTTGAATATTACATTGTTGAGGTTTATTTTTCTAAATATAAGGATGAATTTTAGTTCTTGAGGATTGTTACCATTGTATTATTGCTTGTTTGTGCATTGATGAACCATTTGGGAATGGGTTTCAGTCTGCCTTGTCTAATCATGAGCCATTTTGAGTCTCTTTGTACATAGTTTCATTTGAATAAATGCAGCTTGCCCTATTGTTCTTTTGATTTAGTTTGTTTTCATTTTCTTTAGGATTAGTTTTCTTTGGTTGGTTTGGTTGGCTTTAGTTTAGATTGCTTTGCTTTGCCTTTGGTTGGATTATGTGCTACTTTTGGTTTTGATTTGGTTGTTTTCTTTGTTTCTCTGGCTTGGTTTCCCCTGTTTTCTGTTGGGAGTGTCTTATGCGCACAACAACAATTATTTAATCTAGGACTATTTTGGGTATTCCTTTTACAAAACCTAATCATCCTTCCATGATATGTTTGTGGAAGTCTTCTATTCAGTGTCACATGTGCTAAATATTTAAAATGGACAACGTCATTGGATTGAATTAGCTCCTGAATGTGCTTGAATCTTATATTTTACACACATCTTAAGAATCTTGAGGTTGTTGTAGGATCTTCATGAGGTCTTGTTAAGTGAAAAATCTTATATTTATACTATAGTGCCACTGTGATTCTTAGCCTTGAGTGTGAGCTTCCTTTCTTACAAGTTGAAATGAAAAGAAATATCAAAAAAGAAAAAGAAAAGAAAATACTGAATATCAAAAGAAAGTGAGTTCAACTTTTTAGGGGGATATGAATATCTCTATCAGGGCTATGGACGCCTGACTGGAAGTAGAGCTATGTTTAGGAGAATCATAGTGATAACCTCATCGAGGCTATGGATGCCTAACTGGCAACAAGGCTCTATCCAAGTTTCTTTTGAAGTTAGAATATTTATGTAGCTTAATATGACTAAACTTGGTTTCTTGAAGAACCTTAAGGAGGGAAATTTATACACTTGCACACACTTGGATTTCGAGCACAAGAAGGGCTAGCTTGTCCATTGATTTTGAAACTTTAGTTTACTTGTTGACTTGATGTGAGGATTGAAACCAATGATTTTGGGTTCTTGATTTCAGTTTGTCATCAAAATGCTCTGGAGTATTTTCCCCAATGGAGTTGCCATTTGTTGTATACTTTTTGCACACATGTCCCACCAAAGGCAAGGACCCTATTTTTCTTCTACATCTATGTACCTTGGCTTTTTCAATTTTTGGTTTTTCTCTTCTTGGGAGGTTATGTTGGGATTCCGGATTTGATTTGATAAGGGCAGTATTTTGAGGCTCTGGGGGCTCTTTGCTTGTCTTGGAAATTGGAAATGGGGATTTTGAAGTAAATTTTCAATGTTATGTGTAAATATTTTCACACCAATGGATAGAGGATGAAAAATTAGGCCAAGTTTCTTTTTGAAGTTTTCAAAAATTCCTTCCAAAGAAAACGTTATGGGGTTTCAAAGATTTTGACCAAGTGAGGACTTCGAGATATTCCCTTCCTGGTGAATTTTCTCAGCCTCCTATCAATTTCGGGATTTTCCCTTCCTAGCAGATTTTCCCAGCCTCTTGTCAATTTTGAGATTTTCCCTTCTTGGTAGATTTTCCCGGCCTCCTATCAATTTCAGGATTTTCCCTTCCTGGTAGATTTTCCCGGCCTCTTGTCAATTTTGGGATTTTCCCTTCCTGGTGGATTTACCCGGCCTCCTGTCAATTTTGGGATTTTCCCTTCTTGGCAGATTTTCCCCACCTCTTGTCAATTTTAGGATTTTCCCTTCTTGGCGGATTTTTCCAAAATTCCTATCACGATTTTCCTGAACTCCAAAATTTTATGACGGAGTTGAATTTTCCAAAGGTTTATTTATGCTTAATTTTAATGTTTTATGGTTCGTATTTTCACATGTGAGCGATTAATGATTATATTTATTTATTTTTTTAGGAAGGAGGACTTGCATATACATTTGTGCTAGGAGGAAAATCTAGAAAATATTTTAAATGCTGATTTACATATGAATCAATGCCCAGTTGTTCCAATGAACCCCGTTGCATATGGATATGTGCCTAGATTGTGCTGCCAGGAAGATTCCAAGCTTTTCTTTTACTTACAAATAAAATATTTAAAATGCACCTACATAAGAATTTGTGCCACAGCTAGAAGATATGTTTCAAATATGGAGTGACATGTGATGCTGTTTTTACTCTCCAATCAGAATTTTTTTTTTGAAAATCGAGGTGGTAGATTGTTGATTTCTTATTGCTCTTGGCTATAACAAAATTTATGCTATTGGATGATGATGTACCATATTTTTAAAAACCCTAATGTAAATTCTTAGGGTTTCTTGAGGATTAATTGCAACCATTGGATTGAATTTAATCCTGGCCCTTGATTTAAGAATGTAATATCTATAAAGGGGCAATGCCTTCTCATTTGTAAAGGTAAGGAAGGGTTAGAGAATAGATGATTAGAGGTTGCAAAGCCAAAATTGGCTAAGTTAGATGTTAGATTCTGCAAGTCAAAAGTTGTAGGAGAGGAGAGAGTAAGAAGACTGCTATGTAAATGTTGAGAAGATAATGCAAATGGGTTGTTGATTTGGAAAACATTGTGTTATGTTTCAAAAGTGTTATGGTTTCTTGTTCTTGATTCTCAGTGTTAAATGTTAGTTTTCAGTTCTTTCATGATAACGGTGAAATGTTAATGATGTCGATCAATCTCCGGTCCATACTTTTAGCAATTTGCTGATTGTAAATTGTTGTGTAAAGTTAGTCTAGGCCTTATTTTGTGCTAAGTTCAACTGTGAATGCTTGTTTACATTGCTCCATTTACTGGGTATGTGGATGAATGTTCATAGTTTGAAAATCTTCAGTTTCCTTAGAAGATTGCACCATTTCTGTGTAGTTGCAGGCTTGTCCTTGATCAAGCAGAGATTGATTTTATTGGAGATTTGTTTGTTTGCAACATTCATTATTGTTTTGATTGATTTTAGGAGTAATTTTAATCTTAGGATCTCTCTTAAACTCTTATATTTTTCTATTTATTTTATTATTTGGGTTAGATTTAGGAATTTGAGTATCAATATATGTGAAATATGATCTAGTATTTGTATGTAAGGCCCCTTGTGATTACCAGGATTTTCACATTATCTTTGAGTTGTTTCACCACATTGTCAAGACCTGACATTAGAGACCTTTTGGTTATCTCTTTGTCCATAGAGGTTTTCCTTTTAAGAGAGATAGGATATCATATTATGTCTGAGTTTTTGTTGTGTAGAAAACACCATCAACACCCTTCAAACATATCCAAGAAATAGTGGAGGTATGAAGAGTACATAGTATAGAAAAAGAGAATATTTCTCTTAGGTTATTGGCCATGTATTTCAAGGGAAAAGACCAGGATTGGTATAGGTCTTTGGCTTCTAGTTCTATCCGCTCTAGGGATCAGATTGAAGAGAAGTTGTTTGAGAATTTCTCCAAAAAGGGAGATCACTCATCATTGTTGTAGTAATTAATCACCGTTAAAAGGGACCTGCAAAAGGTCATGAGTGACTTAAACACTAGGTTTCACAAAACCTGGTAAAGAATTCCTATGACCGCTAGGCTTCCGATGGCTATGGTGTTCATATTTTACCTAAAGGCTTTCAATTTTTTTATCATGGTCATGGTAACCTCTATGGGAGGAGATATTTTTCCCGATGCATATGATCTAGTTGTGCACATAGAAAATAGTTTGATTGATGTCAGGAAGATTCCACCATGACCCCCAATGCCCATATTCGTGGAAATCTCTAGTGGCCCCCTATAAAAAATTACATCAAGCACCTCTGCTCCATAAACAACCACGTCTAGTATACCACCATCGATGTGTGTATACCTTGGCGTATACCCAACCACATTAGGCTCCTCTTCATTAGTGATAGACGTCAATGATATGAAGAATCTCATGTGGTATTTTACAAATGAGATAGTCCTCATTCGATGACTACATGAAGCACCTCTGAAGAAATTCATGTGGAACTATCAAGGGGGAAGGCCATATTATCAATAGAAAACATACCAAGGAGCCTTGAAAAGAGGATTTCAGTAACCGACCCTCACAAACCAGATAGTCCTGATTACCATGTCACTTCAAGTTGTCAAGAATAGTCCAATCAAAGATTTAGTCCTAGGCTAGAACAACCTACTGGAAGATAAAAATATATGGTGCTTCCTGTGAAATGATAGTCATATTCCCTAGAACTATCTAAGGAGAGATCTACAATAGAAGACTGCAGAAAAGAGAAGTTGTGGCATGTTCTTGAGCACAGAAGAATATCAGTCTCCCAAAATGGAGAATGCCTTCTTTAGAGTGCAAACAAAACAAATGTATTTAGAACAAGACATGGATATTACACCAGACCAACCATTTTTCACATGGATGGAAGAAGAAGATGCGCTATTTACAAATGATGCATCGATGACTAGTGCCCCACAAGTATAGTAAGAATACAACACAAGGTGAAAAATAATGCTCACTAGAGAATACACGTGTCAAGCTTTTCCGCATCCACAACCACATGAACTTTAGCCACAAGAAAAATAAGCCATGCAAGCCTAATCAACTCAAAAATCACAAGCTATATCATTGCTAGAGAAGGAGATAGAAAAAATGCTAAGCCCACCCACATTAGATTGCCCTTACCCAAAGATGAGAGAGATACCATCATTCAAACCCAAGGTCCCACCAGTCGGAATGCTCAATGTGGTTGAAAAATTAAAGAAGGCACTTGTTACCATATAATTGTGGCATGTTATATCCATTCCTAAATGAAGGAAGAACTAATACCTCAAATGGATGCAATTTTGTTGTGCAATCAAGTTAAAGAAAAAGAGCTCGTGTCAGACCCCTAACCTTCAAGATCCATGAAATATGTGAATGTCATGGATAATGAAAAGATTAAAGAGGTAAGAAAGCCAAATCCCACACCTTTCTTTTTAACACTTATTTTGGGAGATAAGATTTTACACAATAACATGACTGATTTGGGAGCTAGTACTATGGTCATGCCTAAAAAATTGCCCAATTCCTTGAAACTCAAGTATGAGCCTCTTGAGAAAGGAATCATGCAATTGGATGGGAATAAATTTATGACTGTCAGTTGCATCAAGGATCTATCTTTGACCCTCTTCTCATGTCCAAGAAAAATAGTCATGGAAAAGTAGTTGTGATAGACATCACCCCAATATTTAGGACGTGTCTTTCAAGGTACTTTATAGCGAAGCTTGGTGGATATTTAGTGCTCAATTGGTCTCATCTGATATTGTGGACCAAGCATGGGTAAAATATTAAAATCATGTCTGAATCTTTGCATTCATAACACATAGTGAACAATGAGGTCCTATACTTTGAAGTAGTGCATACCTCCTCACAAAGGGAGATGTATTGTGTAGAAATGTTAGAAGATGAGGACACAAGTGATTGGACGCCCAAAGAGGAGGTCCTCCTCAACCATTTTATTGACTTTGACCCATTTGAAAACTTTCATGCTACCAGATTAGGCACCTATGTGATCTTTGATGATGATCAAATCTTCCCAAAAATTGATAAAAGAACAAGAAGAGCTTAGTGGTCTAGGTTACAACAGTCTATGGATGTTATATTTTTATGGCACCAAATGCAAGGCCATTTCTAGAGCAAGTGTCTAATTAGTATCCTCGACTAGATCAAAGATCCTCAAAGCTTTCCATTTCTAGTTCCCCTACTCAAATAATGATGCAGTGTATGAGGCCTTGGTCCATCATTTGTTCCTCATAGAACTGATGGGAATGAAGAGAGTACAAGAATTTAGAGATTCAAAGCTATTCTTATAAATCTAAGATTTCTTGCCTACTCGCCACATTATTTATTCACTTTGGGAAATTTGTATTTTTGTGGAGTGATCTTATTGGGTGGAGTTTTTCAGAATGCGGTGGATGTCTTTCTTTTGAGATGGAACCTTTGAGTTGGCATCATTAATCTATATGGTTGATCGATCATATTTTCTGACAGCTATCTTTACTAAATATCTAAAGCTATTAATGAAGCAGTTGGAACTTAATGAGCGAATATTGTTGTGATCTAATCAAGATCTAAGATCAGATTTTGGGATATCAGGTTAAGACATCTGGTGGTTTCTACTTTTGGAATGTTGGTGGTAGTGTTATCTTCTTCCAATTATAAGTAAGGGTTAGTAGCATAAGAAAAATGTTTAGAAAATTTATATTAATTTTTTTTCAAAGGAGATAGATCGAGTAGGGAATTTATATTTCTAGAAGTAGAAAGTTTTACTTAATACTGTTATTCTCTGGAATGTTATATTTTAACTCAAACTATCATTGAATTGGCATCCAAATTTTATTTCTCAGTTCATATATTATTGGGTCGATCTATTTAGGGGAGATCATTGAAACTGTGCATGTTATGGCCTTTGTCAAGTTTCTTCTTCATGTTTCATTCATGTTAAAAACATTGTGTTAAGCTTATTTTGATAGTTTGGGTAGCTAATTTTCATGTTGATAAGCTTCTATGTTAAATGATAGATTTTGGAAAATAGATTATGTCTATTGAAATTTTCCATTTTCTAATAAAAAGTTATTATTTTCCATATTATGCCATAAAGGGAGAAAGGGTTCTATAATTTTCTAGATATTTCTATTAATCTGTAGAGTTTTCTTATGTCTGATCGGACCTTAATGGGTGCTTCCCACAAGGATATTTGAAAGACTACATTATGCTTTCATTAAGCCTTTGTTTCTCATTCTCTTCCCAACAATGAAAGGTCTATGAAATTTTGTGTCTATCATATTAGTTATAAGGAATAAGTTAAGGTTTGAAATGTTGTAAAAGCTTTGGTGCATTTCCATTTTTATATTTTATTTGCATTTATTTCAAAAAAATTCCTCCAACATAGAGAAGAGATGGCTTTCTATAAAACCCTAAAGTTTATTCAGTAAGGTGCAAATTTTTCCCCCACTCATTGAATTTCTCATAAGATTATCAGAGAGGCACAAGCTTTGATGATCAATGGTTCTTTTTCTCGTGTGCTCGGTGGGATAGAGTGTGTTTGAACATCTGATTAGAAGTAAAAAATATTTCTTAAATTAGATCAAGAAATGAGGCTAGAAATTTCATGCCCATAATTCAAACAAGAGTGGAGCTTTATCTACTCCACCAAGAAGTCAAACTTTTCAACTTAGAATACCAATATACCCTATCCATAGGGATATATTTTTAATGGCTCATCAAGGTGTCTTTGCTCCTAGAAATTTTGTAATATAGGATAGATGTAGTCCACTACAACCACCTACACCCCTAGATGTATGGCCTATCATACCCACCAATGCTCTCAAAGCCATCCCAAAGTTTTTTAGGGAGGATTTGAAAACCCCCTTCAAACATATCCAAGAAATAGCGAAGGTATGAAGAGTACATAATATATAAAAAGAAAATATTTCTCTTAGGTTATTGGCCACATCTTTCGAGGGAAAATCCCAAGATTGGTATAGGTATCTAGCTTCTTGTTCTATCCTCTCTAGGGATCAGATTGGAGAGAATTTTTTTGAGCATTTCTCCAGAAAGGGAGATCGCTTGTCATTGTTGTAGTAATTAATCACCATCAAAAGGGACCCACAAAAGGCCATGAGTGACTTCAACACTAGGTTTCACAAAACCAAGGAAAGAATTCCTTTGACCACCAGGCTTCCAATTGCTATGGCATTCATGTTCTACCTAAAGGCTTTAAATTTTTTTATCATTGTCTTGGTAACCTCTATGGTAGGAGATATTTTTCCTAATGCATATGATCTAGTTGTGCACACAGAAAGTAGTCTAATCAACATCGGGAAGCTTCCACCATGACCCCCAATTCCCATATTCATGGAAATCTCTGGTGGCCCTCTAGAAAAAAATACTTTAAGAACCTCTACTCCATAAACAACCATGTAGACTATACCACTATCCATGTGTGTATACCTTGGTGCATAACCAACCACATCAAGCTCCTCTTCATTAGTGATGGACGTCAATGATATGAAGAATCTCATGTGGTCTTTTGCGAATGAGATAGTCCTCATCTGATGAAAACAAGCAACACCTCTGAAGCAAGTCACATAGACCTATCAAGGAGGAAGGACATCTTATCAATAGAACACATACCATGGAGCCTCAAAAATAGAAGGTCAGAAACTAACCCTCATGAACTAGATAGTTTCAATTACCATGCCACTTCAGGCTATCAAGAACAACCCAATCAAAGATTTAGTCCTAGGCCCGAACAACCTAGCGAAAGATAATAATGCATGGTGCTTCCCATGTAATGATAGTCATATTCCCTAGAACTATCTGAGGAGAAATCTACAATAGAAGATTGTGTAAAAGAGAAGCCATGGCATGTTCTTGAGCACATAAGAATATAAGTCTCCCAAAATAGAGAATTCCTTATTTAGAGTGCAAATGCAAGAAATGTCTTTAGAACAAGAGATGGATATTGCACTAGACCAAGATTTTTTCTCATGGATGGAAGAAGATGTAGTATTTACAAATTATGCATTGATGACTAGTGCCCCACAAGTATAATCAGACTACAACACAAGGTGAAAAATAAGGCTCACTAGAGAATACACGCATCAAGATTTGCCACATCCAGAACCACATCAACTATAGCCGCAAGAAAAGAAAGACATGCAAGCCTGAACCAGTCAAAAATCAAAAGCTTTGTCATTGATAGAGAATGAGATAGACAAAGAGCTAAGCTGACCCATGTTGGATCAGCCTTCCCCAAAGATGAGAAAGATACCATAATTCAAACCCAAGGTCCCACCAGTCGGAATGCTCAATGTGGTTGAAAAATGAAAGAAGGTGCCTGTTAACATATCTGTATGGGATGTTATATCCATTCCTAAATAAAATATGTTTTTTCAAGAAGCATTAATGAAGGAAGAACTAATATGATAGATGGATGCAATTTTGTCATGCAATCAAGTTAAAGACAAAGAGATCGCGTCAGACCCCCAACCTTCAAGATCCATGACATATTTGAATTTCATGGATAATGAAAAGATGAAAGAGGTAAGAAAGACAAAGCCCACACCTTTCTTTTTAAAACTTATTTTGGGAGGTAAGATTTTACACAATAACATGATTGATTTGGGAGCTAGTACTATGGTCATTCCTAAAAAAGTGGCTAATGCCATGAAACTCAAGTATGAGCCTCTTGAGAAAGGAATCATTCAATTATATGGGAAGAAATTTTTTACTGTTAGCCACATCAAGGATCTATCTTTGACCCTCTTCTCATGTCCAAGACAAATGGTCACACAAGAAGTAGTTGTGATAGACATCCCCCTAGTATTCGGGATGTGCCTTTCAAGGGAATTTACAGTGAATTTTGGCAGATATTTAGTGGTCGATTGGTCTCATCTGATATTATGGACCAAGCATGGGGAAAAGATGAAAATCATGTCTATCTCCTTGCATCTAGAACACATAGAAAACAATGTGTTCCTATACTTTGAAGTAGCGCATACCTCCTTCTCACAAAGGGAGATGTATTGTGTAAAAATGTTAGAAGATGAGGACACAAATGATTGGACCCCCAAAGAGGTGGTCCTCCTCAACTATTTTATTTACTCTGACCCATTCGAAAACTTTCATGCTACCAAATTAGGCACCTATGTGATCTTTGATGATGATCAAATCTTCCTGAAATCGATAAAAGAATAAGAAGAGCTTAGTGGTCTAGGTAATAATAGTCTATGGATGTTATATTTTAATGACACCAAATGCAAGGCCAGTTCTAGAGCAAGTATCTGATTAGTATCCTGGACAAGATCAAAGACCCTTAAATCTTTCCATTTCCTGTTCCCCTACTCGAATAATGATGCAGTGTATGAGTTCGTGCTCCATAATTTGTTCCTCGCATAACTGATGGGCATGAAGAGAGTACAAGAATTCAGAGATTCAGAGTTGGTTTTAGGCCAAGTTCATGGGTAGGCGGCTACCAAAAATATAAGAATGAAGTCTAATAGATATAGGGTGTGGGATCTGATCAAGAGCTTTGAGGCCTTTAACATTCAAGTTATCTCATGTTCCCAAAATAATATTTCTTATCAAATGGCTTCGATTGGTTCATAATTTGAGCCAATTTCTAAGTCAGCAACGAAGTAAAATACAGTACAGATCATCGTTCGACTGGAAATTCCTGAAAATGATCAAATCTTGCAGGTGTTTGAGGATAATTTTAAAATTACCACTTTTTTATAGAAATCGAGAAAAGCTTTCGACCATTCATAGTCTAAAGAAGAGCCTTCTAAAGGGAAAGTGATCCAACTGAAAGGCAATAATCTCCCCGAGGTTTAATCTCTCCAAAAATATTTTTAACTGGGAGGAAAGGGTATGTGCAGGATCATCATGCAAAAAATAGGCCCTTAAGTGGTGATGAAAATTTAGAAAATCAGAGCTAGGCAACTTGACATAAAATTTTGAATAATTTATCTATATTATTTCAAAAATATGTAAGAATAGAATCTGTAGCAAATTGAATGTAGTTTATAAATGACTAGGTTTTGAAAAAAAAAATCTATTTGGTGAAAATTTGATATTTCAATGTAGTAGTACCTAAATTTCAAGGAAAAAATAAGAAGTAGGTGTCTGTCTAACCACCCTAACCACAATAAAATGATAATATATTTTTGTAATATTTTAGATATAAGTAGAGGACTCATGTCCCAATGTGTTGCATATTTTTTTGTAATTTTTTTTCAAGTAAATAATTAATTATGAATTTCTTATTAAATTTTTTAAAAAATATAAAAACTCGTATGTCTAACCACCTTAATTTGGTCAAAACTTCATGAAATTCTTTTTTTTAATCCTATAGTATGAAAAGCATATAATGTGATTCATGTTTTGGATTCAAAAAATGTGATACCGTTTGAAAGCTATAGATGTTTTTCAATCAGCCTATCAATCAAGAATTTAGTCATAATTCAAATAAAAAATAAATAATAATAATTTATTAAATTCAAAGTAAAGCATAATTTATATTAGTGGAAAGCTGAGAATATCCTTTAAAAATCCTTTTCATTTCATAATTTTTTGTTAAAAACAAATTCATCAGCCACATGCACCATCATATCACTTACATATCACCACTTTTTTGGCCCATCATGATCCTGCACATACCCAAAATGAGAAATAGAAAACATAGATTCACTACTGATGACAAAGATTATGAAGATCTCTATGTCAAAAAAAGCAGAAAGTTAAAGGTTGAAAGGGACATTCCATAGAAGGATAAAGAGAGCCTAAAAGGGCTATGTTCTAGATATGACAGGGTCATAGCTTGGACCTATGATGATTTTAGAGGATACAACCTAGACATAATTTAGCATACTATTGACTTGGCCAAAGGCTCAAATCATGTCTGACAAAAATAAAGGCCATTCAATCCAAAGTTCAAAGCATTAATGGTATAAGAACTCATCAAATTAATCAAATCAAGGATCATATAACCAATCAAATATTCCACCTGGGTGTCTAATCTTGTACCAGTGTGGAAGTAGAATGGAAATATTTGGCTTTGTGTGGATTTTAGGGATTTGAACAAAGTTTCACTAAAAGATCACTACCCTTTCCCATCAATGGATAAAATTCTACAGACCGTGACTAGAGCAGAAATGTTCTCATTTCTCAATGGTTTTTTGGGTTATAACCAGGTCTATGTCAAAGAGGGATTTTAGCATAAAACAACGTTCACTACCAAGAGGTGAAGATTCGCATACTCAAAAATAACTTTTTGTCTCTCTAACGCTAGTGTGACCTTTTAGTGAGCAATGGATATCACTTCTAGGGGGTTAATTAATTAGGTTATTAGAATATATTTGGATGACCTAACAATTTTTTCAAAGTTAAAGGATGATCAATTTGATCATCTAGAAAAGGTCTTCTAGAAATGCCAATAGTTTTGGATTTCCTTAAATCCCAAGAAATGTGTTTTCAGAATGCCCCAAGGAAAGCTACTTGGTTTTGTGGTATCAAAGGAAGGAATAGCTATAGATCTTGAAAGGGTGAAAGTTGTAATGGAGCTACCTCTACCATTCAACCAGAAGGGGCTGCAGTATGTTTTGGGGAAGATTCATTTTGTCAACCGGTTTGTTTTTGACTTTGCATGCATCACAAGACCTATCATGCTAATGTTGAAGAAGAATCTAGTGTTCAAATGGACCCTCGAAGGAAAGATAACTTTCAAGAAAATAAAGGAAGCTATCTCCATGGCATCGGTGTTAGCTAACCCAGACTTCTCCAAGGATTTCTTGCTCTACATTTTTAGCAGCCACCACAACATAGCTTTAGTGCTCACTAAAAAAGATGAAGACAATAGTAGAGAGAATACCATCGCATTCCAGTATAGGAATCTCAAAGGATATGAATCCAAGTACAAATTTGTTGAGAAATATGATTTTTCTATTGTTAAAAGCCTTAAGAAATTCTAACACCTAGCATCAACCAATAGAATCGCCATTCTTGTTTCCCATCCCAGTGTTCTAGAGTATATCATTGAGGGAAAAATAACTAAAAAGGAGGACCAACTCAATTACCAATATCCTAGAATATGATGTAGACATTAGACCAACCAAGTTGGTTCAAGGAAGAGGTCTTTGTGAATACCTGTTACAAGAATTAAGCTCCTAGGCAGAGGGAGAAACCGATTAGGCCTACACAAATCAGTTTGAGTTCAATGAGTCATGGGTTATGGATCGAACACAATATATATGCAAAAAGGACAGCAACATTCTGTGTCACAAAAGATGTTACTACCAACTACAAGGCACCAAGTATGTACTAAATGAGGGTATTTTTTTAAAAATAAATTATGATAGTGTCTTGCTCTAATGCTTAGATAAGCCACAAACGCTAAGAGTTTTAAATGAGTTTCATAGCAGTCCTAAGGGAAAAAATTTCTCTACCAAAAATACTACTTTAAAAATAATGTGGGAAAGATATTACTAACCTTCCATGTTTTTTGAGGTGCACCACGTCATGTGAAAAATGTACTCAATGCCAATATTTTGTTGGCAAGTAGAAGAATTATGCCATGCCACTGAGCTTGATTGTAGCTAAAGAACCCTTTGATCAATGGGGTTTGGATTTCTTTGGGATGATAAATCCTATTTCTAGTGTTGGCCATAAGTGGATACTTACAAAAATCAATTATTTCACAAGATGGATGGAGGACATTGCTCTAAAAAATGTTATGGAAATTAAAATTTTTAATTTTCTTGAGGAGCTGGTAGCAAGGTTTGGTTCACCAAAAACTATTATATCTAATAATGTACGAGATTTTGTGGGTTTTGGGATGTCATAATTTACTCTCAAGCATGGGTTCTACCTCAAGACTTCAACAAACTATTACCCAAAAGGAAATGGGCTAGCAGAATCGACCAATAAGAACTTGATTAGGTTAATTAAGAACATTAGGTTGGAAATACAAAGGGAGTGGCAGAAGCACCTATGAGCCACTCTATGGGATGAAAAAATTACACCCAAAAAAATATGGAAGGTCTCTCCTTACGAACTAGTATATGGAAAGGAGGTGGTTTTACCTATTTCTATAGAGATTCCAGCATTGTAACTATTAAAAGATTTGGAAGTCGAAGAAAGCAACAGAATGGAAGTAAGGTTGGGGAAACTCCTAAACCTTAAAGAAAAAAGGGAAGAGGCATATGAATCCATGATCTGGCACCAGTATATAGTCAAATGGTGGTTTGATACAAATTCCTCCAACCTAGATTTTTGGTAAGGGATCCTGGTGCTAAAGTATGATGAGTGCACTGTAAAACCAAGGCAACATACAAAATTTCAAGCACTATGGAAGGGTTCCTTCCACATTCACACATGCAAAGAAAATAATGCATATGAGCTAGAAGAAATGGATGGAAACATGTTGGATATATTGGTAAATGGTATTCATCTAACAAATTTCTATTTAAGTGCATAAGTTTTTCTAAAATTTTCATAGTTATGTACCATATGTAAAAAAGCTATAGAATATGATTATTTTTGTGAATAATTCATGAGAATAATAGAGGAAGAAGTAGAAGCATATTATATTATATTCATTAAAATATTTACAATGTAATATGATCCTGAAGCTCTGAGAGAAGCTTGAAGCTTTCTCATGCAAACCCTAAAGGAGTTACACTGCAAAAAGGAAAAAAGAGAGGCAAAGCACAAAAAGGTAGTAAATTTAAAGCCTCTAGCTATTGCTAAGAAGTCAAAACAACACTTTGTTGGGTTCTTCTTATTCTTATTCTTTAGTAGGGTGGAAAGGGGGGTCAACACACAATACACATAGGATTGAAAAACCACTAACCTCCGTCCTCATTCCTGCAACTATACACCAGAAATTCAAGTGATTTTTCCAGTCAAGCCCAAGAACGCACTCCACTCTGAAATCCCTCAACAAGAAGGTAGTCGCAAGCTGAGACAACAAGCAATGCCTCTCGAGGTCCATAGTATAAAAATCAGTAAGGAGGGGCAGATAGACCACATCCTCCCCATAATCAGCATGTCTGTGAAGGTCCATGGCATTTGGAATACTGCCACTAGGGATAGCCACTTGCATGATCTCACTAAGCCTGTCCAAATACAGAGAATTGAACATGACATGGCATAGCTCAATTATCCAAGGCTTGGAGATGTCCAAGTCAATCAGATAGGCCACGAAGTGGGAGACAACATTGGATTTACACCATAAATGGTTATTTTCCTTCACATAATCCTTGTCGAGCACCCACTTGAAAGCCACCACAGTGAGGTGGCAATTCTTCCTCACCAGGCGCATAATTCAGTCACTAGGGTAATTTCACCCACGAAGTAATATTGTGGCCTTCGTGATAGGAGCCAAATGGGAGTGCCTAGGCCAGATGTCATGGTGGAAAACAAGTTGAAGCTAGTGAAACAAGAATACAATAGGAAAGCTTGATAACTAAAAGAGATTTTTTAAGTGAATATTTCACTAAGGTGGCATATATATTTATAAGAAAGGTGTTCCAGTGAGCTCAACCAACCGAAAATCCATCTCCCACTAGAAAAAAATGAAGAAAATAATTAAAGAAACTAGAGGGAAAGAGATGAATCATACAAAAAATCTGCAACCAAGCCATGAGAAATAAATTTGGCCTTTGGGAGTAAATGCTCACATATGTCAATCATCACCATGTGTCCATTAACGCCATTAGTTCTAGCATGCTTTCTTATATTAAAGTAAATTGATTAATTTTCTAAGTTCTGAAAAATTAAATATGTACATCTTTTTAGAGTACTTACACTGTGTAAGCACACTCCATGTAGACACCTAAATTTGACCACTTACATTTAGTCAAATTTATCCTTTTTTGTCTAAATACCCTTTTATCCATATTAGTTAAATAATATTGAAATTATTTAATTAATACCCCTAAAGTCTTATAAATCCCTAAGGCATTTAGTTAAATGATTAAATACCTTGCCCCCTTATCCCTTTCTTCCAAAGAATTAAATAAATAACCCACTTACTTAATTCCCTTTATTTCCCATCCACACTTAATCCTAATTCATCTCACAATCCCATCATTAGGGATGTAACACATCCCTAATCCATGATTAAGATGTGTCACATCCTCCAACTTTTGTAAGTTGGATCCTAATCATCATTAGCCACCTAACCCTCTTCTAATCCTTCATCAACTAGTTTAATCATCCCCCTCTTAGTTAACTCTCCCACATTCCAATGGAATTTTTAATTCCCTTTTATTCTTCCAACACCCTTCATGGAATTTTTAATTCCATTTACAATCCCCATGTCCTTTCCAATGGAATTTTAAATCCCATTTATTCACCCAAGGTTTCTCAAGGAATATTTTATTCCTTTTGTCTTCCCCATGCATATTAAAAAGGAACTTTTAATTTATTTGGTCAACTCTTTGATCACAACCTTTGATCCTCTTCCAAGAACCAATCTTGGCCATTCATTCATCTCCCCTCTTGCTAATGACTAAAACACGGCCAATTTGCAACCCTAACACATGACATTCACATTCAAGCATTCAACTTGATTCATTTCCAACCATCATCCTGCACACAATCAAATAGCCATCCTTGCATCCAAATCAAGCATTTACAAGTCGTTATGTTGTTGAAATCGGTCTAGGAGCACATAAATCAATCAATCAACTAGGTCAATCAACTGATCAACTTGGACAAGATAATATCACTCCCTTTCTTGTATTTTTTTCAAGTTCAACTTAGGCCTCATCTTGAGGTGTTGTTTGTGTTTTCCTTGTTTGCATTTCATTTCGTCTTGAATTTTAGACTTCGTAAAAACACCTGCACACATTTATGGCACACCGGCAGGGCCCGTGTCACGAGGATTTTATTTGAAATTTTCTATTGTTTAAATTTTGTAGGTCCAAATTTTATTTACGAAGGTGAAACTACCCAAACAGGTGAGATTTCTCAACACAAGGGTGAAGTTTCCTGACCAGATAGGCAAGCTCGCCTCTTGGGGTGGACTTGACTTTGCACAGGGGGAAAATTGCTCTTAGGCACGAACTTGCCTCCCTTCAGGGGCAAGCTTGCTTGGCCCTCTTAAATAGGTGAACCTACCTTAACAGACAGGTGAACCTACCTTAACAAATAGGTGAACCTGCCTTAACAAACAGGCGAACCTACCTTAACAGCTAGTTCAACCTACCTTAATAAACAAGAAAACCTACCTTAGCAAACAAGTGAACCTACCTTGATAGAAGGGTGAAGTTGAATTTATAGAGGGGAGAATTTTCTCAGCAGATCAGGAGAACTCACCTCGCACATATGCAAATTTGAGGTGAATCTGAAACCCTAATCTTTCATTTTTTGTGTCGTTTCGCTTCCGTTTTCAGATACTAATCCACTAACCCATCTAATTGTGAGTTTCCTTACTTCCACCTAACAATCTATGCATATTTTTCTCATTCGTCCAAGATCGATGGTCTAAAACTACTAACGCATCTTCTATAGAATGATCGGTCTAAGACCCTTAGTTGGTATGTCTGTCATTTTTCATACTAGCTAGGCACATGTAGCTTAAATTAAAGGGTCAATTTACACTTGTTTGTTGTGCTTGGGAGTGGGTTGTTGATGTATCCAATACCCTTGCACCATTCAATGATCTTGGGTGATGAGAAATTGTAGTTCACTCTAGTCCAGTTGAGTCCACCTAGGAGGTGCTAGTGCATCTAAGCTCTCCACTTGCACTACGTGTGAGCTTGGGGACCAACCAAAACATCTAATATCTTCTTCCTTTAGCAGAATCTTCCTAGGATTTCATCACCTAGGGGATGATCCCAACCACATATTACCAATGGGGTATAGAAAGGGGGGAGAGTGAAAGTTGTACCTCAATCCAGTCACGTCATGTTTGGTAGAGCATTGAAGCTAGGGTGATACCTAGATAAGACATGAGGAGTTGGTCTGAGTTTCCATTAAATCTCTCTGGGGCTCTCGACTCACACTTGTGATAAGCTAGTGTTCATGGTTGTGCCCCATGTACCATGCATGTATCAAGGACTCATGGGATAGCCTTGTGAAGACTAGATAGAGACCCTTATCACTAATGCTAGAATCATGTTGTTTGGTGTGTCTTCTTTGTGAAATACTAGTGTTTTTATTTTTAGTTGAGTCAGTCTAGCCTTTTTTTTACTTTTTTTCATGCCTGTCATCCTTTGCCACAGTCCTATCTTTTCTTCAGAGGTGATCTTTCTTCTTCATCTAGTCTAAGTCATCCGGTTAGGAAATTTTGCCTTTGTCAGAGGTGAGTTTGCCTATGGGTTCCTCTCTGAAGTGACCCTGTTTTCACCCATTCTCTTGAAAAGGTGAGTCTATCCATCTCCTAGGTGACTTTTTCGGTCATAAAATTCACCCATCCCTAGGGAATAGTGGAAATTTCTATCCTTTTAGGCAAATTTTCTTGCTTTTTGGGTGAATTTGCTTCTCACAGGGGTGATTCTACTTCCTCGTTCCAGTCCTGTCCAACATCCCCCTTAGAAAATTCACTTTTCCCTTGTACATGGGTGAATTTTTCACCTTCTTGGGTGAATTTTCTTAAGTATAAGGGTGAACTTGCTTAGTACAGGGGAAAATTTGCCTCCCATTCAATTCTTTTTTGTCCGTTCGGGTCCGTTTTGGTGTCCGTTTGGCCGTTTTCTATCATGTTCTTTGTCTTAGTCCCTATTCGAATCTGTTTAGGTGAACTTGCAATTGGTTTGGGTGAATTTTCTCCTAGGGATGATCCTGCTCTGCTGTTTCGGCGAACTTCTAGCTATTTTGGGTGAATTTTCTCTTAGAGGCAATCCTGCTCTACTATTTAGGTAAAATTGCCTGCTATTTTGGGTGATTCTGTAGTTGTTTGGGTGAATTTGTAACTACTTGGGTGAAACTACATCCTTAGATAAGCAAATTTTCCAAGCAAGTTCGTCTGTTTCCTATGTCAAATAGTCCTTGGGTGAATTTTCTAGTCAATATAGGTGAATTTTCTAGTCAGAATAGGTGAATTTGCTAGTCAGAATAGGAAAACTTGCAAGTGAGAACAAGAAAACTTTCAAGTTAGAATAAATGAAATTGCAAGCCTGATAAGTGAACTTGCAAACCTGATAGGCGACCTTGCAACCTTCAAAGGCAAATCTGCTTCCCATATAAAATCTAGAGAAACAATCCTTCATGCCACAATTAGCCTACATCTTCCTCAGTCCAAAATCATAATCCAGTCATTTCTCATCTTCCTGTTCATCGCCAATTTATCAAATTTTGAAAAAAAACTAGGAATTTATTTACCCTGACTTGTTGAGGTCATAACTTTCTACTCAATGCTGAAAATTCAATTTTTTTTACACCATCGGAAAGGTCTCCCAGAGTACTAATTCAATCCCTTAAATAGAGTGCCTTTGAAAGCCAAATTTTAGGGACCACTGCAAGTTTCAACCCAAAATTCTGCTTTGAAGACCTCCAAGAATATGATTTACTACGACATAGAAAAACTAAAAAAAAAATTGAAAATTTTAGTTTTTGGTTTTTCTCAATCCTGTCACTCTTGGACTGTTCTAGACCATAATCTAAGATTTAATCTAGTCCTAATATAAGCTCCAATCCAATTCTATATATGATCTTTAGCCCCATCATCCTAATCTAAGCTTTAATCTAATCCTAATTTGAGCTTTCATTCAATCTGAATCTAAGTTTTAATCCAATCCCAATCTGAACTTAACCTAAATCCGAATTTGAGCTTTAGTCCATCTGATATCAAAATAAAGAGTAAGATATCTTCTTCCATCTTCTTCCAATCCATCCTATTTATCTTTTCATCATCTATCATGTCCTTCTAATCATCTATCCCCATATTTTTAATTTGTATCTATTTCATCTAACATCATGAATCCTTATCATCCTTTTGTGCAACTAATAATAGTATTCAAGGGGAATCCTAACTACATTCATGATGATAATTAAATTATTGTTGATCAAGATGAGTATAATATAGATTACCTTGATGTTTTCATTGCTAGCAAGCTTGTTTTGATCATCTCCCAAATTCTAGTCATTCCTCCAAGCTATCCCCCCATGCCTTCATCTGCATCCAATATCTACCCTTATGCTACCGTTGATAAGGGATATCCAATATATTCCTTGTCCACATATCCATCATATCCTTCAACTAAAACTAATCCACCCTTGATTTGATCTACAATTTACATTTTTAGAATATCTTTAGATTTAATTTAGGGTGTTTTCCTTCTAATCCACCATCCCAATACACGTATCTTAATCCACCATACCAATCTTCCCAACCTAATTCAACATCCACATATTGCTATCCTAATCCTCCATACATATCCTCCTTTACTAATCCGCCACCCACTACCTCTTATCCTAATCCATCATCCCAATTTTCCTACATTAATCCACCATACCAACCTTTTCATCCTAATCCAACATCAACATCTTCCTACCTTAATCCATCATCCTAGTCTTCCCATCCTAATCCAACATCCGCATATGTCCATCTTCCTTCACTATCCACATCCTCCCATGTCACTCCCCCCTTTATTGAATTATATTTTAATCCCCCTTCCAATTCATCATACCTTAATCCTCCCTCTAATCCTAATCCACCAATCCCTAATACTAGTCTTCCATCCATCCATAATTCTCCATTTGTTCCCGTCTCCCCACCTAAACCTACAATTCTCAAAGATCTCATTCCAAATATCATCCAAGGACTCATGATAGAAGAGACATCCCCAAATCCACATCTTGATGTTTTGGAACCATGCAATACCACTTTATCATGTTTGGTCACTAATAATGAGGCCCTTCTCCATAGTACACCTATCACTCTCATTATCATTGCCAACACCATCCAAATAGTTGAAACAATCAAACCCACTAAATCCATTGAATCGCCATCTTCTACTCTTGGAACCAATGAAACTAGTGAACACACCAGAATCCAATCCCCACCTCCCACTCCTAGTATCACCAACATCCATCCTTCCATCTCTCCTACTTGAGGATTCCTCCCAACTCTCCTCCATCATCATGCCTCCCATACAAGATGAGTCATTCCAAGAGCTTGATCCAAAGCATACCAACATATCCCATCCTCCAAATCAAGATCCTACCATCCTATCTACTCCATACCATGATCATAGTCTCCCATCCATTCCATTTCATGATCCCTCTCCTCCATCGAATATTGATCTAACCATCCTGTCTACTTCATCTCAAGATCACACTAGCTCATCCACTCCATCTCATGATCCCCCTTGCACTCAAGACCCAATCACTTCATCTCATGAGTCCTTATCACCCACTGCCACAAATCTAGATCTTGTCATACCACCTAATCCCTCTCTTGATCCCTTATCACTCATTCTTCCTGATCAAGATTCTCCCACCCCATCATCTCCATCTCATGATCCCTCTTGCACTCAAGACCCAATCACTTCATCTCATGAGTCCTTATCACCCACTGCCACAAATCCAAATCTTTTCATACCACCTAATCCCTCTCTTGATCCCTTATCACTCATTCTTCCTGATCAAGATGTTGCCATCCCATCATCTCCATCTCATGATCCTTTATCATCGCCTAGCCCTACCATCCCAACACCACTTTTATATCACCTTGATAACATTACACTCATCCATGGTGGTCTTCTTGCAAAAGAAAAACAAAGTACATGCACCACCCTTCCTCCTCCACTTTCCAACAGACTCACATCATACTTCCAAAAGAATACGCACCCTACCATAGATCACATGCTCAAGAACATGAACTATCGAGGAAAAGGTTTAGGCCTTCATGAGAAAGGTACTTTAGAGCCCATCCAGGTCAAAGAACATCTAGGCACACAAGTTCTTGGATATATCTCCTAATAATCACAATCCAAAAATGTTGGTACAACCTCCATACATCCTAAGCGAGCCTCTTCTAAAGGAAAGAGAGGCACTTCCCATTGCTCTACCAAACCATTTGTCACCATCCCCCCTCCTCCATCATACTACATCAAAACAACTATCCATCTTCCTCCTTCATCCTCTAAGTCCATTTTGGGTCCTTATGTCCCTCCATCCACCATCACTCATCCTCCATCTACTGCATCTATTTTGGGTCCTTATGTCCCTCCATCCACCATTACTCATTCTCTATCTATTGCATCTATGTTGGGTCCTTATGTCCCTCCATTCACCATTGCTCATCCTCCATCTACTGCATCTATTTTGGGTCCTTACATACCTCCATCCACCATAATACATCCTCCATATACAATGTCCATTTTGGGCCCTTCTATCCCAAAATCACCTCCTCCATCTTATCCTCTTCATCCTCTCATCAATCCATCACCTATCCCTATCATGGATCATAATAATCCTAAATTCATAATCCCTAATTAGGATCAACAAAGGCAACCCTCCATGCATGCTATCTCACATCCTCCATCAACACATCATCATCAAAAGCCTACCTCTATCACTCCATCGACATCTTCTCCACATCATCTATCGCCTCATACCCATCCCACTTCTATTAAAAGGACTTTGGATACCAAAGAAAAAATGCATAAATCCAAACATCCACATAAATCTAAAGCTCCTCATGTCCCCTTAAAATAAAGAAAAATACAATCCAAAAGGCCACAAAGACCCACCAAAGCAAAAATAAAAACCATGTGGATTCCCAAGAGAAAAGATGCAGTGCTTTCAAATTAAAAAACCATAATGACTTGTCACTTTCTTGGGTGAATTTTCTTAAGTATAGGGGTGAACATGCTTAGTATAGGGGTGAATTTGACTCCCATTTAGTTCTTTTTTATCTATTTGGGATCCCATTTGGGTCCATTTAGCTGTTTTTTGTCGTATTCTTCACTTGAGTCCCTGTTTAGATCCATACACTTTACAAAATCCCATCCACTATCCCCCATATCTCCCCCATAAAATCCTTTTAATCCATTCTTTTGCATAATCCATCCATTCTAATAAGGTTGTACCAACATCAAAATAGTAGCTTCAAACATGGGCTCTTATTACCTCATATGGAACTTGATGCTTGAGTCCTTCATCAATCCCCTTATGAAATCTCTTCTGAATCCACATATCCACATCCCACTCCTTATCCATCTCCATCCATATTTCTATCCAACAAGTCCAAAAAATCAGAAAAAAGTTTTAAAAAATCAAAAAAATAGTAAAGAGAAATAAATCGTCCAATGGTGAAAACTTGGCAAACAAGTACCTTGGATAAGTACCATATTGAAACTTGGAAAAAATTAATCATGTTTAGATCCCGCTTACCTCATCTCCTACATCTCCTAAATCCACCTATCTTCCACACTTGGGGGATGCTTCATGTTACACATCCCCTTCCTCCATCTCCTATATCCACCTATCTTCCACACTTGGGGCTAGCTTCATGTTGTACATCCCCTTCCTCCATATCCTACATCCAAATATTTTCCATATCCTACCCATCATATCCCATTTGTATCTAGTCCCTCCATCTTCTTTTTGATCTTGATCAAGACAGGGGCACATATATATACATGCTTTGGACATTTCTTGGCATATATTCCCCTCATCCATGTGCCACCATATCCCTTATCCCCCCATTCACCTTCATTATCCTTGCATCCTATCCACATCCATTTATCTTCTATTTTCCACACATCCTACTACGATCCATCTCCATTCCTTATTTACCCCTCCTACTATCTACCATCCCTCTTGCCTCATCACACATGACATATCTAGAGTGGGGCATCTCCTTCTTTGTGATATAGTCCTTGGTGACATCATCCATCCATCCCTCCATTTAATCCCTTCCATCTTCCAAATCCTTATCTCCTTATCCACCCATCCACTAGTCCTTTTCCATAATTTCATCCTTATCTCCCCATCCATTTATCCATCTAGTAGTCCATTCCATCTTTCCAAATCCTTATCACTCTATCCATCCATCCTCACATATTTTTATCTTCCCATCTTTATCAATCCATCCCTTTACCTCTATTTTTCCTTCCATCTCATAATCCCTTGTCATTGGTATCTAGCTATAGGATCCACCCATGTAATATAATGCCATTCATCTCACTATCATCACTTATATCTATTTCTCACATTTGTCTCATCTCCTATCACTCGTCGTCGCTCATCTATCCATTGTATCATCTTCTCCATTCATCTCTTGATGCTTTGGATAACTATCCCATCCCTAAGCTTCACACCATATCCATCATCTTATCCATTGATTCTATCTTATATCATCATATCATCTTTGTCATTGTATCTCCTTATCATCATCATCTCATCATCCCTTGTCCATTTTTTGTCTTTGGCCTTGTGTCAAACTACATTGCCCCTACACATTCACATAGGCAAGGTTGATCATTTGATCTGCCCCTAGGGCATTTGTCCATCCAATATTTATCATCAATTAAGGTCTTCATCATCATCTTTCCACTTTTATCCATGGTATTTTCTTAAACTACAAGGGCTCTATGCTTTCACATAGGCAAGATTCATCATTGATAAACCCCTAAGCCCCTAAGTATTTTAGGTGTGACAATCTTGTTTCCCCTAAGTCTTTAGGGTGTGTTAGTCTTGTGTCCCCTAGGTCTTTACGGTGTGTTTGTCTCGTGTCTTATGTCTTGTTGTCTTGTCATGTCATCAAGTATGTCCCTATCTTAGCTATTTCTTATAAACAAAGGTCATTACTATCAAGAGGTTTAATTAGTTTCAAATATTTGTGTAATGGTGATCACCTAGTTTAATCTCCATCTTTTATCTCAACAGGATGTATCCTTCCTAACAAACCACATCAATCCAATCCATCCTTTTGATCCTATGGTAAAGGATGTTTGAAATTTGATTGCGATATTTTAATTATTTTTACATTTTATTTTTCATTTGAGCTTCCTATGATCCCTTGTTAAGGTCGCCATGATCCATCATATCATGCTGTGCTCTGACTAGGAGAACATAGGGGAATATCTTGATCTTTTTTTTTGCTTGTCTTCTTGGTTGTCCGATGGGTACCCTGTGGTCTTATGATACATTGGGGGAATCCTTTGTGTTTGTGGTTTTCTAACATCAGGCCCAACCAAAGCCCCTATGACTATGGGATTTTGGACTAACCTTTTGTTGGTTGTGTCAATCCTATGCATGTGATACGATGTCACCTTGGTTCCTCATACCCTGGTTCATAGTATCTCAAGCTATATAGAATTAAATGCTCATTACATGGCATCATAATGCATCACAATTAACTTTCTTGATTTGGTTGTTATCCATTCATCTATCCCAATCCCCCCCACTTCCATTCACCCTAAATATTTCTAATCCTTTCATTCTTCATCACTCTTCCTCATCTCTCCATCCTATCTACTTCCATTATCTCTTCAATCTTCTTAGGATAATAGAGATTTGTTATTCTAAGCATCATTTCATCCAATCCACTTAGGATAATAAAGATTTTTTATTCTAAGCATCTTTCCATCCATCTTCTTAGGATAATATAGATTTTTTATTCTAAGCATCTTCCCCCCCATCATCTTCATTCATTTTAACAAAATCACCTCTTAATCCCCTCCTAATCCATTCAATCTAGCACAAATCATCTAATCGCATCATTGATCTTGTTTTCCAGCCTTGCTACAAGCCTTAACCAAACATCATCCTCATCATCCTTATCAAGATGTATCCTTCCCTATACTTTTGTGTTGTTTTGGGATGTATCCTTCCCTCGTCAAAAACACTCTCATTTTCATCATCAGGATGTATCCTTCCCTATCCTTTTGTGTCATTTTGGGATGTATCCTTCCCTCATCAACAAAACTCTCATCGTCATCATCAAGATGTATCCTTCCCTATCCTTCTGTGTTTTTTTGGGATGTATCCTTCCCTCATCAACAACACTCTTATCTTCATTATCGGAATGTATCCTTCCCTATCCTTTTGTGTTGTTTTGGGATGTATCCTTCCCTCGTCAACAACACTCTCATCGTCATCATCGGAATGTATCCTTCCTTATCCTTTTGTGTTGTTTTGGGATGTATTCTTCCCTCATCAACAACACTCTCATCATCCTTTTCATTAGGAGGTATCCTTCCCTATCCTTTTGTTGTTTCAGGATATATCATTCCCTCATCAACAACCCTCCATCCATCATCTATCCATCCTAGCTTGTAGCTTGACTAGGGAAACATCATATTTTTCCTTGAATCCATTTGTGCTTTCTTTCTTCTCATCTTATTTTCCCACTCCCTTCATCTCTCTCATCCTCTCTTATCCATCCTTTTGCATCATCTTCCCTATCTACTCTTGCATCATCCCATCCATTTCAAGAGCACTCACCTATTCTCTTGAACCCACATTTCCTCTTGAGGGGGCATCCTCAATCCTTAATCTTCCTCTTCACTCCCATCATCTTCCATCCCAGTCACTCCTTTGGGGGGTATCTTATTCCTGGTGCTATCTTTTAATCTTCTTTGAAATGATGCTACTTCGTAACACAATCTCAGAGACGGGAAAAATGTAGACATCTAAATTTGACCATTTACATTCAATCGAATTTATCCCTTTTCATCTAAATACCCTTTTATCCACATTAGTTAAATAATATTGAAATTATTTAATTAATACCCCTAAATCCTTCTAAATCCCTAAGGTATTTAGTTAAATAATTAAATACCTTACCCCCTTATCCCTTTCTTCCAAAGAATTAAATAAATAACCCACTTATGTAATTCCCTTTATGTCTCATCCACACTTAATCCTAATTCATCTCCTAATCCCATCATTAGGGATGTGACACATCCCTAATCCATTATTAGGATGTGTCACATCCTCCAACTTTTTCAAGTTGGCTCCTAATAATCATTAGCCACCTTACCCTCTTCTAATCCTTCATCAACTAGTCCAATCAACCCCCCTTTAGTCAACTCTCCCACATCCCAATGGAATTTTTAATTCCCTTTTATACTTCCAACACCCTTCATGGAATTTTTAATTCCATTTACAATCCCCATGTCCTTTCCAATGGACTTTTAAATTCCATTTATTCACCCAAGGTTTCTCAAGGAATATTTTATTCCTTTTATCTTCCCCATGCATATTAAAAAGGAATTTTTAATTCCTTTCATCAAATCTTTGATCCCAGCCATTAATCCTCTTCAAGAACCAATCTTGTCCATTTATTCATCTCCCCTCTTGCAAATGACTAAAACACAACCATTTTTCAACTCTAACACATGACATTCACATTCAAGCATTCAACTTGATTCATCTCTAGCCATCATCTTTCACTCAATCACCATAGCCATCCTTGCATCCAAATCAAGAATCTACAAGACGTTATGCTGTCAAAATTGGTCTAGGAGCACACAAATTAAATGAACAACAATTCCAATCAACCGATCAACTTGGACAAGGTAATATCACTCCCTTTCTTGTATTTTGTTCAAGTTCAACTTAGGCCTCATCTTGAGGTGTTGTTTGTGTTTTCCTTGTTTGCATTTCATTTTGTCTTGCATTTTAGACTGGGTAAAAACACTTGCATACACTTCCCATGGCTAAGAGAATTCTTTCCAATATAAATCTTATTTTTTCAAAAAGATGGTGAGGAGAATGTACTAATTACATTCTTGTTGTGAATTTGGCATTCCTAAGGGATACATATCCCCAATCCACATGTATCACCTCGGTCGTAGCATTTAGTAAGTCAGTGGTAAAGGTAGTGCCTTACTGCATGTATGTGCAAGAAAAATTGAATGCACCCAAAAGAAAATTTTGCTAAGTAACAAAGATGACAAACAATCATTTCTATAAAGAAGCTCTCTATAAATTTTCAACACAATGGTGGAAGCATCAAATTTTGGTAGAAAGTCTAGATCCTCATCTAAAAGACTAGGCTACATCAATATTTTTTGGAGAGATTCATTCACTAATTCCCTAGCACTAGAAGAGTGGAATTTTTCCCATACCAAATTGGTACAAGTAGGCAACCATGTTAAGAAAGAAGTCATCCTAGATTTTGCAAACAAAATTTTTGACTCAAGGTTGGTGGAAAACCCTAAAACCCTTAGGGAGGGGGCATTACAAAGAATGGTCAAATAGGGGCAACTGAAGGTTTTACATCATGGCTCTAGAATTATGGTTTTCCATAATTTATGTTGCCCATTGTAATCCCATTCCCCAGAGCTGGTGGATGCATGTGCTAGGAGGTTCGGCAAAGAAATAGGAGTTATAGTCAGTGGTAAGATAAGGGTTACAATCAATGCAGTTGCCATCTGAGATATGTTATGTATCCCTACAAACTGGGGTACTGAGAGCTTCAAGCAAGAAATGATGGAAGAGTTATAGAAAACCAAAACTAAACAGTTTCATTTTTATGATGATGAAACATTCAAGAAGCCAGAAGGAGGTCATCTCCTCTTCCCTTTGTCATGTAGGAACTTAAAATTAGATGCATAAGTTTTTTTTTCAATGTTGGCATGTATATATGGCTATGATGATGAAAAGGTTTATCCTTTCGAGATGGGCTCTTCTTTTATGCTCAAGATGGAAAAGAGCTAGAAGTATTTTGATTTTATAGAAGTAATAGCTAAAAAGATGTTGCAATAATTGAGGAATTATGGCACTGAGTGAAATTTTAGGTATTCTTCTTTTCTAGTACATTTGATCTTACATCAAAACTCTAAATTCATCAAAAGGTACTTGTCACTGTTTAGGTTTGATTTAAAGGAGGCATACTAGCCACTTTCAATCTGGACCCATGTGCTTTCAAAGATATGTGATTATTACTTCTTTGTGGATTATTTCATGATTCCAATGCTTGAATCCTTGTCCCCACACCATACGAGACATTTTTCCCCTAGATTCTTGCAATCGATAAAAAGATTGTAGACCTCAATGGATTATTTTTTGGGATTTGAGTTCACTTTCATCAAATTCTATAGTTTTATTGGGGAGACTTTCAGGATCCCTAAATTTGTAATAGATAGGGTTCTTGCTTTAGAGGCATGTCAACAGGTAACTTTTGCTGACAATGCCTATGGCACAGGAAGAGACAAGACAGGGCTTTACCCAATTCTCATCACCATTGCCAATAGTCAAGTAACAATGATGAAAAGGAAGGCTCATGAGGTGCTTACTAAAAAATTGGCATGCATGGGGTTGGTCCTCATTTGTGATGCATGGAGCTAAAACTAAATAAGGCACCTCCTGACTATGAGACATGATAAGCAAGAGTATTTTGAATCAAGAAAGAACCCAACCAAAGAGAGGCTAGATTTCTACATCAACTTAGCCTTTATACCATTTGACCGATCACCATGGCTTGACTCTTATGTCAATATGGTGGAGTACTAGTAGGGCCTTCCCATGGGAAAGTCCCTAAGTACACAATTGAAGTGCTTGGGGTTATTGAAGAGAAAGAAGGCATATTTTTGGAGGTTTCGACAAGAAATTAAGAGCCTCAACACCATGTATGGGGATGTCTAGCCACATGATGAAAGGTTTGACCAAATCTATGTCAAATAGGTTAACACTAACAATGATAGTAATCCTAAGACCAATCAAGAGATTGAATAGGAAGAGCTTCCGCTCTACACTTCCCAACCTCAGTAGCCCGATAAAGGAAAAGGGTCAAAACAAAAGGACTCACATGTCACATCTTCCATTAGTGCCCAAGGGAAAGGAAAGAGGATTTGATGGTCCCCAAAGAGTTTTGTTGCGGCTACAGAAGGCCAAGTTTCGACGAGATCAACTTCTAAGGGATTTGAATTTGCTAGTTTTTCTCATACAAAGAGGAGATGATTCTAGGACCTAGGTGGGCCTGGTGCATTAGCCAAAGGAGAGGAAGAAGTGGAGTTTTCTCTACTAGGATATTTGGCTTTAGTGGCCCAAGTAATTTTTTTCTCTCCCTCTTATTTCTACCTCTTCTACTTTAGTCATTCCTCCACCCCCATTTGTGGAAAAGAGTCCTCCATCCATGAATTTTGATCTCTTCATTCTAAATGAACCCTCAAACATATTTAACAATGAACCTCATGAGGAAACCCCACACAACGAGTGAGAATCATCTGTGTCAATTGTAATTGATTCTTTAATCGCCCTATCAAGGGCCCCCATTGAAAAATTTGAAGCATCTATGTTGCCATTTTCACCAAACCCATCTACTTCCAAGAAAATGTCTCTCTTTCTACCCACTTCCCCTTTCACTCCAATGGGTGTTCCCGCTTCTCAGTTCCCATATGGAATCCCACCATTTTCCATTATAATGCTCCCCTTTGCCTCTTTGTAATCTCACATAGCTGAGGCTTCTCCTTCTATAACACTATTCAGTCTCCCTCTAGGTGCTTCTATTGTTGCATGAATAAATGAAACCCCACAGAGTCTCCAAGGTCATTTAAATGTGATGAAGCTATCCCGATAGGCTAGAAAATAGAAACTATAGATAAAAGTTGTGACACAACCAACTACTCAAAATATTGATGCTTGTTTCAATGAAGAGACAAATTTCCTATTGACTACTACCATGAAGCCACTAACATCCAAGCTAGAGGGAGAAATATAGATGGAAGATTACAACATCAAATTTATGGACCTTGATGTAAGTTAAACTTTCTCACACGATAAAGTGCTTTTAGCTAAGGCCACTTATAAAGTTGTCTACACCAATTATGAGAAGTTGGACAAGAAATTGAAGAAGCGTTAGGTAGAGATGGAAAATGTAAAGGATACTATGAGTAGGCTACCAATGGAAATAAAGGGTAGACATGTAGAAATGGCTTGCATAAGGAAAATTTAGAGTCAGCAAGGGCAAGCAACCAAGCTGCTCAAGGAGGCCCAAAGTGAGTAGAGTCAATTTTTTGCCGATATAGAAAAGTTAAGGGGTGAGATTACTATTGAACGTGAGACAAATACATAATATCAATGTATCTAGGAGAACATGCAAAAGGAATTAGACAACATACAATCTTAGGCTTTCAAAAATCTACAAAAGGCCCAAGAAGAAACAAAAAGGGAAAAGCAAGAGAAGCAAGAGATCGAGTCTATTTTTCAAACTCCCAATCAAGTGGTCAGAAGACTAAACTCTAAGCTAAAAAACACCCTCAAGAAGAAGATCTAGATGGAGGAGAACATAAAGGAAAGGGAATCTCAATTCCATCAGGAATTGGCTATAGTGAAAGGATCCAGGATCCTCTTGATATTGAAAAGACTTATATCCATGCATTGGGAAAGGATCATAGTTGTAGTTGCTACCCTAAAGCTAGTCTTGCAGTTTCTAAGGGATGCTAGGGAATTGGATGAGAAGGTTAGCCTGGTGGCCGAAAAAATTCTACAAATTTATGCTCCCCATGTTGTAGAATTAAAGAACCTAATTTCCAAGTTGTGTAATCCCACTAAAGAAGCTTTAGGAGACACGAGAATTCTTGATCGAAGGGCTACCTCAAGGAAAGAAAGTGAATTCACCAACTGCCACAAGGTTGCATCAAATAGCAAAGAACACTAGGCAGTGTTGAATAGAAAGTTCAATGAGATCAAGAGGGAGTTAAATTTTATTCTTGATTCTAAATTACCCACCCTTTTCTCAATAGATGGAGGATTGTTATCAATTGAGTTGAGCACGGATATAATCAAGCACAAGGACTAGGCTTCCATAGTACTCATAGGTCTAAGCCCGTCACCCACTATTGACAAAATCAAGAAGAATATTCTTACCCTTTCTTGGATTTATTACCACATCGGGGTTGTTTCATCAAGGTGGGGAGGTGTTTCTTATAAGGAATTTTTTGAGTTGGATCAAGCATATGAGATTCTTCACACTCTCATTTGGCCCACTAATTTGGATTGGGAAGTGTAGCACGCCACTTTCCTCAAACTCTAATAATTACCAGAGCTCTAGGTTAGTGCCTCTGCAAGCAAAGGCCCCCTATGAGTCACCAAAACTATAAAGAAAATTTTCCTTTAATCTTTTTGGTTTTCAGCCCTTACCTTTTTTGACTTCAGGATAAGTTTGCACTTAAAGAAGAAAATACTAATCTTAAAGGTGCACAATGTGCCATGTGGTTGTTGTGTGAGTTTTGTATATCATTTTCCTTTCGGGTGTAAGTCAGGACATGTGTCATCTTGGCGGGGATTTTCTTCAAAGCTATTCTCATAAATCTAAGATTGCTTGCTTGCTTGACATGTCATCTATTCTCTTCAGGTAGTTTGTATTTTGTGGAGTGATCTCTTTAGGTGGATTTTTTCTGAATGCCATTGGTGTCTTACTTTCAGGGTGGAACCTTTAATATGGTGTCATCAATCTATATGGTTGATCGATCAAAATTTTCTAGGTTGTGTAAAAATTCAATTGTTTTCTGATAGCTATCTTTGCTAAATATCTATATCCATTAATGAAGCAATTGGGGATTAATGAATGAATATTGATGCAAACTAATCAAGATCTAAGATTGGATTGTGGGCTATCAGGTTCAAGCATCTAGCAATTTCTACTTCTAGAATGTTGGTGGTAGTGTTCTCTTCCAGAAGTAGAAATTTTTATAGAATATTGTTATTCTCAAGCATGTTATATTTTTACTCAAACTATCATCAGATTGACATTTGAACTTTTTTTTAGTTCATATATTATTGAATTTTGATATACTTAGGGGAAATCTTTGAAACTATGCATGTTATGGCCTTTGTCAAGTTTCTTCTTTATGTTTTGTTCATGTTAAAAACATTGTGTTAAGCTTATTTTAATAGTTTGGATAGCTAATTTTCATGCTTTTAAGCTTCTATATTAAATGACAGCTTTCAGAAATTGGATTATGTCTATTGAACTTTTCCATTTTTTGTAAAAAGTTGTTATTTTCCATATTATGTCGTAAAGGGAGAAAGGATTCCATAATTTTCTTGATATTTCTATTAATTTGTGTAGTTTCTTATGTCTGATCAGATCTTAATAGGTGCTTCCCATGGGGAGATTTTAAAGATTATAATATTCTTTCATTAAGCCTTTGTTGCTCATTCTCTTCGCAACAATGAAGGGTCTACGACATTCTATTTCTATCATATCAGTTATAAGGAATAAGTTAAGGTTTGAAATGTTGTAAAAGCTTTTTGCATCACCATTTTTATGTTTTATTTGCATTTATTTCTACCTTTTCCCCCAACGCAAAGAAGATCCGACTTTCTATAAAAATCCTAAAGGTTATTCAGTGAGGCACGAATTGGTACCCAACTCATTGAATTCCCCATAAAACTATCGGAGAGGTGCAAGCTTTGATGATCAAAAATAAACAATGTGTATATTATAGCTTAATGGGAGGAAATGGAATCTACATATTAAATAAAATTTACATATATTTTATAAATATTAATATAAAATACAAAATTTATATAATCATTCAAAATACAAGCTTGTATTCCCACATAGTGGAATAAAATGGTAGTTCCATATATTTACATATAATTTTTAAATAATAACATTAATACAAAATTTATATAATAAAATTTATTCTTATATTCTAGTCTAGTGGAACAAAATAGTTACATACATTTATTAATTTTGAATATAGTATAATAGATATTTATATTATTAATAGCTTTAATTTACCTATTTGTAGCTTAAATTATATAAGATAATGCATATGGAAGCAATGTAAAATACATTCCTAAATAGAAGAAAAAAAATAGTTCACCTTCATTTTTCCTAAAAATCCACCCATAACACACAAAACCTTTTATCCAATCATGTCCACATGAAATAATTTTTGAATTTTTAAATTTGGTTATTTTACTGTTCACTTTAGGAAGATTAAATTTTATTTGAAGAGGATATTTTATTTTTATTTTTGATTGGTAAAAATAGATATTAATAAATAATTAAATAAGAAAATATAAAACTCATTGTAATAATGTTGCCTAATGGCAAGTACTAATTATATTTTTTAATTTCTTTTCTTTTGCAATTTTTTGATTCCTAATGCATCAAAAACTATTCAAATACAAAATTCAATATTTAAAATATAATTGCATGCTAAGGGGAATAAGCAACCACAATAAAACTTAAATAATTACTTATTTTACACAACCTATAGTTTTGAAAATTGATACTAATTTAGATCTGAAACTGTAAGGAAAAATAGTGCTCATCTCACACTCAATCGAGGAGAAGATAGGTTGTCGAACACAATGGCCCAAATTGACATTTTTTATTAACCACCTTAGGGAATAACTAAAACTTCCATATTAAGGGGATAAATAACCCCATACCTATAACTAGTCAACACACATATCACACATAACTTCTCAATATAATAGTCAAAGCACATGAAAATCATCCAATAAGGTTCAACATCATATAACTTGATATAGTTATGATGCATATATGGTTATCCATGAAATAAACAATTCATATAAACTAGGAAAGTAAAGCATAACACAAGCATTTGAAGGAATATAATAGTTACAAAATACATCATGTCTTCTTATCACAATATCATAGACACAATATAATGCAACTAAAATACCATCAACTGATATGTTTAGGAATGTCACCTTAAATCATGCAAGAAAATCAAATACACCACATAGCACTCAAGGAAATAAGAACAATCATAACCTATACATGCCCTCATAAATAGTCAAAAAATAATGTAAAATCCAAGACATATCAAGGTGAAAACATGAAGGAATTACTTAGGTAGTTACCCTACTATTTAAGTAATGGTAACAAAAGTTATTTGTTTTCTAAATAAGGTTAGCACATAGTCACATATAGTATAAATGTAAATGATTCTAGGTGCTACCCATATTGTGAAGGGTTTAGTTGATAATATTACCAAGGTCACTAGGTGGTATATGTTGAAGGCTAATTGTTATTGGGTGAACAAAATTTTCATCAATGAACTAGAGGTGATATAAATTAAAATCAACTCGATTGATATTTTAGTGGGATATAAGAATATTTTTAATGGCCTTATGTTATCTATTGATCCATTGGGATGGAGGGTGGAACCTAATGTAGCATAGGATACACCAAATTCTCTTCTTGGTTGTAAAATGGTGTTATTGATCTAATTAGGCTAAGACTTATGATGCTTTCCATCATCCCAACTAGTGAAGAAGACCAAGAAAAATGATTGACCAATGTTGTAGTACATAGTGTATAGAAATTTAAGTTTTCTATAGGGGATGCACTAAAAGAGGTATTTTTTATTCAATAATTATTGACGTGTTTATCACTCTATATATGTTACTCCCTCACTATTTAATTGTGTAACTAGTCACGGGTTTATGTGTATTATTATACTAGTTTCTTTGTTAGTTATAACATCAAGTAGTATGGTATGAATTATTATCATCATATGGCATAGTTGATTTTGAAATATATGCGACCCACAATGTAGTATGAGATGTATTGGTATTAATTTTCTTGGTGAAATCTACTTATGATCTTATGTGTTAGTAAACTAGGTAGTGGGATGATGTCTATAGTACCTGTTGCATCCACTTCCATGGATTCAATTATTATTATGTGAATATTTGATGTATTGTGTAATTCCCCATGCTAACATAGTCATAACACAAGTTTAGGGGAAAACCTTTTTATTTTTGAAAATAACATAGATAATACAACAATGACATGTTGCACTTACATGAAAATGTGCACATAAGTTACACAATGAAACAATGCAAAGACGAATGGGAAATTTCACCATTACATAAGAAAGGTGGAAACAATAGAAGACTAACAAAATTGTGGGATAAGTCCACCACAATGAACATACAAGAGAGTGATAAAGAGGACAATAACTACATGACAATAAATTATCTAGCTACGATCGTGCTCTCTTGCAACACCCCACCGAGATAGGATGAGGGGATCATCAACCTCCAATCAACACCCAAAACACTAAAAAAATATAACAAATAGAAGAAAAAATCCATAAGAGGTTTCGTAACCAAGAGGAAAAACTCACCACAAATAAGAATGACAATGAGTCACTTCTAGACAACCTCATGATTCCCAAGACATCTTATAGCAATGTGACACCAGACAAGAGGAAGAACCAATCCAAAAACCCCCATGACCTATGAGTATTATGGAGGATTCCAACAAGAACAACCACAATAGATTAAAACTCTCCCATGAATTCACAAGATCAAGTACATAATCTCCCTAACCGTAGGTTTGATGATCAAATAACTTGTGAAGAAGGAACACAAAAAATTTAAGAAAAGACTCAATCTCTTAATATAAAACTAAAATTACAAGAGTACAATACCACTAGACATTTGGAACCATGAGGAAAAACTATTTTTACATGTATTTCCATTACAAGGCCTCGAAAAAAAGAAAATTATGTCATGAAACAAGGAAACTTCACTAGGTTTATGATGGTTTTGATGAATAAAATGGTCAAAATAGGAAAAATAAAAGGTATTGTTATGCCTTGCATAGCCACCCCATTTTTTTTGGTCAAAATGGGTTCCCCTTTTTTTAAATTTTTCCCTTGGTGTTCTCCTTCAGGACTTAGGAGTTGTTTCTTTTTTTCATAAGTCCTTTTTTTTTTTTTTTGGGTTTAGGTATCAGACAAGCATTGAGACTTGTTACTTTGCATAGTAAAAGTCTATCTTTGTGTTTCAATCCCGATCCCCATCCATTTCCATGTCTTTTTCTTTATGTTTCAGGTCATTTTATCAAATTGGAACCATTCCCTTACACCCTTTAGGTTTAAATCTCTAGTGAAGACCCGATCGCGACCCCCATTTTCTTCCCTTACATGTTTTTCCTATGTTGGGATCAGGTTTCAGATTGGAACCTAAACTAAGAACTTTGAATTTTCTTGTCCATGTTTCTGACCCAATCCTGACTTCTAACTCTTTGGTGTGTTTTGAGATCGGACCTTAGACCATGATTTAAATCAAAACTTTTTAAAGTTCAGGTTTCATTTCATGTCCCAAACTTGATTCCCGCTTTGTCATGTTCTTTTTTTTTTTGGTTTCAAACTCGGACCTTTGATCGAACTTTCACCTTTTGGAGGAATGTTCTCATTTTGATCCTAACCCTAAACCCCACTTTTATGCCTTATCGTGACCATGCATTTATGATGATCACCCTGATTTTGAGGCCCGACCCTCTACATTTAATGCCTAATCGTTCGCATGTGTGAACAAGTTTTTATTTTGTCGCTCCTCGATTTTCATTCATTCTAGTTTAAATCAATTTGAGAGAGAATGCAAGAGTGACACCAATAGATAACATTTCAAGGAGGCATTTGAATTCATCACTTTGCTGCTAGAGTTCTTGGTTGCACTTAGAGGTAGGGGTGTTTTTCTCTGCTTTTCTTTTTTTCTTTTTCTTGATGTGTTTGCTTTTCTTTTGTTTTGCATTTTTTCCTTCGTTATGTTTTTTTTACATCTTCTAGGTGCATTTGGGTCATTTTCCTATTTTTCTTTGCTTTTGCGTCTATTTTTGTTGATGGGTTTTTGTTTCCCATTGTGGCCTACTTTCCTAGGGTTTTTGGGTCATACCATCCTTGACTTTAACCATGATTTATATTGCTTGAATTTGAAGGTTCAACTCTTTTAAAATCAAAAAAATCTTGGTCTCATCGATAACCTGACCACAAGGGCACAATTTCTAATATTATTATATATATTGATGCCTTCGTTCATTGTTGTTGTGAGGAACCTTGATTCCCAAGTGTACTTTGGGATCGAGAATAGAAATTCCACTTAAGGTTTTTATCATTTTTTCCATTTACTTGTCTAGTTCTAATTCCCTATGTTCCATTGGGATCGGGTTTCAGGTCGCTATTACAAGGTGTTAAAAGGTTTCCACATGTATTACTCCATGTCTTGATTCTAATCCTCACATTACTTTTGGGATTGGGCATCAGACCAAAATCGAGCGCTTTCAAATTTTGACATGTATCTTGACCTATTGAGAACCCGATCCTAGACCCTGACATTACATAAGAGATCAAAACTCGAGGTTGATCTTTTGACTTGTTCACAAACTTAAGGTTAGGCACAAGAGATGAACCCAATCCTGATCCCCTACATTACATCAGGGTCAAGACTCAGAACATTGCCTAATCATTTTTTATTTTCCAACTAAGTCAGTCTCACATCACTACACGAACCCAATCCATCGATACTATGTCATGATCAAAACTTCGACCCTAACTCACACCTACTCATATACCCACCAATTTTTGTCCATCATAAAAACCTAAACCTAATCCCCGATATCATATCGGGATTGAAACTCAGGAAGCGAGATGCACTCATTTGTCAATATGGGTTAGGTATCAAGTCAAGGCTTGATCTTGATTTCTAAATACACTTCGAGACCTAATTTTTGAATACACTTCAAGATCAGGTCATGGTAAGTTATCATGTTTACTATTATTCAAAGGTGTAGGTGCCAAGTCATGACCCGATCTTGAAGTCTGATAAAGTCGAGTTTGTGCTTAAAAATGGTTAGGGTTCCTGGTTTTATCCCAAACCTGAAACCCAAAGATGCTTTATTAACTTGTTGAATAGGGTTCTAGATTCAACTAAGGCGGGTATAATACAAGTGCATATGATAGATTGTTCTTCATATATATTTTCTTTATCTGATAGTTGTCAATGTTGCAGGATAACTAACAAATGTCATCGTTAGAGGAGGAATTTCCCCAAGAAGGAACATCAAAGGGGTAGAAGCCTAAGAGATTAAAGCTAGAAGAGATCCCGGTCACAATGAAATATAAGTTTTAGGGAAATCTAGTGCCATCTAGGTTTGCCTTTGAAGTGATGAATATTATAGATATATTGGTTGGACACTTGGATTTGGATCAATTTTAGAAACACTTTCTCACTGATGCTACCCTAAGATCCAAAATTATTTCTAACTATGGATTAGCACATGTAGCCTCATTCCCCATCTCTGTACAATTCCTTGAGTTCATCCTAACTACTGCAGAGACCTACAACCCAACTCAATGGTAGCGTATTGATGCACAAGGAAATGTGATAATTGACTTAACTCCTACAATGATTAGGTTGATTTTGATCCAGCTCCTTATCCTAACCCCAAGATCATGTCATAAGATGAAGCACTTGCATGTTGGTCACATGATGAGGAAGGAACTAATCAATAGGATGTGGTTAAAAACACAAAAGAAGTTAGTAAAGAAATTTCCACCTAATTTTAAGAGGTCTGAATTCACGGGTGAGGTTGGTAACATAATCACATTATTGTCACAAGTGTTTGGGAAGAAGGATTCCAATATCTTTGAATATTGGATGTTTCTTTTTATTCAACTTATTCTTGATGGAAAATAGTATTTGGATTGGGCACAGATTATTTCAGATAACGTTCACAACCAATTGTTAAAAGTGGTTGAGACCAAGACATTTTACATGCCTTCATATGCTATTTACTGTGTTACAAGGATGGGTCAGTTTCCAAGATTGAATACTATAGGGTCTATGGATAGTGGCCCGAATCAAAAGAAAGTGTTGTAATATTATGACCAATTAGAGCTGAAGGAAGTAGAACATCATTTCAAAAGGGTCAATGATGCATTTTTCTCTGCAGTTATTAATCAACTAACAGGTGATGTTGGCTTTATATTATCTCGAGAGGTAATGGAATTAATTGAACCTTGGGGTTACTGGTTCATCCAATACCCCAAGTCTACTTATATTAGATTTTTTGGGTTTGAAGATCACCCATTCAAATTGCCAAGGTGTTGCAATGACAGGTGGGTCTTGATGGAGTTTTCCCATCAAGCAACTGAAGTAAATGCAATCTTTTTTGCACAACATAAAGCTATTTTCCATACTTTCTCCATGGAATTGGGATTTTATTCTTGTAATTCTTCCATGGTGGCCAAGACAGCAATAGAAGACTTCTAGGCCTTGAACCTCAAGCATCATACTTCTAGAAAACACTTTGATCTGAAGAAGATGTATGGTCTCTATGATTCACAGTTTCCTCTTCATAGGCCATTGCTAGAGGATTTTTGGGCCAATTTGCAAGATGAGTTTGAAGTATGGAAGAGGGTATATGAAAGGTTAACAATTCCTCAAATGAAGGACTTTGAAGTTATTGTAGATATTCTGGAGGGTGTCACTGATGATGGGATCACTTTGGATCTGTGTTATGAAATGGATGAAGTAGATACAAAGGAATTGGATCCCATTGATTAGATGGAGAAGGAGGTAACTAAGATTTAGCCAAGGACACAAGCAGTTATGGATAGAAGCAAGAAATGGCTTAACCTCTGCCTCAAGCAACCAAGAGTGCAAGCTTCCAAGAAAAGAGGTTCTAGCAGTGAACTTGTTTCCTCTAAAAAAATAAAACAACAATACAAAATATTGAGTAAAAATACAACAAAGGCAACCACAGTAGAGCCTACCTCAGTATGAGAAGAGATTTCATTACAAAAAATGATGATGCCTTGAAGAAGGCTAAAGTAACTTATGAGGTAGCTACTAAGGGAGTTGTTTTAGGTTTTTGTGCTATGCCTTTGGCTACAGTATACCCAGGGGAAAAACTTTCCGAAGAAACCCCTGTTGCCACACCATCAACACAAGAATAGAAATTGTTGAGAAGGAGAGGGATCCAGTAATTGATGTAACAAAATCACCTCTCCCTTCAGACTCTAAAAGAACTCCATCTAAAGAAGGAGAAAGACCTAAATTAGAAGAGTATTTGAGGAAGGTGGAGGAAGACCCAAGTGAAGAAGGAACGATATTCAAAGTTGGAAGTTTTTCTCAATGAATAATTAGAATTGGATGAGGTGTTAATAGAAAAGGAACATGAGGAATTATTGGAAACTGTCCAAAAGTTAGTTGTTAAGAAATTATCCCAGGAAGAAGAAGAACAACAAATAAATAAAATGGAAGAATTAGTTTCTTTGAAAGAGAAAGAAGGAAAAGATGAATAAATAGCTAGAGAAAGGAAGCAACTGGGGCACTAAAAATGGCTGAAGCAAAAAGGGAATCTATGGAAGAAAAAAAGGCCAAGGAATTGGAATTACAAAGATTGAGAGATGAAGAGGAGGTTGCTAAGAGATAAGAGGAAATGAGAAAAATAGAGGAGATTAAGGTCCATAATGAAAGGATTAAACAAGAAAGGTTGCTAAGAGAACACGAGGAACAACAAAAAGATTATTTCCAGTAGACCATTGTAGTAACTAATTCTACACCTTTATCTTTAGCACTGCCTAGTGTTCAACATGTAACTACTCAACTAGCTACTCCCACATGGCTCAAGTTAAATTTGGAGAAGAGGCAGAAAATTCAGCCCCAACCTGTAGTGTGGGATGACATGGTAAAGGAAATTGAGAAGGAAAAACCCAAGAATAAAGCCCATGTTTCCCACTCTACAAGGTTGACTGGTGAGGGGGATATGATATCTTAGATTGCCACCCCAATTATTGATAAAGATGATAGAGAACTACAAGCTAAAGATTATCAGATAAGTATTGTCAATCTGGGGAAGCATACCAAAAATTGGCAAATGAGTTTTATTGATATTGTCACCACCACCACCAAGTCCAGGTTAATAAAGGATAAGCAGGAAAAAGATGAACTTAAAGCTCAAATAGGATAGGTGAAGAATTTCTTAAAATAATTAACTACTTCTACATCAGAGCCCTCAGCGATTTCAGAAGCTCTTGTTTTATTGAGCAAAAAAGAGATGGGAGATTGGACTGAAATGAAGATAAAGGCTACCTGGTTTGATAATTTGTTTAATGATTTAAAGTTTGACATAGATAAGCTTTTAGGTGAAGGTTTCAAACATTATCATGCAAGTTTTTCCTTGGTTAAAATAATAGAAGAATCTATAAGGAAATGGTGGGAAGAAGAGAAGCTCAGACATTATTTGGGAAAGGTCAAAGTAATTGAGAATTTTTTAAAGAAGATTTGATCAAATCACATATTTTGGGTGATAAGAGGATTGAATTTGTTTCTAAATATATTAATGTATATGTGTTCAAAACACATAATCCTTCTGAACAAAGAACATATATTCTTAAAGGTATTCATGAGATATGGGAAAATGTAGGTATATTTGTAAAATATTGTTTCAAAGCTCATGGATAAGAATCTACCTCCTGATCAAAGGCTTGAATCATTAGGGGAAATAAAAGATGCATGGGAGGAGAGACTTAATAAATTAATGGAAGAAGGAGACACTACTGAATTGACTCCACTGGACAAATTGCTAGATATCATATGTGACATGAAGTGTGCAATCAAAGGCATTGGCTAGTTGAGGGAAGCAATTGCTGCAGTGGAAAAGAGGTTTGGAGAGTTAAAGTTTTAAATTGGTTGGGTTGATGGACCTAATTATGATTTTTTTAAATGGATTTTTTAGAGTTATGATGAATATCATCATGAGGGTAATAAATGAAATAATTATTTCAGCAACCTTTTTTTGAGCAGCAACATTATCATGATAATTTTTGAGAAAATGGGTGACTTCAGATCAATTTTGATAAGTCTAAGATAACTCACTATGGCCAGCAAAAGACTGAATCAGAACCCACAGTTGATTTTTAGTGGAGAGAGAGAACATGTGGAGTCCCTTTTCAAAACTTGCATTTTCAATAGAGATAAAAATTGGAGTTAACTAGGCATCCCTACAATTATAGATTTGGACCCCAAATTTATGGATCTTGATTTTTGATAAAAGTGATTGATGCTAATTTTTTTTATATTGTAGAATTCTCTCTATATTGTAAAGTTCAGGTAATTGAAGTCTGATTAGCTTCCTCGAGATTAGAATTTTAGCTTTTATTGTTATTTTATAGCTTTCATGCAAGATATAGACATTTTTACAGTTTTAATAGAAGTGGTTGTTTTAGCTCAATGATAGTGTTGATAAATAGTGGTTATTCATATTCCAATGCTTACTATGCATAAATGTTTCTTATTTGGTGAAAATCAATAGAATATTATGAAATTGAAACCATTTTATTGCATTAACTGTGAATGATGTTTCTTAATATTTATCGATTTGTTAATTCTAGTTATGAGCTTGTGATATTTATTCTTGAAAAGTAAAAAAAAAAGTGATGATGAATGGTTATACAATTCAAATATGCATTGTGAATGGATGCAATGGTATGAATTATTTTGTGAATTGTATTTTTCTAGAGTTTAATTAATTGGGAAGGTGCTCATTGTTAGAATAGCATGTCTAAAGTAAAGGAATGTGTGTTCATGTTTTGTTGTCCCAAAGCCTTGATCGATCTTTTGATATTTATTTAAAACCCCCAACGTTACATTAGTTTATACTATCTAGTTTGTAATTTTTTACCTGCATGCCCCTTGAACATTACAACCTCATTGACCACTCTACAAAACAACAATGTTCTGATCCAACATCTAGGACCTTGGAAGGTGATCAATTTAACAATTGTTTATATTTTTCAAGAGAGGTAAGGTTATTACGTCTTACCTATATGTTGGCGTGTCAATTTTTCCATCAACAGATATAAATATTATTTTAATGTTAAATTAGTCTTATAAAATTTCTATCTATCAGTGATTAAGATGGTTTACATTTTGATTTTTGTATGGGATGAGGTTGCCCAAGCACAACACCAAGCCACCCCAACACACCTCTAGGAAATAATCTAATTTTTCTAACTTATAGAAATAGGTAACCCCTAAATAATATGCCAACCTAATGGAATAAAAGGTTCACTCACATCCTACCAAGTTATTTCAATGTATTGTCAGCATTCCCAAATATACTTAACTAAATTTCAGTCAATCTACTTTACGACCCAGCTATGAAGGATGACCCTTATATTAATTTTTAAGCACCAAAATAAACATTATTAAGTTCAATTTAACCTTTTCATATCATGATATATAGAACCATAAAGAAATCATGCCTAACAGCAAAACTGATACATGTAAACATGCCAATAAAATTTATCCATAATCCAAGGTTACAAATTACATCAATTTGGACTCAAACATCCTATCCAAATATATTTTACATTAAAATTATGTAGTGATAGTGTAAATTAATAAAATTACAACATGATACCATAAGAATGCATGATCCATGATCCTTTGGTCCCTAATGGTGGTTACCATGCTACCTAACCTCATGGAATATGTAGTGTAGAAAAATTTCATCATGTACATTTTCACACTTGTTTCGGCCCTCCCTACTATAATTGGGCTTCTTTATGCCTTATTTGGTCATATTCTACATCCACAAGCCTTAATTAATGTATATTTCTAAGGATAATCCCAACATATATATCAAGTGACCAATCATAAATTAATGATTTTGGAGTGTATGGCCCAGATTTAGTTCTTTGGGACTCATATTCCACCTTGGGAGTATGGTTCCTACATAATTTTTGGGGCCACAGTCTAGAATGCACATTATACTAAGCTTTTCTTGAAAAATCTGACCCAAGATTATACCACTGGGACTTATATGCAACAACTGGCGTATGAGTCCCTCTTAGCTTAGACCTAATTTAAATTTAAATTCTTGGTGTGATTTTATCCTCCTATATTTGATGTCATCTTGTAGTGTTGTAATTTCATAAAATTTGGCATAAATAAGTATAAATATAAGGTTATCTCACATATTTTCTCCTAGAAATTTTCATAAGAAAGGTGGCATAAGCATTCAAGAATTCTAGCAATTTTCATGGGTAAATGTGACAAGCATTCAAGAATTCTAGAAATTCAAGAGAATTCAAGAGCACTCGAGAGTGATTATCAAGGTTCTTATGATTCAAGCAAGCACTCAAGTCAAGAGTGTGTGCAAGATCATCATTTAATTTAGTTTCTAAACTACTATGTTTATTTACAAATAAAATAAAATCTATTTGGTGAAAATTTGAAATTTCAATACTGTAGTACTTAAATTTCAAGGAAAAAATAAGAAGTAGGTGTCTGTCTGACCACCCTAACCACATTAAAATGATAATATTTTTTTAGAATATTTTAGATATAATTAGAGGACTCATTTCTCGATGTGATGCATATTTTTTTGTAATTTTTTTCCAAGTAAATAATTAATTATAATTTTTTTATTACAACTTTTAAAAAATATAAAGACTCATATGTCTGACCACCTTAACTTGGTCAAAACTTCATGAAATTCATTTTTTTTTCTTTTTTAATATGATAGTATGCAAATCATAGAATGCGATGCATGTTTCATATTCAAAAAATGTGATACCGTTTGAAAGTTATAGATGTTTTTCAATTAGCCTATCAAATCAGGACTTTAATCGTATTTCAATAGAAAATGAATAATAATTATTTATTAAATTCAAAGTAAAGCATAATTTATATTGGTGGAAAGCTGAGAATATCCTTTAAAAACCATTTTCATTTCATCAATTTGGGTAAAAAAAAAATCATCGGCCACATACCCATCATATTGCCACTTTCTGGCCCATCATGATCCTACACATACCCTCAATATTCATATCATTCAAGCAAGATTCAAGATCTACATTCATGCTATCCACTTCATACATATTTGGAGCATCTTATTCAAGGGTTTGGTGAGTTGCAACATTGTATATTTTTTTATTCACCACTCCTTCTATCTATTTCATTTTATTTCAAGGTTTAATTACCAAAATAGGGTTTGACCAAGGAAAACCCCTATCCACTAACAAAATAACATTTTTTCCCTCTCTTTGATGTGTGAATGCAGATCTAGGTGGTTTAGGTTGGAGATCCATTGAAGAGAAATATTGGAGAAATGTTGTCAAGTTGTCATCTACCTTGCAAAATCATGGAAAGTCATCTACATAGCAGAATTCATTTTTCCGAAATCAAAGATTTGGCAGGAGGGAAGCTACAAGAAAAAACTAGAGGATATCAAAGTTTTGGAGAAACCCTAATACTAGTACTAAATCACTAGTTGTATCATATGAGTCCTAGTATACTTGTTTTTAGACTTTTTCTATACATCCTGATTCAACAGTTCTAGATTCTAGTTTCAACCTAAAACCCAAAACTAGGACTAAATTGCCCCTACTAGCATATGAGTCCTAGTGTGCATCAAAATCAGTATTTCTAAAATTTCAAATTGTTATTAAATCCTCTACAAGTTTCTATATGAACTTCTCTAATTTTCCAGTTCACTATTCTAATTTGCATTCATTTTTAGGTCATTTACTTAGGCTTTGCATATCATTAGGTTTTATCATTAGATCTTTGCATGTTACTGATCTTTTCAAGCTCTATCTTGGCGGTGAACCCCCTTTATACCTTTTATCATACCCTAGGACACCCTATTGTAGATCTCCTTCCCTCATTCTATCCTTGGATTGAGATCTCTATGGTTTCCTTGAATGAGAAGTGTATGAAATTAGTTGTTCTATCTCCCAAGCATAGAACAAAAATTTCCCACCTTTCATTTGGGTGAACCTAGCCTTTATAACACTGTTATTTCTTATTTGGAGTGCATCATAGTCCTAGATCTAGCTTACGTTAACTTTGCATTAGGTTTTAAATTAGTTAATTTGCATTCTAGGGTTTATTAATCTTGCATTAGTGAAAGTGCATATAGGTTGCATTTTTCCTCTTGCATTTATTCTAGACATCATTCAAACTAGAAAACATAGTATTCCATCAAAAAAATTTGAAATTTGTCCAAAAACCCTAATCTGGGACTCATATGCCCCTCTGGGTGATTTAGTCCCAGTCCAGGTGGTTTTGCCTGATTTATGGCTATTCTATTGTAACTATTATGTAGCATTCAAATCCCTGAAAAACCTTGATTGGAACTCATACACACCTCTAGACGATTTAGTCCCATTTCAGAATTTAAACTGCATTTTCTAGCATTAAAAACCCTATTTTTGTGTTTTAGTTTGATTTTATTACTTTTTCATTTTAGTTCATTGAGTTTTTGTTTCATTCATTTCATTGCATCTAGCTTAATTTAATTTCAATCATAATTAGAGAATAGAATTTATCTTGTGTTCATTACATATTGCATTTCATTGATTGTCCCTTGCATGAGCTTTACAACTTGGTGTCCTATTGCTAATACTATAGTGAGACAAAGTTTGAGACTCATGTTATCCCATGATAGCACAATCATCAAGGATCTTGGGTTATCTAGCTCTTTTACTACTAGTGTTGACACTAGTTCACTAGGTATGGACCATACCCTTAACAACTCTTTTTCTTCAAGTAGTGTCACAAATGTTGAAACAATGGTTGCTAGTATTCCACAAGAAAAAATAATCCAAATCCATGAAGACTTAGAAAACCTAAAAAATCAAGTGAGTACTAAAAAGATTTCAACCACTGCTATCCCTACCATAGATAACATACACCACATGATTGAAACTCAAGAAAGAGTCGAACTTGTGTGTAACCTAGCTTAGATTTTTAGAAAACTTACTAGTTCTACTCCACCTTCAAACAATTTCCAAAGCCAAGGAGGAAAAAAAATTCCTCTCACAACTATTGCCTTTATTCCTACCTATACCAACCCTCAAGTTACAACAATGATGCAACTTACTAGTAATTCCCTTCCTACTTTGGGTATTTCTACTAGCATTCCTGGTACCTTTGTGGCATCGCACATCATATCTCCTACCACTTAACCTCCCATAATAATTTCATTCACTTATCCCTCAAACACACATACACCTCCACCATATTCAACTCCATCTCAAAATACAAACAATGATGACATCATAAACCAACTTTTGCAAACTATTTCATTCCTTCAAAAGCAATTTTTCACCCTAAACCAAAATAAAAATGGCCAACCTGCATACTAAGTCAAAAGCAATCCCTTATCCTTGGAGATATTGACAACAATGATACCACAAGGTCTAGAGATTCCTAGATTTGAGAAATATGGGGGGAAAGAAGATCCTTCTAACCATGTTTCTACCTATACCACATTATATATTGATTTTATTCATGAGGATAAGCTCTTGGCTAAGCTTTTGTTACACCTGAGTTGTGTAGTTACTGTAGATATTGAAAATGTACAAATGTCATTCAACACACTTGATCCTATTTACTAACATCATTACTTTCTGAATCATACATTTTGTCTCTTAATCATTATTTATCTGATTAAGTCTATCGCCTCTTTTGATTAAATTAATCAATTTAATTTAATTAACCTTACCTTTCTGTTTAATTAAATAATTCATTTTATTTGATTAAATCCCTAAAGTCTTCTTATTAAATTAAATAAATTAAACCTTATTTGATTTAATCTAACATATTCCTCCTTAGTTAAATAAATCAAAATCATTTATTTAATTAATCATTTCCTCTCAATTTGATTTAAACTAATTCATCTATTTAAGTCTAAATTGTCACATCACCTAATTCTTCATTAAATTAATTAAAACATTGTTTAAGTTAATCCTTCTCACTAAAATCCTCTAGAGAATGCAAGTTGCACAATAAATCAATTACTTTCATTTATTAAATTGCTTATTTTCTCTCCAACATGGCATCAAAAGGGAATATTCCCTCAATTTGAATTCAAATTTCAAATGAGCTTGGTCCTTCCAACAAGGCATTCAATGCCTCTTACATGTCCTTGTGCATTGAGCCAAGTGACATTAACTCCATTTCTCTTTCCCTCTCACATGTCACATTCAAAATTCAAATTTGAATCCAATGGCATTTATCATGCACATTGACCAAAATGTGCTCATTCCTCCTCCAATCACATGTGGACAAGTGGCATAATTCTATTGGATTATCTTTTATCCCACATTGCTTATTTTCACTCATTCTTCCAAGATTGGAATCTATAAATGAGAGACTCTTCCTCTCATTCAATCATCCACAACTTGAGTAAACTTACTCTACTCAACTTTATCATCAATGCAAGATCTTAGCTAGGTTATTGCAGGTTTTTTCAAGAACTCACATTGTTCTTCATCATCAAGTGGATCAATCATCAACAATCACACAAAGGAGTTGGGAAAGGGCCAATTGCAACACTTCATTGGCACCAACTCCCCCATGGGATCTCTAGTTTGCTCACTTAATTAGGATTTACATGCTTTTTCGTATTTTATTCTTCATTTTTTCCTATTTTAAGTTTTGTAAATAGATTTCATGGGGAATCCTTGTTTTACCTTGCATATGATATAATAACATGTTTGTTTGCTTTGTTTATGCAGGTATCAAATTGGGGTTCACATTTTGGCGTTAGGAGGGAAAATCTCGAGTTCAAATCACGTTTTTTGTTGAAAATTCTGTTGTTTTCTTCTTTTTTTTGCAGGTTACAAGTCCGCGGTGCTGTATTGCACTGCTTACAAAGGTGCGGCGCTATATTGCACTGCCTAAAACTCAAACTCCGCCGCACTCGCAAACTCCACCGCACCCAGAGAACCGCACGATGCTATATTGCACCACACCTATTCCAAACAGCAATGTGCGACGCTGTTTAGCACTGCACCTATTCCAAATAGCACCATGTGGCACTATTTAGCACCGCATCTATTCCTAACAGCGCCGCAATTGCAAACAACACCGCATATGATTTTTTGTTTTTTCACCCGATTTTAAAATGGCCGTATCTTGGTCATTTTTTAGTCTTTTTCGAAGATTTTTATTTTGAAATGGGGTAGAATTTCATAAGATATCCAATGGTGTAGGTGTTTCTCAACTTTGATAGAGTTAAAATTTTCAAACTTTCACCTAATGTCAAAACACCATAAAACCTGGTCTAAGTTTTAGGGTTTCTATGCTTAATATTTTATCTAACCCTCATATATTCTTATTTCTTGATTTTATACAACATTTGAAGCTTTTATTGCAGGTTTTAAAGGATCATGGAGCATGGAAATGAAAGAATAAAAAATTATCACATGATTGTAACAAGTGTTTTTTAACACTTTGGGAGAAATTATAATCTCTTTCCAAGGATTTGTTTACTTTCATGCTCTTAGGACACTAAAATTTCTTTTGGGATTTAAAAAGAACAATACAAATTTTGCTCTCAAATTTTGCAAACAAAAGGCTTAAAAATAACTTTAGACAAACACAATAGTTTTTCTTTAAAGGATTAAAAAATTGAACAAGGCAAACTCACACTTCATTTGGTGCTTAAAAAGAAGTCATTATTACTTTGAGGATTAAAATAAACAAGTGTCTTTTATGTTTTGCAAACTTTTTCACAAATTAACATCATTAAAATTCGCATGCGCTTCTCTCGCGCTTTATAGCAATCTTGAGAATCAAAAGCATTTTTGTGATATTAACTTGTCAAAAAGATTGCCTCCACATTTCGATTTGGACACTTAAAATTGAACAAAACATGCGAGTGTGAGCATGACATATTGTGGATGTTATCCCCTTTGTTTTTCAACAAAGGTTGTGTAAACGACAGGATATGTTAGCTCACTTTTGTTTATCTTAGAGGGCATGCCTTGTGGGAAAAAGTAATCACCCAAGGGAACGACCCAACCAGGAACATGCTAAAGCCAAGTGACTTCCAACCTGTATATAAGTGTGGATTCTTGAGGAAAGTTCAAGAATCACGATGATTATTCTGATGAGATGGATAGCAATGGACTCTCGCCAATGTTGGATAATCCCCCATGAATGGAATGCCCGAAATAGAACCCCTTTTTTAGAAAAAGGCCAAAACCTTCTCTATCTTCTTGGTGCAAAAGGTTATGTCCTTTGAAGCCGCCCCACGTTATACATGCGGTCTTGTTGTAGATATGGAAAGTATGCCATGGGAGATTCATGGGTACTAATGCTTGGCTGACCCGAATAAGTGAGTGTCATGGAGGGGAGCCAGTGTGGTCAAGCATTTAGCCATTCGCATAAGATATGCGCAGCTGGATTTATCCAAGTGGGAACCCAACAAGATATTGCCTCATCATACAAGGATTGTAAAAGTGCTTGAAAGAAAAGAACACATTGCTTGGTTCTAAAAAAAAAAAAACACTTGAAAATGTACATTCACAAAGCCTTCAAATTTGAAACCCCTTGTGGGAGACAAATACTCTTGACAAATTTAGACACTCTTGCTTTCCCTAGGGATCACATTCCTAGAGGTTTCTAAGTGCACAAATTCTACCGTCATTTGTTTTCAACAAGGTTAAACATAAGAAACTTTTGCCCTGTTTTCCTCAATTTCCACACAATGGACCTTGTGGGATGAGAACGAAAGTGGGACATTAGACACATAGTTTGAAAAGCATAATCAAGAAAGTGTGTGTGGTAAAAGGAATAAAACTTAAGCAAGATAAAAGAAAAATTGAATCACACATGTGCTTGATCCGTTTTGAGTCATTTGGTTATCATGCAAACATTAGTCTTTTGGCTTGAAATAATTTTAGGGAAAAACATGTTCTTCATTACCTTGGTCTTGTAAGTAGGTCCTCATAGGGTCATCTAGGATCAATTCAAACACTTCATCTCTCAAACATCAACCAAATCTCATCTCACCAAAAACTTTTGGAACCTTGGAAACATCACTTATGCTAGCCTTCTGGAAAATCAAAATCACCTTGTTTCACTTAATGCACCTAGTCAAATTATTAATCTTCTTGAACAAATTTGCATCTAAGTTAACACAACTTCTTGAGGTCTACTATTTCATGATCACTTTCATTGGCTTAACACACTTATCCAATTCATTCTCTTATGTGAGTTTCCCTAGGATAACACAACTTCCTATGGTTTACAAGTTTACCATCATCTTGTTTGGCTTAACGCACCTAGCCAAACTATCAAATCAAAATAAGTCCTAAAGTCTAGCATTGATCCAAAGCCCCTAAAAGTTTAAAGCACCCATATCACTCACCCTTTCATCCTCCATCTCATCATTGGTCCTAAACACCTTAGAGGTTCACTCTCGCAACAAGTTCAAAACACAAGAAGGACATGGAATATAAACTTGATGCATCCATCATGAGTAATCCAAGTCATCCAAACTATCCAAGTCTCGCAATACCACTTGATTATCAAAACTCACATTTATACATGGCATCATTATCTCCTCAAAACCTCAAAATTACAGTGAATGTGAGTATGCCCAATCCAAATTTTGGAACACCTTTCCCAATGATAGATTTAAATCCAAGTCCAAATTTGCAAATCTATCAACCAAACGCTCAATGCATGAGTTTTCCAAACAACATTATCCCACCAAATACATACATTCCAAGTGAAAATTTACCAAACATGACCATTTCAAATCCACACTTGGTAAACTTTGGGGTCAACATGTTTGCAAATCCCATCAATGTTGTTCAAAATCCAAACAATATGTTGTCAACTCTAGGTATTGATCGAAGTGAAGGTAACACCATGCAAAATAAAAGTTACCTAAATCAAGGCAATATGATTCCCAAACACAACAATGTTCAATTTCAATCTATCATGCTGAATCAAAACATCATACCAAATCATCCCATCTTACCATTGATATCGCAACAACAGGTGGCAACCATCCAAGCAAACCCAGCAATCAACACCATCCCCAACCCACCACCACCACTACCAAAACACAACACAACCAATTCATTCTCCATCATGTTGCAAGCCGCTCAAGAAGCTTCCCGCAAAAAGGCACTCCAAAACCAACAAGCTGCTCACCAAGCACAAGTGGCTCAATTAGCCCAACAGGCTCAAGCTCAAGCCCAGCATCAGGCTCACCATGAGCAAACACAATTCAAGGCATTATTGCAAGCAATCCATCAACAAGCAGCTCAACAAGAAGCCCAAAAACAAGCATTATTGGCACAACAACACAACCAACAACAAGCATTGTTGACTCAGTAGGAAACACATGCCTTACTCCCACAATATAACTTACAACAAATTCCCATCACAATCGTTAAAAATGATGATCAAGATCCTTCGACCAATGATCATGTTGAAAATGTCTCTACATCATCTAATGAGTTAGAGGACATATCTCAAGAATTCACTCCAAAGCATGATGAACATCTTTCACCAAGGTCTAGAAATGATACTTTCCAAAACATATGGACATCTTTTGACCTCATAACATTTGAGAAACTTCCTATGCCTACTGAAGATATCAAGGAAAAAATTTCATTCTTTGAAATTGACCCATGTCAAGAACTTGATCCAAAGCATGTCGAAAGCAATTATGAAATCATTCAAGATCAAGAATTTGAATCTCCAAGCTACTAAAATGATATAATGGACACTCTCCTATCCATACAAGATGACCACATCCACATAGCACATACTCCTCCATCTACCCATGAGATTCTTTCTTTGGACGGACACATAGATGATCTTCATTCAAAACAAGAGTCTCCTACTCATAACATTTGTACACAAGACCAAGATGTAGAAATATCTTGTGAAAACATATCAAAAGAAAATCATGAAGAAGGCTCCTACATAAGTCATGAATTAGAAACATCATGTGAAATCATATCAAGAATGAATCATGAGGAAGAATTTTATGTGGAAATTGAAGCATCAACACTTCTTGAAGAAGCACTACAATCTGATATCTCACAAGATCAAGCTAAAGATATCAACTAGGCATTCATCCCACATATGGAGGATCCCGTCACTTATAAAGTTGGATCACTCACCTTTGTAAGGGAAAATCATCTTATCAATGAAAGAGCTATGACCTTTGAAGATCCGCCACAGAGCAAAGAAGGATTAGAACCTTGTTTCCAAGGTAAATCATATCCTATTGCAGAGAAATTTTTTCAGCAGATGAATTATCAAGGAAGAGGATTAGGCCTAAATGAACAAGGTATCCTAAAACCAACGCAGATTTTTGGCAATCCTAAGCATCAAGGCCTTGGTTATTTGAAAATCAAGGGATCTCAACATATCAGTAATACTTCCACAAAACTGGGGGCAACTTCATCTCGAGCAAACATCAACATAGGGAGCACAAAGAATCCTTATGATGAAACCAATGCCAATACTACAACCCACCACGTAATGAATATTTTTCCAACCATCACCCCATCCACAAATTGGGACCAACGTCAAAAGAAAGATTTGAATCAAAGGATGAAGCACGAAGGAAAAATAAAATACAAGTGGATACCAAAGAATACAAAGAATGACTATCCCTATCAAACTCCATTAGTCAAAGAAACTATGGGGAAAAATTAAAAAGGGAAAAGTATCCATCAAAGATGTCCACAAAGGAAAATGCATGCTTCTCAAGTGATGTACAAAGTGTATCAAACAGTTGGTCCTAATTCCATGCACACTTCCATATCCACCCATCATTGCTCATCTTCCCAAGTTTGGAGAATCAAAGGTTCCAAACTATCAACCAATCCATCTGTTATTCCTAAACACACTCCATCCATGCCTCCACCCATGATATCCAATTCTCACATTGACCATGTGTTGGCAACGAACCTTCATCATAAGGATTCAAAAGGAACTCTATCACAATGTGCACACAAAGATAGCGTTAACTCCAGTATCAGCAAAGCAGATCAGGGATCTCAAAAGTTGCATTCAAGTGCACGTGTCTTGGCAAAACAACTTCTTCAAGTAGGCTACTAATGGCACGTCATGACAAGAGCATCAATGTCAACAGTACTAGATGATTCAACATCAGCTTAAAATCTCTTAGAAAATACAAAAAAATCAAAAAAAGGTCCTGAAAAAATGGTCACCTTGATGAAAACCTGGCAAACAGGCATCTTGGCGACAACAAAAAAATACAAAAAACACAAAAAATCCAAAAAATTAAAAAAAATCAGAAAAAGGATTGAAAATAGTAAAGAAAAAAATCATCCTCTAGCGAAAACCATTTTGATGGCGCTTTGGATAGGTACCATGATGAAAACCTGGCAAACAAGCATCATGTGTAGAATCGAGCATCTACATGCATTAGTTCAAGAGAAAGCATCTCATCGCATCCACAATAGAGCCATCATTTGAGCCATATCATTCATTCATCCATGAACAGTTTATCCAATCCATTTTCATCCATCTACAACCATACTCCAAGGTATCTTAATATTGATGAAAACTTGGTGCATATTTTACACTTGTTTATGGTAAGGATCTTGACATGGGTCATTTTCATTGATCCCATGCTACCCAACATTATCTGAGCCTTGAAGCATTATCTGAATGAGAATCCTTAATTTGAACACCCTTACCTTACCGCAAGATAATCCATATCCATTCGTCCAAGAATCTACCCATGGTTGTTCAAACATTGCTAGACACTAGGGGTAGATATTTGCATCTTGCTTTGAGAATAAATCTTGATGTATATCATCCAACTTATGTGGCGATCTGAACATTGGAAAACACAAAATCAAATTGGTCAAGAATTTGTGAGCCAAAAAAAATCCAAATCCTTAGCCCATGGCATATTTTGATAGGAAGACATTCCTTATCAAGCTTAATCTTTCATTGAACATCAATTCAAACAATCCATATCAGTCGCATCTAATGTGCACATCAGCATCGCATCAAATCATCAAAGCTATTTTGTTCCAAAACAAGCTTCATCAATCTTGATCAATTGAATCCAATCAATTGTCCCTTTGTTTGAGTTAACATACTTAGTCAAACTATCATCTTGTGCATGAGTTTACTCTAGGATAGCACAACTTCTTGGAATTTACAAGTGCATTATCAACTTGTTTGACTTAACACACTTAGTCAAACCATCATATTTTGTACAAGTTTATTCTAGAATAACACAACTTCCTAGATTTTACAAGTGCATTACCACTTTTGTTTGACTTAACACACTTAGTCAAACTATCAATCCATCAATTTGATTGATCAACATTAACTTTGGTTTTCAACAAAATCCCAAAATAGAGCACTGATATTATTGCATATCCAATTGTCAAAATCATGTAAAAATCTAAAAACATCCAAATCATCAAAAATCATCCAAAACATGTCGAAATATCAGAAAATCATCAAAAAAGTTCATCATTGAGTCTTGTTAGTCTTTCACCTTGTCGAACTACGTCATCTCTAAGCTTGAACATAGGCAAGGTTGATCTTTGATCATCCCCCAAGACATTTAGGTCAGTCCTTTAGGTGACCGTCGCATTGGCAATCCGTTTGCCCATCTAGTTTGCATCTTAAGTCAGTCCTTTAAGCAATAAAATGACAATCCATTTGTCTCTCTTGTCATCAAGTCAATTTGTCGTCATTCGAACTACATGGTCTCTACGTGTATAACATAAGCAAGGCTAATCTATGGATCAGCTCCCGAGACCCCTAGGATAGGTCTCTAAGTTAGTCTATTCGTCATAAATCTTGAAAATACCAAAAACATTGAAAAATGTGAAAATACCAAAAACAACCTCAAACTATTGGAAAATCCAAAATGGTGCATCAATTTCATCTCGCTTTCACCCGTGGTCGTCTCACTCATAATAAAGTCGATCATCACTTTCACCCTTTGGTGAGTCAGTCAGAAGCAAGTTTAGCAGGTTCTAAAGTGAACACCTTATCGTCAAAGTATCAAGCCTAAGTCAGTAAGCAAGCAAGTTGGTCAACTCGGAGTATTAATAGCTTATCACTGAATCAGTCCCACCAAACCCTAATCACTACATGTCCTAGGATGAAGCTTTCCTTCAATGGACATAAGCATTAGGTACCCCTCATAGTAGTTTAGCCTTGGCTAGTGGTACAAAGAACATTAGCTTGTTTGTTTACTTCTCTTGGTCTTTTTGACTTATCTTATTTTGCGCTCATTCCAAGGACCTCTCGATGATGCCTAAACAAAATAGGTTTAGAGAGAAAGGAACGGGGCAATGATCATTATCTTTTTTATCTGCCATGCTTGTTGGATATTCTTGTAAAATAACTTTGTCATGCATACTTTGTTTTGTCTGTAGGAAGGATGTTTCAGATATCTTGTTGACCACATAAGAAGGCTTGCCTTCTTATGTTTTGGCCTGAGATGTCTGGAATATTTGAACTGCATCCAGAATAAGGTTTTTGTATGTCAAGTGTGAACAAGAATACTCCTATCTGATTGACGAGTCAAAGTCCATCACACTAGGTACAATGCCATCCTAGTCCTTTATACCTTTATGCATTGTACCTATGTGTGTTATCAAACATAAAGTAATTAGCCCTTTTAAAATCCCAACTCCTAGCAATGCAAATCATCATCATCATCATAGTGTGAACTTGTGTGGATCCTCCTTCCATCCATCTTATTCTTCTTATTCTTCTATCTTTACGAACATTTCTATCTAAAATCGGTGTGTTGTATCAAAATATTCATGAGGCTACCCATGGCCGATGACTATCTATACATCATTAGAATTGTCTACATCAAAGAATTATCTTATGTCCTCTGATCAATAGAACCATTCTCGCATTTTATCGTGATCTCGATCAAAAAATCAGACATTTCCTCTCGATCTCTTGAGGGGGCAGTATACCAGCATAATCCTTCTCGCTAGGGCAACAATGGGGCATCTGAAAAAATCAAATTTTTTTTTACTTTTGATCATAGTAGTTTATTTCTTTGAATTAATGCAACAAGTACATTGCTTCAAAGAGGGGCAAACTGTAGACATTGAAAATGTACAAATGTCATTCAACACACTTGATTCTATTTACTAACATCATTTCTTTCTGAATCATACATTTTGTCTCTTAATCATTATTTATCTGATTAATTCTATCGCCTCCTTTGATTAAAGTAATCAATTTAGTTTAATTAACCTTACCTTTCTGTTTAATTAAATAATTCATTTTATTTGATTAAATTCCTAAAGTCTTCTTATTAAATTAAATAAATTAAACCTTATTTGATTTAATCTAACATATTCCTCCTTAGTTAAATAAATCGAAATCATTTATTTAATTAATCATTTCCTCTCAATTTGATTTAAACTAATTCATCTATTTAAGTCTAAATTGTCACATCACCTAATTCTTCATTAAATTAATCAAAACATTGATTAAGTTGATCCTTCTCACTAAAATCCTCTAGAGAATGCAAGTTGCACAATAAATCAATTACTTTGATTTATTAAATTGTTTATTTTCTCTCAACATGGCATCAAAAGGGAATATTCCCTCAATTTGAATTCAAATTTCAAATGGGTTTGGTCCTTCCAACAAGGCATTCAATGCCTCTTACATGTCCTTGTGCATTGAGCCAAGTGACATTAACTCCATTTCTCCTCCAATCACATGTGGGAAAGTGGCATAATTCTATTGGATTATCTTTTATCCCACATTGCTTATTTTCACTCATTCTTCCAAGATTGGAATCTATAAATGAGAGACTCTTCCTCTCATTCAATCATCCACAACTTGAGTAAACTTACTCTACTCAACTTTATCCTCAATGCAAGATCTTAGCTAGGTTCTTGCAGGTTTTCTCAAGAACTCACATTTTTCTTGATCATCAAGTGGATCAATCATCAACAATCACACAAAGAAGTTGGGAAAGGGCCAATTGCAACACTTCATTGGCACCAACTCTCCTATGGGATCTCTAGTTTTCTCACTTAATTAGGATTTACATGCCTTTTCATATTTTATTCTTCATTTTTTCCTATTTTAAGTTTTGTAAATGGATTTCATGGGGAATCCTTGTTTTACCTTACATATGATATAATAACATGTTTGTTTGCTTTGTTTACGTAGGTATCAAATTGGGGTTCACAGCTACTATTTACTATTACTACCTAGGGTAAATATGAATGTAATGTGAATTCTGGATATAAATAAATTATGCTTGTACCTTTTTATCAATATGAATGTTATCTCATTTCATGTTTGTCTTATTTGATTTTATCTCAATTGATGTTATTCATGGTGAAATACTGCATATAAGTGAATGGATGGTTATTGAATTATCATTATTATAAATTTGGAGATGTTTATGTATATGGAATATTGTTATGAACAATTGACTATTGTGTGCATGTGTTAGTGGATGTAGGCATGTGTTCCCTTTCTCTAGGCAGAGGGTAAGTATCACTCAGGATAAGATCTTGGTCGAGTAAATGGTAAAAGTAAACTATTCGAGCATATACACACACAACATTAGAAAAATTGAGTTGAGTCAGTTTGTGATTAATAGGTAAGTCATCCTTAGTCGATATGTCTGCATTTGAGAGTCTTGTGCTCTTCTGCATGCATTGGGTGATGTTTATATATTTAATCTTTTGAGATCTTCCTTGTGCTATTACGATTATATTGAAAAGTGGGATGTACATGGAAGTTTGTTTATATATGCACATGCATGTAAATGGGATATAATGACACATATATGCATATGTATAGATGTACCAAACATAAACACTTATCAATATGATGGTAATCAAGAATTTATTTATGTGAAACGGATGTGAAAATATTTATGTGTATAGTATATACATGTATCCATATGTATACGTATATCAATACATACGTACATTGGTGAATGTACACACTCATATAGATGCATCGATATAGATATACCTACACATGCGTGTACATATATATATATATATATATATATTCATACATTCAATAATATGTGTTTATTATATACTATCTTTCATGTACTCATATATATATATATCGAATGTATTCTTACATTATAGGCTTACAATATATATATAAATATACATATATATAATAATATATTAAACATATTATATATGTTAATTAGAATTGACTATCTTTTGTTTATTTGAAGTTGATTCATAAGGTTGTTTTGTAGTCGATAGAGACTATGAAATGGAGGTCAATATTAACTATCAATGGAGGCTAATTTAATAGCTTATGACTATTAATGTGAACCAATTATCATAATGAATGACATGTGGTATAAGTCATTGCATAACATTTTTTATTTCTTTCTATTATATGCTGACTTGGTCGACGTTTTATTGAGACCATGCTTGACTTAGTCTAAATGTATTAAATTTCTCTAAGTTGATTCATTCACTAGGTGGGTCGATAGAAACCTGTTGTCATGAAATGAGAATCGACTGAGTTTGTTCACACCAAATATGAAGTAATTGGAATAGGAAATGGTGCCACCTTTGTGTTTTTTTTTCTATATATGTCTTCTCATTGTAACTATTCAAATTATCCATATGTTGATTGAATTATTCTTCAGAATGTTGTCACAAAACAAGTCGACCTATAGGAGAATAAGCTGAGTATTAGCTTGAGAATTTTCTACCTTTTTGATTTTTTCATGTGTTGATTTGCATGAAAGTTGTTCTCTATTGGCATTCCTAAACTATAGGATTTTAGGTTGCTTGGTTTCTCTATAAATAGTTGAACTATTTCATTTGTGAGGGATGCATTCTTTCCCAAGAGATTTACATCTTTTGCAATTCACTATTTTTGAATTATTACTAGCCATACTTGTCTTATTTTATGAGTGAGAAATAGAGAATCTTCTATTGTGAGTAATAGGTAACATTGTTGTATGAGATAAGTAATCCATCAACAAGTTACATAGAGTTGCTTGTGATAAGCTAATTATTAAGCTAATTGTTGTTGGAGAGGACTGGATTCTTGTATTTAATTTAGATAAGCAATTATAGGCATGAGGACCTCTTCTTCTTTTTTATTTTACTTTGAATGATGTGTCTTCCATGCATTGTTGAGATGGTTTTTATAGTATATAATTAGACAATTTATATAGTTTTGAAATGGAAAGTTGAAGCTATTATGTTGTTTTTATATTATGTTTTTTAAGTACTCCACAGTAGGAGATGGGTGTTTATCATAGGTATTATATACTAGGTATGATTGAATATGTAAAGAACATATGTGTATTTAGCTAAAGTTATTGATTTAACTAGTATAGCTTATGTTTACTCCTAGGAAAGATAATCGAGATGGGAGGGATTTGTATATACTTACATGTAAGTAGGGAAATCTAAGTATATATGTTATCATTGGAATGATGGACTATCAATAGAAAGAAATACCTAACTTGTGTACTTACTAGTTAAGTAATTTTATTCCTAGTAGATTAATATGGTTTTAGGTTATCTAGGATGATTGACTATCCATTGAAGGTGTGTGCAGGAGTTTTTTACTCATAAATATGTAAAAATAACTAAGAATGTAATGTAAATAACACAAGACCACCTCAATGATTAGCCTAAGTAAAGAAAAAAAGAAAGATAAAAATGAGAATGATTATACCTTTGTGTTGATCTCCTTGGTTGGCCCTTGATGTAGATGGAAAAATAGATGGAAGATTATTCAAATGAAAGATGAGGGTGGATAGGTGATAAGTAAACAAAATGGATGCAAGCTCTTGAATGCAAAATGTGCTAAATGGAGGCTTGAATGACTTAAGATCATAAGTTTGATACTAAATGTATGGGATCCTTAAAGCATGTAAGAGGGGGTATTTATAAAGGAATTTGAATTCTCTAGAGAATTTAATGGTCTGGATTGAGCCATCATGGCCAAGATGGAGGGTTGTGGTGAGTTGAGGACTCATAATCCCTCAAATCTTGACATATGGCGGGTGAGTTGTCCAAGGGGAAAGGTGATATGGACAAGGTACAAGTGATGTGGAGGAAGGACAAGTAATTTTCAAGTACCCTGGGGGATGTGAGGATTTCCTCAAAAAGGAACCTTTTGTCTCCAACTGAGAACGAAAGTGACATATGAGAAATTTTAGTATTCCTCAAAAAATCCCCATGGAGAAGAGAGAATTGGTTGGAGAAATAAATGTGAATATTTAACTCACATAGTTGAAGTGGATAAGGTGGTTGGGAGAATAAATATGAATTTTAAATTCATATGATAAGCACCTTGTGGATAAGGCAAGGTTCTTATGGAGGAGGCTGAAAAGTGCCTTGTGGATGAAACAAGGCACTTATAATGGAAGGTTATTGGTCTTAATGTGATTTGATGTGACCTTTCAATGATCACATGGGGAAGAGGAGATTCATTGGAGGAATCAAAAGTGTATTTTAAATTCATGGGGAAGAGGGAGATTCTTGGAGGAATAAAGAGTGAATTTTAAACTCACATGGGGAAGAGAACCTATGCCAAATATGGAAGATGTGAAGGTTGACCAAAAAGGGCATGCTAAATATAGCAAGGGGATTAGATTAGGATTGTGTAAATACATGATTAAGAAAATTAATGAGGGATTAGAAACAAGTGGGAAATGTATGAGGTTGTGATTTTAATCTTAATTAAGTGGTGCACATCTTAATGACGGATGAATTAAATTAACCCAGATTAAAAGAAGGGTTATGGAGGATGTGACAAGGAGAGAAAAAAATATGAATCTAAAATTGATTTAAATTCAAAAATGGGGAAATGACTAAATTAAATAATTGATATGTTTATTTAATTTAGAGAAGAAAGGATAAAGGATAAAGTATTTAAATGTTAAATTAAATACTTTAGGAACCTTAGACAGAAGGTAAAATATTAATTAAATAAATACATTAATTAATATTGATGTCATAGAGGCATAAGGAGATGAATTTGGCCATATGGAAGTGGTCAAATTTGGATGTCTACATTTTACCCCTCTTCAAAATATTGTTAGAATAACAGTGTTTCAAAGATATGAAAATGCAAATGACTCTATAGAAGAAACGACTAGAAAATGATGCCCCAACATAGGAGAAATTACGCGAGCGACCCAAATGAAGGGAAATGAAAAGAGATACCTTTATCTCCTAAGGAAATGACTATGGCGAAGGAATGGGTGAGAATGGTAGGGTATGCCCCCTTGAGAGGGTGACGAGGGAAGAAAAAGGGGGCCTCAGGCAATGTCTCGATATGAAGAAATGGAAGGTACAGTTAGATAGAGCTCAAAAAATCAGGCAAGTTTTCCTATTGAATAGAGTCGATCTGACACACGGTGTGCGAATGGTAGCCCATAGAAGTTTTGGAATTAATGAGGGCCTAAAAAAGGTAAATAAAAAGTAAAAATACCCCACTTAAAAGTGATTTAAAAATGGGGGGAAAATTACTTATAGTAATTGGAGAGTTACTATTCCTCATTTGTACCCCTGGTTGTTGAAGAAGAGAGAGAGAGAGAGAGAGAAGAAGAAAAGGACGAGCGGAGGAGGTGAGGATGCCAAATAATTATGATGATGAGATCATCCACTAAGTAGATGAGGTGTGGGTGTTCTTCCATGCATGTGAGGTGCCACACCAAGTTAGGTGTCAAAACCCCTTTTGTGATTTTAAGAATTTTTGAGATATTTTTTAATTTTCATGTTGTTTTCAAAACATGATTTTTTCTTGGAGGGTAGATTAGGAAAACGGGTTGGGGGAAAAATTGGGATTTCACCAACGGGGTAGGAAAAAGAGGCTATTAGAGGTTATGGGAGGTGGGGAAGGGATTTTCCCTGTTAAAGGGCAAGAATCAGAAAAACAAGCCCAAAAAAGGGCTAGGGGGAAGAAAAAAAGAGGGCAAACTTGCCCCGAGGTCGACCCAGGTTGGGTCTGCCCAAAAATAGGTTAAGGGGTGACAGAACCCCAAGATAGGGGTGGCCACAACCAAATAGAGTGATCACACCCCATATGGGCAACAATGTCCCAGGAGGGGTGGTCGTTCCTCAAAAAGGGCGATAGGGCCCAAGGAGGGGCGGTCATTCCCGGAAAGGGGGTGAAAGGAAAAAAGAAATAGTGCGGAAACACTTTCCTAATGCTAAAACTACATAGGAGAAGTGAAAAGACCAGTTTTAAAAACTTCTTAAAATAATTGAGATTAACAAAATGTAGGATAACAAGAGTAACAAGAAAAATATAGCAGTGATAGAGATAACACTAGATTTACATGGGAAAGCCCTTTCAGGAAAAAACCCACCACATCAAGAGAAGACACTTTGTATTATAGTAAAATAAATTAAAAACAAAGCTCACAGTCCTCCCTCTCTGATAATTAGCTCATAGCAGTAACTTGAGTTTTTAATGAACTCATAGTTACAATGCATTTTTAGCATACAATGAATACATCACCCACTTCTTATCTCAGACGTCATCACCTTAGTGACTATATAATGTAATCGGCTATACAAGTCATACATCACATTAATCATACCAACCAATCGCATGCCTTAATAATGCACCATTCACTCAATCAAGAAATTCGATCTTTTGACCGATTTGCCCTGCAATCACGCATTGGGCCACCCAAAAATTAACTCTCTTTCCTTAATTAGATTCTATCATCGGCCGAAACATCTCTTGCAATTACTTCTTTCACCACTCCAGACTTCGACCAATCAAATGTTGATTACTTTCCGCATGTTGCCTCTCTATTTGTTTGCCACTTCCAATCAAGTTTGACCAGTCAACTCAACTGTCAAACATCTCTTACTGCGCTACCTCACCAAGCCAAAGAGGCCACCGCAGTATGGTAGTGACACCATGACACCACTCCAAGGTTGATAGATCTCCATGGTATGGTCGTTCCACCACCCAACTGCAGGTCCTTTCTAACACCCTCACGGTATCGAGGTAGTGGCTTATCTACCAGCCCATCGCTTAACATCACATCATCACCAAGCTTAGATCAACCTTTCATAGTATGGCGGTTCCACTACCCAATCACAAGGCTGAGCAACACCTCCCATGCTATGGAGGTAACCACCAGAGCCTACAAATAGACACACTGTGCTACCTCATCCTAACCGCAAGACCTCCGCTGTAAGGAGGTAGACTTCATCTCTAACCATGAAGGCTTACCACACCACCGTGACATGTCCAAGAGGCCATCACGGTGTGGCATTAAGTGAGCTTCGCTAACTGTCGTTGTTCACCATGGCCACCATGCCACCAACGAACACCCTTCGTGGTAGGGAGCTAAGCCTTCACACTAACTGCACCCATCCACCGCTTTACCACCAACCCAAGATGGAGACCCCGTGGTATGGTGGTAACATCGCCCAACCACAGATAGACCGACAGAGGCCCACGGTGAGTTGGTAAACCCTCATACCGCACCTCAAAGAAAAGCTCTCAGTGGTAGAGATGTAAAGGCTGAGAAAGAAGGTAATTTTGCCAAGTCCTTTCAGAGGTTCAAGCCAGAAGTTTAGGCACCTATTCCCAACAAGCTCCCACTTGACAAAGACTTCCTGGCTTCCTCTAGACTTCAAAAATTACTGATGATCATAGGCCCCAAGGCCCATTGAATTTTTGCACCATCTGAACTTTTATGTGCTCACTAGCTTCATTAATGCATCTGCAATATTCTTCAAAGTGTCAACCCTCTCTAAACAGACCTTTCCATCTTCTGCCATATCCCTCACGAAGTGATACTGCACATCAATGTGCTTTGTCCTAGCATGGAAAGTCAGGTTCTTTGCCAAAAAAATGGCACTCTGGCTATCATAGAAAATTGTAATCTACCCTACATTAAAACTAATATCAGAGCACAATCGACTTAGCCAAACTGCTTATTTGCAGGCATGTGTTGCTACCATGTATTCAGCCTCTGTAGTGGATAAAGTGACTACAACCTATCGCTTGCTCATCCAACTGACTGCACCACCATTTAACATGAAATTGTATCCATTGGTGGATCTTCTCCTATCAATGTCCCCTACCTAATCAGAATCCACATATCCACAAATGTTGAGTGTTCTTTGTGACACAACCAAATTTCCATGGTAACACAGAGCATATTCTGAAGTCCCCTTTAAATATCTAAACACTCTCTTCACAACATCCCAATGTGATTTTCCTAGATTTTCCATAAAATGGCTGAGAACTCCCACTGCTTGGGCAATGTATGGTCTTGTATAGACCATTGCATACACTAGAGTGCTAGCAGTACTTGCATAAGGCACCCTGGTCATGTCCTTCATCTTAGTAGCAGATTTAGGATAGTCTTCAACAAATAGCTTTGTTCCCTGCATAACTGGAACAACTAGTTGCTTGTAATCATCCATATCAAATCTCTCCAGAACTATATTAACATAATTTCTCTAGCTGACCCAAAGCTTTCTACTCCTTTTGTCCCTGGTTATCTCCATCCCTAGAATATACCTTGTTGCACCTAGATCTTTCACTTTGAACTTTGCAGACAACTGAGATTTAAGATTAGAAAGCATACACTTACTATTTCCTATGAACAACATATCATCCACATACAGGGTAAGAATAAGCACACGATCATTTTCAAACTTGTAATAAACATAATGATCAGATTTTGATCTCACAAATCCTATAACAACACAAAGGTGTCAAACTTTTGGTACCACATTCTAGGAGACTTCTTTAAACCATACCGAGATTTCTTTAATTTGTAGACTAGACTTCGTTTACCTTTTTCAACAAAGTGCTTAGGCTGGGACATATAAATTGCTTCTTCCAACTCTCCATGAAGAAACACTATCTTCACATCCATCTGCTCAATCTCTAAGTCATATGCTGCTTCCAATGAAAACAGAACTCTGATAGATGTCAGCTTTGCTATAGGGGAAAAATTTTCTCCATAATCAGTTCCCTCTATCTGTGAAAATCCCTTTGCAACCAGCCTTGCCTTATACTTTTCTACACTACCATCTAGACCAATCTTCTTCTTGAATTCCCATTTATAGCCAACAAGCTTTCGCCCTTTAGGCAGGGGTACCAAATCCCAAGTTTCATTTTTCTTCAATGATTCCATTTCTTCATTCATGGCTTCCAACCAGGAATTTGAATCAGACATGCTAATATCTTCTTTTATAGTCCTAGGCTCATCAGTGCTAGTAATCAAAGAATAGGAACAATTCGAATCTAACATAGAGAAACCATCCCTATCAAGTTGTCATTTGTCACATGTAGACCTTCTTACTAGTCGAGGTTGTGGTTCTTCATCTTTAGAACTCTCAGAGCTGCTTGAACTCTCCTTAGTTTCAAGTACACCATGTAGTTCTTCTTTTTCTAGAGTCTGAGGAATTTGAACTACATCATTATTCTTTTCTCTTTTATCTTTCTCTAACTATGGATCAGCTACTGAAGGTTTCATCTCATGAAATATTACACTTCTGATGTATAAAACCTTCTCAGTATCAGGATTCCAAAGCTTGTATCCTTTCACACCAATGCCATAGCTGATGAAGATACATTTAATAGCCTTGTTCTCCAACTTTGATCTTTTCTCATTGGGAACATAAACATATGCCTCATAGCCAAAGAGATGAATATGTCTTAGAGGGGGCTTCTTACCAGACCACACTTCCAAAGGTGTCTTCTCAACAAGAGTAAAACAAGGTGAACGATTTATCAGGTAACATGTTGTAGCGATAGCCTCAACCCAGAACTTCTATTCTAGACCAGCACTACTCAACATACTTCTCGCTCTCTCCATTAACATTTTTTTCAACCTTTCAACAACTCCATTCTGATGTGGAGTATAAGGTGTAGTTTTATGCCTTTTAATCCCATGGTCTTTGCAGTACCTTTCGAATTCTGCAGAACAAAACTCACCACCATTATCCATCCTCAAGCATTTAATTTTCTTTCCAGTATGATTCTCTACCAAAGTTTTAAATTTCGTAAACCAACTTAACACTTTTGATTTACTCTTAAGAAAGTATATAAAATCCCTTCTCGAATAGTCATCAATGAAAGAAACATAATATCTAGACTTTGATAATGAAGGAACATTCACTAGACCAAACACATTAGAATGAATAAAATGAAACACGGTGTTTCTTTCCAAAAATACTTTGTTCACAAAAATCAAACTCAAGGTTACAATCAACAAGCCCTTCAACAATATTTTTATTTTTCAAGGTTTTTAAACCTTTCTCACCTATGTAACCGAGTCTATGGTGCCACAACATGGTCTTCTCTACTGAGAGTTTTACCTCCAAGGTATTTTCAGCCAGAGAAGCATCTTCATCTTCCTCTACAAGAACAACTTCTCTTGAATTTACAGAGGTGTTGTTGCATTGAACAAGATGTGCATCCATCTTGTACATATTGCCATTACATACACCCTTAGCCAGCACCATTGCACCTCTAGCCATCTTACATCCTTTACTTAAGAAAGAAACTTCCACTCCACCATCATTCAGCTTACTATAAGAAAGTAAGTTATGAGCCAAACCTGGTATGTGTAGTATGCCACCAATCCCTTTGATTCTTTGTCAGGGAACTGTATTTTGACTCTTCCATGACCAACAATCTCCAATGTTGAAACACTCGCTAGGTACACCTTTCCACCATCATACTTCTTGTACTTAGTGAACCATTCTCTATGAGATGTCATGTGAAAAGATGCACCTGATTCAACCAGCCGGACATCATCTGATGCCTGAGTTGCCAAAGCTGCAATGAAGGCATCTGCATCACTCTAAAAAGAGTCATTGTCTAAAATGTTACTCTTCTTCTCCTTACAATCCTTTCGGATATGGCCAAGCTGCCCACAATTCTAGCATTTTACCTTGGAATATTTACAAGGAGACTTTGATCTCCCTCCAGATTTAGATTTGGAGTTCTTGTTCTTTTTTTTCCCTTTCTCCTTCAATCTACCTCGAACAGAAAGGGCCTCTTTGGCCATCTCTAAGGACTTCCTCTGCATCCCTTTAGATAGAAGTGAGGAAACAATGTCTTCCATCCTGAAAGTAGTGGTCGTACTCCTAATAGCCATTACAAGATGATCCCAAGTGTCAGGTAATGAAAATAACAGGAACATACACTGATCCGCCTCCTTTATCTTCACACCCACATACACCAACTAAGAAAAACTCATATTAAATGAATTCAGATGGTCTACAATAGATGCACCTTCTTCCATCTTCAAGGATTACAAATTCATTCTTAGGAATAACTTATTTACCAAAGAATTTCCCTAATAAATATCACCAAGCTTCTTCCATAATGAAGTTGCAGACTTCTCCTCATGGATGTTCAGGAGTACAAAATCAACCAAACTAAGTCTTATCAGACCTCTCACTTTTCTATTTGCAAGGTCCCAATATTCTTGCTCCATACCTTGTGGCATAGTTCCAGACACAACTCAGAGGTCTCTATCCACAAGCAAGTCTTCCATTTTGAGTTTCCATAACTCAAAGTTGCCACCATTGAATTTTCAATTTCTACTCTACCTGATGTATGTGCCATCTCAAATAGAACTAGGTTCTAACTTTGCAAGACTCCCACTAGAACAATATTAGCACAAAAAACCAACCTTACTAACAAGGATAACACAACTAGCCAGGCTCTAATACCACTTGAAAGGAAAAAAGCAACAGTGCGAAAATGCTTTCCTAATGCTAAAACTATAGAGGAGAAGTGCAAAGACCAGTTTTAACAACTTCTTAAAACACCTGAGATGAACAAAATGTAGGATACCAAGAGTAATAAGAAAATATAGCAGTGACAGAGATAACACTAGATTTACATGGGAAAACCCTTTTCAGGAAAAAACCCACCACACCAAGAGAAGACACTTTGTATTATAATAAAATAAATTACAAACAAATCTCATAGTCCTCCCTGTCTGATAATTAGCTCACAATAGTAGACTTGAGTTTTTCATGCACTCACAATTACAATGTGTTTTTAGCATACAATGAATACATCACCCACTTCTTATCTCGCACATCGTCACCTTAGTGACTATATAATGTAATCAACTATACAATTCATACATCACATTAATCATACCAACCAATCACATGCCTTAATAATGCACTATTCACCTAATCAAGCAATCCAATCTTTTGACCGATTTTCCCTACAATCATGCATTGGGTCGCCCAGGAATTTACTCTCTTGCCTTAATTTGAATTTTGTCTTCATTCGAAACACGTCTTACAATTATTGCTTTCACCACTCCGGACTTCGACCAATCAGATGTTGATTACTTGTCATGTGCTACCTCTCTATTTGTTCACCGCTTCTAGTTAATTTTGACCGGTCAACTCAATTGTCAAACATCTCTTTCCACACTACCTCACTAAGCCAAAGAGGCCACCGCATTATGGCAATGACACCATGGCACCACTCCAAGGTTGACATACCTCCATGGTGTCATGGTGTCTTGGTGCCACAGCCCAACCGCAAGTCCCTTCTAACACCCTCACAGTATCGAGGTAGTGTCTTGTCTGTTAGTCCATCACTTAACATTGCATCATTGCCGAGCTCAGATCGACCTTCCACGGTATGGTGGTGCCACCACCCAAACACGGGGCTGAGCAACACCTCCCGCTATATGGAGGTAACCACCGGAGCCTGAAGATAGACACACAATGCTATCTTCCCTTGACCACAAGACCTCTGTAGTAAGGAGGTAGACTTCATCTCTAACCACCAAGGCTTACGATGCCACCACGACATGGCCAACAGGCCATCATGGTGTGGCGGTAAGTGAACTTTTCTAATTATCATTGTTCATCGTGGCCACTGCACCACCAATGAGCACCGTCTGTGGTAGGGAGGTAAGCCTTCATACTGACTGAACCCGTCCATCGTGCTACTGCTAACCCAAGAAGGAGACCTCGCAGTATGGTGGTAAAACCACCCAACCACAGACAAATCGAAAGAGGCTTGCGATAAGGCGATAAACCATCATATTGTGCCTCTAAAAAAATCTCTCAGTGGTAGAGAGGTAAAAGCTGAGAAAGAAGTTAATTTCGCCAATTCCTTTCAGAGGTTCAAACTAGAATTTGAGGCACTTGTTCCCAACAGGGGGCGACCATGCCCAAGAAGAAGGGGACTGATGAAAGAAAGAGAAGAAAAGGAATTTAAAAGTAGGAAAAATGGGAGAAAAAAGTGAGAAAAATAACTTAGGGCTGGAAAAGAAGAGAATATGAAATGTGATAAATGACTAACATAGTGTTGTTGTATGGGTGCAGTGATTTGATTAGATGCGGATGTGAGAGAGATGATCTAAGGTGTTGATGATGATAATGGTGGCCATGACTAGAATAGACTACCATGCATTGGAGGTAGTAGGATTATGGCATCTACTTGGTTATCCCATGATGAGAGCGGATTGAGTGTTGGAGTTCAGAGACATCCAAATTCCATCTACCGATGGGGGATATGGTAGTGACCTTAGAGGATGTATGGTGGATTTTGAGGCTCCCTATAGTAGGGTGACTAGTGAGTGAGGTGAGGTTTACGGGGGAGGAGTTGGACCAAACCTTGTTTATGTTGTTTGAAAATGAGGACCTTCCAATTGAGAGTCATGGACTAGACGTGGATCGATGTTTGGTAGTGGGGGTACCAGCACTACAACTATACCTATGTGGTTTGATTAATAGGTTACTATTACCAGACAAGAGCGAACGGTTCTACAACCTGAGATACATGGAGGTTATTCAACATATTGTCGAGGGGAGGGAGGGGTAGATTGTATGGGGTACATGCATACTAGCACAACTATACCAATACATGCACATGGTTTTTTATCGAGGGGAATTCAGTGTGACACAGATGACCCTATTATAGGTGTGGGTGTGGGAGCATATTATATTTGTTAGGCTAGGAGTAGTCTGCATGGGGAAAGTGGATGAGACAGTTCTTGTGGCTTGGTGGTATGGTTTCATGTATGGTTGGGTCTTGCATTATGAGGGCCTTGATATTTTAGATAGATGGAGGCAAAGGATATATGAGCTAGAGGAGGACATAGTATGGTGACCATACATGTATCGATGGTTTATTAGGTGGAGGATAGAGGAGGCTAGACACAGGGTTTATTTCCACACTAGGTGCTTCATAGTTGGGATGGCAATGTGCATTAGTGGAGGAGAACAGGCCTGACGGAGTGACCAGGCATTTTGGGACCATACAGGATATTTCGTAGGGGCTAGACATGTTTTTTCAGATCAGCTGAGAGTGGCAATGGGGGGATCGGATTGCTCTGAGATTCACTAGAGAGCATTGGGTTTCACTATAGTTAGAAGTTTATCTAAGGAGGACCGAAGGGGAGGAGGATGTAGAGTGACACCTTGGTATGCGGGATGGTTCCTTAGGCATTGATGGGAGAGGATTACACCAAAGGTTCCTATTACAGGTGTACTTGGGTTTGGATCTAAGGATGAGCAGAGATTGGCAGTAGAGAGGAGAGCTGGGAGGGGGAGAGGCCTGCAAAGGGTAGGTCATAGGACAAGTGGAGGTAGGGGCCGCAGGACAGCCGATGAGGCCAGGAGGAAGAGGAGACAACCGAGGAGGGAGCAAGTGGTGTGGGAGAAACAATATGCGGAGATGAGAGATGAGCCTAATGTAGAGATGGGAGCTAGAGTATAGAAGATGGGGAGTGTACATCTAAGGAGGAAACAAGAGGAGGTGGGGGCTCAGCAGGAGCAGGATGAGGTAGAGATGATGATGAGGGAGGAGGGACAGTAGTAGGAGATAGGTCAAGAGAGGGCAAGGACCTTAGGGAAGCCTGTGAGGACAACAAGAAGGAGGAGATCCTAGGTGGAGAGCGTAGCTGAGTAGGTACCTGATGAGCCATAGATGGAGATGCATGAGGAGAGAGAGGAGCCTAAGGTGATATGATAGATGAGGGTGGGGCAGAGGGGATAGCCGAGGAGATTCCGAGTGGCGACTGGGGCTCAACAAGAGCCTAAGAGACCAGAGGTGGAGATGCATGAGGAGAGAGATGCACAGGAGGATGCAATGGATGCGGACATCCTTGTCATGGAGCCACTGGCAATGATACCGTATGTCACACATGAGGATCCTATCATATTATTGAGGGGGTCCAAGGTGAGGCTCTAGATGATAGAGTAGAAGTTGAGGATTATAGAGGCAAAGGTTGTCAGACTCAAGGTTGAGAGGAGGAGGCTTCAGGTAGAGGTAGTTATATTAGAGGCCACAAGATAGAGGGATTATGGCTTCATTTTTGTTAACTTGACTTCACAAGTACAAGATGTAGAGAGGGAGAGAGATGAGCTACACAGTGAGCTAGATAGGGTGACTTGGGACCAAGACAAATAATAGGCATTGATAACTATATCGTAGGGTAAGGGACAGTAGGAGTCTAGGGGGGATGGGCAGCAAGCCAAGAAAGAGATGGAGGATTTGAGGGCATAGGTGATAGGGTTGGTGAGGGAGAGGATTGACATATATGATAGGGAATCTATGATAGAGACAACACTTAGGGAGGCAAGGTTGAGGGCAGAGGTAGTAGAGACCCAGTTAGATATTGCACATAGAGAGAGTGACATGGTGCATGTAGAGGTACAAGCCTTATAGGCACAGGTTCAGGTGATGCAGGTGGAGAGGGATACAACATGAGAAGAGGGATGTTGTATAGGCATAGATAGTGATACTGCAAAGTGGTAGTGATGGATCAGGGATAGGGGTGCAAAGACGATAGGGAGAGGGAGATGTGTGAGAGGTACAAGCAATGGAGGAGGTGAGAGATCCACTATAGTCAGAGGTTGATCAATTGAGGATGGCACAGGGGGTGTGGGTGGAGGAGAGGAGAGTCATTACCAGAGATTAATGTAGATATAGACAAGAGAAAAACATTCTCTGGTGTCAGGCTATAGACAGAGATGAGTATATGAGAGAGGAATCCTTCTAGATGGTTTCTTATTAGCAGGCGGTTCTAGATCTGTCCAAGCACATGTTTCTCTTTGAGTGACAGGCTCCTCAGATGCTCGCACCATCCTAGTAACTAAGGACATAGACCAGAGGCTATAGTGGCTCTCAAATGACCATCCCTCATAGAGGATTGGTGTCAGAGTCTCCACAGAGGTCAGGTGTGGGCAGCTCATAGTTCAGAGGACTAGAGGGATAGGATCCCAGCCATTGAGAGGTGCAGGATGGGACATAGTATAGAGTAGCAGAGATCAGAGTAGATTCATAGCCTTGTACTCATAATTTATTTTTAGTGAGAGATGTTAGATATGTATTTTGATGATGGTGATGGATGTGATATGGATCATGTTATGAATATTATATTTTTTTGTTATTTTGGATATGATATGCGAGAGCCCTTATTGACACTATGTGATGCTTATGTGATGGATGATTTATTTATGCCTATGTATGTTGATGGTTTATGATGGATGCTTATTATGATTCAATGCATGGATATGCCTGTAATGATATATGTTTATGCTTATATGGATGTATGATTATGATGTATGATGATTATGTTGATGCCTAACGTTGGTGATGCAAGATGTGATGGATGAAGTATGATTATTTCTATGTGGATATTATGATATGCATGATGTCATAACACCTATGATGTAGGATGTGATGTTGAGTTATGATATGGATAATGTTTATGATGTTATGGATGTGGAAATAAACCTAGAGTGATTATGAATTTTAAGATGCATAGGATAATTAGTTAAAATTAACCTACACAACTTAAAATGATTATGCAATGTAATGAACCTAGATTGAGAATTCTATGTGATCCTAAATGCAAATAAGGGTTTGCATAATTAATGATGTGATGGATGGGAAATTACACCTGTCAAGAACCCTAGGACTCCTAAGAAGAAAGGAGAAGATGGAGGGAATCACCATTTGCACAACCAAAATCTAGAGTTAGCAAATAAAAAAAAGGATGGAGAGTACATGAAATGCAATGGAGAAGAAAATGAAATGCAAAGCTAATGCAATTTTCCATCTTCAGAACACTAATTTTTTCTATAGCATAAGACACTAGGTACCATGGTATATGGACCAAGGTGGATTAGTTTCTAATGCATAAACAAACACAACAAACAAGAAGGTTACCCCAATACCCCAAAGTCGTGATGACTTCGATCAGGCCAAGCATTGGGATAACCACAAGCACAGAAGGATGTCTTAGCGGAACACAAGACCTTAGGGGTCTTGGTGGGTACCACGTGAGACAGCCAAGAAGACAACAAACAAAAATAAAAAATCAAGATATGCCCCTATGTAACTTAGTCAAAACACATCATAATATGAGAGATTGTGATGACCTTCACAAGTGATGATAAGGACCTTAAATGATAAACAAAAAACAAAAAAATCAAAATATTGCAATCAATTTCAAAACATCCTTTGTCATAGGATCTAGATGGTGGATGGGTTTGATGAGATCTATTACGAAGGATACATCCTGTTGAGACCAAAGATGGACTCTAAAACCAAAAGATTGATAATGACATAAGATATTTGAAAACCAATTACACCTCGTGACACAAATGAATTCTATTTGTGAAGTACCAGTGAGATAAGGACATCCCTTGACAACATGACACATGACATAAGACACAAGACACAAGACATAGGACACAAGACACAAGATATGACCTAAAGACCTAGGGGCTCGGGGGTTGATCAAAGATCAGCCTTGCCTACGTGAAAGCGTAGAGCCCTTGTAGTTTAGGAAAAGACCATGATAAAAGAAGAAAGAGGACAATGAAGGTAAATTATGAAGGAAACCAATCGGATAGACCAATCGACCATGAAAGAAAACCAAAGGAAAACCTCGGGGATGGATCAATGATTGACCTTACCTATGTAAAATTATAGGGGCAATGTAGTTTGGAAAGGACAAAAGATACACAATGGAAAATATTGAAAAGAGGAAAATGGTAATGGATGATGAAGGAAAAAATGCCCTGGGGGCAAATCAAATGATCATCCTTTCCTACATGCAAGCACAGGGACAACATATTTCGCAAAAGACCGGGACAAACGGACAAATGGCATGAGGGTGGATCAAGTGACCAGCCTTACCTAAGTGAAATCATAGGGGAAATGTAGTTCCCAAAAGATGGGAAGATGACGACGAACAAGACAGACAAAAAAAGGCCCCGTGGGAAGATCAAATGATTAGCCTTGCCTATGTGAATGCATAGGGGCAACGTAGTTCACCAAGGATAGAATTGGATCTAGATGGGGACAAACAAGATGGATGACCCTAGATGGAGATAACCAAAATGATGAGACGACATAAGCTCAAATTAGGATAAAAGCTCTGGATCTCTGATAGTGGATGATGTTCATCCAATTATCAACAAGAAATATACCAAGTGACTAGGTGATGCAAGTGGATGGAAGAATAGGACTGAAAGGATGTTAAGGATACTAATATTTGAATGGTTGAATCATAAAATAACTAGGACACGAGCTAGATAATGATTAAGCCCTATACGAGTGGTGCCTTTTTCCAAGTTTTCACCAATCGTACATATCCAAGGCACCATGCAGAGGTGGTTTTCACCATAGAACAAATAATTTCTCTTTACTATTTTTGAATTTTTCTGATTTTTGATTTTTTTTGTATTTTTTTGGATTTTACAAGATAGGATACCCCAGTTGACCTAAGTATAAAACTTTTTCAGATGCATGATGTTAATAGTTTCTTCTAGGGGCTCTCCTTTAGGTGTAGACAATCAGTATGTTGTATAACCATATTTTGTTGTGATGACATAAGGGCCCAACTAATTTTCTTCAAACTTTCCCTTCTTTTCCCGATCTTGTTGGGCCCACTCATTTTCTTTAAGGACCAAATCACCAACATTGAATTGGCGAGGGCGGATTTTCTTATTGTATTTTATTTTTATATGATTTTGATACACCTAAATATTTTCATTTGATTTGATTCTTCTTTCATCAAGGATTTCTAATTGACTGAGTCTTGCAACCCAATTATTTTCATCGTTGACAAGATTATTCAAAGAGATTCTTAGTGATGGGAGTTCTACCTCAATCAAAAATATGGCATCAGTACCATAGATGAGAGAATATGGGGTGGCACTAGTAGGAGTGCAGATGGAGGTGTGGTAAGCCCAAAGTGCAAGGTGGATATGGAGGTGCCAATCACGACTAGTGTTGTTGACCACCTTCTTGAGTATCTTGATGATAGTTCTATTACTTGATTGTACATGTCCATTACCCTGGGGATAATAAGGAGTGGACCAACAATACTAGATATGGAAGGTTTCACAAAGGTGTTTCACGGCTTGGTTTTTGAAAGGATTTCCATTTTTAGTAAGGATGGTGGAGGGGATTCCATATCTACAGAGAATGTGGAATAGGATGAATTTAGAGATTTGAGTACGTGTGATTTGTGTGAGTTGAATTGCTTCCACCCATTTGGTGAAGTACTCAGTTGCGGTGATGATAAAGGTATGGCCATTGAAGGATGGAAAATAAATCTTGCCGATGAGGTCAAAGCCTCACTCAGAGAAGGGCCATGGGGTGATTAAAGGTTGAAGATCTTGTGCAGAAGCATGTATGAGATCTGCATGTTGTTTGCAAGGTACAAATGTATTCACAAAATTAAAAAAAACTTGTTCCAATGTAGGTCAATAGTAACCAGCCCTAAGAATTATTTTGGCTAATGCCATACCATTTGAATGAGCCCCACATACACCACTATTTACTTCTATCAATGCAGTGTGGGCATCAGTCTCATTTAAACACAAGAGGAGGGTTCCATCATACCCACATAGATAAAGTGTGTCACCAATGACGGTGTAACGAGATGTGCATTGGATAAAGGATTTTCATTGGTTTCGCGTCAAGTCGAGAGGTAGGGTGTTGTCATGTAAGTAGTTGGAGATGTCTTGGTACCAGGGTGATGTATGGCCTACAATATAACACACCATCTCACTCTAAGGGATTTCATATGAAGGGATTAAAATTTTCTCTACAAGGAACTCACATTCATTCCATTCTTTAGGCATGTCGAGGAGAGAACCAATGGTAGCCATGGAATTATCTACTTTGTTCTATATTTTGGGGATCTGATCAGACTGGATGGAAGTGAAGTGCTTCTTGAAGTCATCTACCATACATTTATAGGGTAACAGCTTGTCATCCTTTGTTAGAAACTCATCATTGACCTATTTGATAACTAGCTAGGAGTCACCAAAAACTTGTAGATGAGTGATGTGTCATTGGACTATGATTTTAACGCCCATAAGAAGAGCTTCATATTCAGCTATGTTGTCGGTACAAGGAAAGGCCAATCTAAATGGATTTTGTATGTTATCACCCTAGGGAGTGACAAGCAAGACTCCTGCTCCTGATCCATTTTTTGTGTGTGATCCATCAAAGTATAATTTCCATGTGGTGGCTTTTGAAATTCCAAAGACCCCTTCATCAGGAAACTCTATTTCTAAAGGATAAGAATCTACTAGTGGAGCATCTTCTAGTTGATCCATAATGACTTGTCCTTTGATTGCTTTATGATCCACATACTCTATGTCAAATTCACTTAGCATCATGACCCATTTAGCCATGCGACTAGTCAATGTTGTTCTATATAATAGATACTTAAGTGGATCAACCTTAGAGATTAGCTTGATAGGATGGAAAAGCATGTAGTGTCAGAGTTTCTACAAGCTGAAAACAACAGTGAGGAAAGCCTTCTCCATTGGGGAATAGTTGATCTCATAACCTACTAGGGTCCAGATGATGTAATAAATTTCTCATTCTTTGGATGACTCATCATGTTGTGCGAACAATGCCCCCAGTGCCACTAAAGTAGCTGGAATATAAAGAAAAAGTAGTTTACCCAAAATGGGTGGCATCAAGATGGGTGGGTGAGCAAAATATTCCTTCATCTGATCAAAGCCAAGTTGACATTGTTGATTCCATTTAAAGGTGATATCCTTCTTCAGGAGATGTTGGAATGACTAACACTTTTCGGCTAGTTGAGCGATGAACCTACAAATAGACTGGAGCTTACCCTGCAAACTTCTTTACTATTTCAGATTGCGTGGTGGACACATTTCCATGATTTCCTTGAATTTTGAAAGATCAACCTCTATACCTCTGTAGGAGATGATGAAACCCAAGATTTTTCTAGATGTGACCCCAAAGACACACTTCTTTGGATTGATGCGTAGCTTATACTATTTGAGACATTCAAAGATCTTTTTGAGAATTGTTGGGTGCTCTTCCCTCATTCTTGATTTTCCTAACAGGTCATCAACATCATCTTACATTATCATGTGGATGAGGTCATGGAAGATGACTGTCATAGCACATTGATATGTTGCCCCTGCATTCTTGAGGCCAAAAGGCATGACATTATAACAAAATGTACCCCGATGTGTAGTAAAGGTTGTTTTATGTTGGTCCTCAGGTGCGATTCTAATATAATTATATCTAGAGAAGCCATACATGAGGGAAAGAATCCTATGTCCTACAGTTAGGTCTACTAACATGTCGATGTTTGTTAAAGGAAAATCGTCCTTGGGACAAGCTTTATTAAGATCTCAAAAATCTGTATAGATTCTGATATCCCCGTTTGGTTTGGAGACTAGGACTATGTTGGAAATCCAGTCGAAGTAGTCAATTGGTCGAATGAAGCATGCCTCTAGTAACTTTCCCAATTCTTTCTTAACCAACAAGGCTACTTGGGGGTGCATTTTCTAGATTTTCTGTTTGATAGATTTTGCATCAGGATGGATGTCTAAGTGATGTACCACTAAAGAAGGGTCAAGACCTAGCATTTCTGTGTATGTCCATGCAATTTTTATGATTCCCTCTTGGAGTAGCTTGGTGATGGTGGAGTATTCTTCTTCTGATAGTGCTTTAGCTACATAAGTGATTTTAGAATTTTCTTTAGTTCCCAAATTTATGGCATGTGTTTATTCAATCAAGATGGATGACCATCTGAATAGTTGAGTTCCGATAAGATGAAGATGAACGTCCCCATATTTTGGTGCCTCATCGAGGTTTTCACCATCAGATACACCCTTTGTTTTTATTTTTTCAAAGTCACAAAGTGCCTCGGGGAGGTTTTCAATAGGTGACACTTTTTGATTTTGCTTATTTTTATTTTTGTGGCTAGGGTGTTCATCTTCCCCCAATCCCATAAGATGTACATATTGATCCACTGAGAGGAACGTGTTGAGAGGTGTGCTAGCTTGTAGGTCATATTCAATGAGTTTGAGATGTTTGAGGGATAGGTCAATGGTGCAAATGTATAGGCAATCAAATAGGGAAGGAAGATCAATGTGATCCAAATCATCATCCACATGTATGGTGGATTCCTCTTCTGGTATGTCTTCGAGGGAACTGTTGTCTACACTGACATTGTTAGAGGCACTAGATGATGCCATAGGACCCTTTTGTTTGTTATCATAGCCTAAGCCCAAGTTTTTTGGCTAAATAGTAGTTGCTTCGATGGGTGTCATTTTCCTTGCTCCTCTATACCAAGACCTTTGCCTTGGTAGTTGCACTTTTCAATGGCCTTAGATGCATGCGGATATACTTCCTAGAAGTATTCTATGAGGGGATGTGGCAATTCAATTTCTTCTCTGTAAACCCCGTGGCTAATATCAGCTTCCATTTGATCTTGAAGGGAACCCAAATCTTTGAATGTTGTTGAGCCCATATTTTTGGAAGTGAGTGTGAGTGTCTTTTCTTCTTCTTTTGGAATAGATAGAGAGGGTTGGCCATATGTACATGGTGAGGGTGGCATGGTTTCCATGTTCAATGGTGTGCACATTTCATAGTCACCACACTCTTTGTCGATGATCTGGACCTTGGTAAGGGTGGAATCAGATGGAGATGATTGTGTGGATGAAGTGATGTTGGTGTATGGTAGAGAGTCTGGTGTCTAAGATGCCCCCATTTCTACTCTAGGGTAGTAATGAGAATGTGGAAAGGAAGCCTCTAGGGTGCACAATATTCAAACGACTGAGGATCAGCTTGTATAGTTACTTCCATTCCTTGAAAAGGGAATCTCAGACATTGATGATAGGTTGATGGAACGGCTTGCATAGATTGGATACATGGGCAGCCAAGAAGGATGTTATATGGAAGTTTCAGGTCCATAACATGACACATAGTGTATTGTACAATTGGTCCCAATTGAATAGGAAGGAAAATAGTGCCCTTAGAATCTCATTTTGCATTATCATATCCTTTGATAGCGATAACTTGATTGTTTAGGTCAGCTTGGGTGTATCTTACCTATTTTATGAATTTGAACGTGCAAATATTTAGGGAAGAGCCATTATCTACCAAGAGCCTTTTAACTTTATGACCATTCATACCAACTTCAAGGTGAAGGGGATGGTTATGGCTTGATTCAAGATGTGGCATATCTTTTTGGTTGAAGGCTAATTGATACGTTGCTAAAAGATTTCCTACCAATGCTTGGAATTGGGTAAGATCTATGTCGTTGGGGATGAGTGCTCTGTAAGGCCTTATTCAAGATATCTTGATGCATGGGAGAAGACTTAAGCAGATCTAGGATAGAAATCTAAGCCAAGGTCTTTCCTAAGTGATCAAGGATATTATATTGTGAATGAATAGGTGGTGGATAGGTAGATGCAGAATATTTTGGGACTGTGATGCGGGTTTGACAAGTGGTAACAACACATTGTGGTTCTTTACCTTTGACATGTATCATGGAAACATGTGGCTCTACTTGTTCTATGTATTTAACCAGACTTTGGTAATCGTATGGCACATTTTTGTAAGTGACATTATTAGTGCTATTATTCGGATTGTTGTTATTAATTCTAGGATTGGAGTTGGATGTACTAGGACCTTGATTATGATTGGGAAAAGCATTCTTATATATTTGAAGTTGAGCATTAGATGAGATGGCCATGTTAGTATCCACATGTATTTCTCCTCGATCTATGAGACCCTAGATGTAGGTTTTTAGACCTTGGGACTTGTCCAATGTATGTCCCTTAATTTTGTGAAACTCACAATATTCGTTTTCCTTGAACTAGGCTGGCTTAGGCTTAGATTCATCAAGAATATTTTTCATAGGATGATGGGGTACTTGGCTTGCAGAATTTTTTTAAACAAGATGCTAAGGGGCTCTCCCAACTAAGTGAACTATCGTTTATTCCCCCCTTGGTTGTTTTGGTTTGACTATTGTCAGGGTGCTCCTTGGGGCACGGATATGGTGTTCAGGATTGACTGTTGTTCTTGAGGAGGATATTTTTGTGAGGTGGTACCCACCTAAACATGTTTGGTGTTAGTGACACCATCATTAATAGCATTCTCATTTTTATTCCAATATCGAGGTTTATCCCCAAAGGATCTCTCTTTATCAAAATTGGAAATTTTGACTTGCCCTTTAGCAACAAGAGCTCATTCGAGGATGGGACCCTTTTCCACAAGTTCCGCAAAGGTGTTGATGTAGTGGAGTCAGAAGTTATGAGCCATATGCAGATGGGAATGTTTGATAAATAATGTAACCATGTCCTTTTTTGACAATGGGGATTTCATCTGGCTAGGTAAGGTGTGCCATCTTTGTAGATAGCTTGCAAAGGTCTCTCCATCACACTATTTTTATTTCAGGAGATCAAGCATCTCAATGTCCTTCTCTAGATTAAAAGAGAAGTGGGAGACAAATTTTTTAAATAGTTGTGCAACGGACTTAATGGATCCTTTTTCAAGGCCCATGAACTGGTTAAGGGCAACCCCCTATAGGCTCTTAGGAAACAGTCAGATAAGATAGTTGTCATTGTGCATGACCTCCTAGCAATGGGCATAAAACTCTTGTAGATGAGCTTTGGGGTCCTTGGCTCCCTTATATTTGTTGAATTTTAGTATCTCAAAGTTTTTGGGAAAGGGAACCAAGGAGATGGAGGGGTCAAAAAGGATAAGGACAAATGTCCTCAAACTTGAATGACTACTTGCCCATCCCAGCCTGTAAATCCTTCAACATAGCTTTGACTTCTTCCAAGTCCTTGTTGATGGGTGTTACAATAGTTGGAGTAGGCTGATTGTATGGATAATTTTGTGGAGATGATTAGGATGGCCCTGTTATGGTTGGATCATAGGTGATTTGAGCTGCATATGAATGTGTTTGCTGAGTTTGATTGGTATAAGTGGATTATGGATTAATGTATGGTAGATAGGAGGATGAAAAATTATGATGAGTGGAAGCCACTTGTTGGTAGGTTGCTGTTGTTGATAGTAAGAATTAGGTAAAGCGCCCTGCTGTTGTGTAGGATTTTGATAATATAAAGAGGTAGGACCCCCTTGTTGATGTGACGATGGTTGTTGGTAATAGGGGATGGAAGGTGCACCTTGCTGGTAGGATTACTGTTGCTTAAGATAGGGTGGATAAGATTGGTATTGTTGTGCCATGGTGGGTTGTTGCATGACATATGGGGATGAATTTGATAGCTACTAGTAGAGATGATTTTGTGTGCCTACGGAGGATTGGTGTAAGGTGTTGATTGGATCCATGTTTGGTTTTAATTAGTCTGATGAGGATTTAAATTGAGATGGGATCGAGAAGTGTATGTATTAGATGGGTGATAAAGGTATTTTGTAACCAAATTATTTTGTTTTTGTGTAGGAATGTGTGTGAATGTGTCTGGGATGGGGATTTTGTGTTGCGGTGGTTGTTGATGAGGTGGTAGGGATGAAGCAACAATTATTATAGTCTGTTGAGGTGGTGTGTGCAATGGAGTGGATTGGTGAGGATTGATAGGAGGTTGTTGGAATGCAAGTTGTGATAAAGTTTTAGTGAGTATAGACCTTGGAGGTGGCATTAGAGTGAGGATAGGTGTGCCCTCGGTATTGATAGGTGGTTGACTAGGATTTTGAACTGGAAATGGTGGAGTGGATGGGAAGTAGGATGGAATTTTGTTGGTGTAGGGATCATGATACTCGGGTTGGGCTTCCGAAGTGGTAGTTGGAAGATGAGGGTAACTAGCAACTTGGTGTAGTACAACATTGTCAAACTTAGGGTTGTACAAGTTTTATGTGGGTGCACTGTCGAGGATATATGAATTTCCAGGGACATTTTGAGAATTTTTTGGATCGGTATGCATAGGAAGAAAATGAGCAGAAACATATTGTGATGCATCAAAGTTGGATGGTGGCTTGACTCCTCTCATAAGAAAGCTGGCAAGAATCTTATCTCCACATTCATTTAGGAGATGATCTATCATCTAGAAATTGACAAGATCATTGAGGTATTCATCAACGGTGACTTTAGGTTGGTTGACCATGTTCTTGTCATCAGGTGGTATGGTGTTTTAGATGTCAGTATTAGATTGGGATGAGGTGTCATTATGGGGATCTTATGGATTCTTGGAACGTTATTGGAATCTTGAGAGACATTTGGTTGTGAACCTTGGGTTTGTTGGTCTGCCATTTTGTTTTTTGTTTGTGAACAAGTTTGAATGGGAATGAACATGTAAAACAATTAAGTGATCTAAGACGTAACTAAGCTTCCAAATGATGATCTAGATGATGATTTGGATTGATTGATTTGGATTGGATAAGGATTTGTTGGATTGGATTGGATGTTGGATTGGTTGGTAGGATATATGAGGGATCAATTGATGATGTATCAATTAATCTGATGATTGGATAAGGATTGGATTTGATTGATAAAATGATTGATAGGATTAGATGGAATTGAATTAAAGATCAATCAATTGGATGGTTGAACGAGTTTCTAAACTGGGTTCAGAGATCACCCTTGGTGACGTAAGGTGTCGATTGATCGGATTAAAGGATGAGCTGATGATTACGGTACAAAATCCACCTTGAGATGGAAGGGGATTGATAGGGCCAAGGATGATGATTGACTTAGGATGGATAGCGATCCTAAGAGAATGTTCAAGGATGAAAATCAAGTTCAAGAACCTAGGTCAATTTGGATAATGACTTCAAATGAAGTTCAAAGGATTTGGATTGATAAAGTGGTGATGGATGTTACCACCTAGGGATGCTCTAAGAGTACCTATATGATGTGGGTGATGACTAAATGACCTTTGGAAAATGCAAATGGACTAAAGGAAGATTTACGAGTGAATGGGCAAGGATGAAAGTGTTTAGATCATAATAAATGACAAGGTTTTAGGTCCCCAACTATTTGGGCTTTGGTAGGGTTGACTGAACAAAATAGAGGGCTAAAGATGCTAATTTTACTGTAGATGGGCGTGTGTGCCCAAGCATGGCCACCCCTACTAGGGCAAGGTCACCCCTGTTGGTTTTGCACTTGTCCAAAACAAGAAAAAGACTGATAGATGGTGAAATAGAATTGTTAAATGATGAAAAGGGTTCCCTAAACGACAATATGAGTTCCCAAAATGATGAACGGGTCGAAAGAATGGGAGAACAAATCATCTAAATGGAGGAATGAGCTGACAGAATGGGAAAAACAATCCTCTAAATGGAGGAACAGGATGATAGAATGGTGGAATGGACTGACGGAATGATGAAGGGGATGTTGAGAAATGACCTATTTTGGGCGTGGACGCCTCTGCTAGGGCAAGGTCACCCCTTAGGTGAAAATAGGGATAAAAAATGGTTGATTCTAGTGCAGAGGGGCATGTGTGCTAGGGCATGGCTGCCCTTGATAGGGCAAGGTCACCCCTGCACTTGACTTAGGTTATGGAAAAGGATTGAAAACATTTCAAACAACAAGGAAAATGGAAAAACTAACTTGATTTGTAAGATATGCACTGGTTTTACACAAAAAAGATAGTTCAATCAACACAATTCTAATATTAGTAAGAAAGGTATGGCCAACACAGTCCTCTAACTAGGCTGAACAAGGTGATCTAGGGAGTCCTCGATATACACACGATATGTGAGGCACAATCTGTGAACACTAGCCCGTCACAAGTGTGAGTTGGGAACCCCAGGGAGATACTGAAAGGATCAGACCAACTCTTCACATCTATCTAGGTATCACCCTTTGATGCTCTACCAATTATGATGTGACTGGATTGGGGTACAGCTTTAGCCTCCCCCCTTTATATACCCCATCGATTCACATGGTCAAGATCGTCCGGGGTGATGAAATCCCAAACAGGTCCCTCTAAAAAAAAGATGTTTATTTGTTTTTAGCTACTCCCTAGGCTCACACAAAGTGAAAGGGGAAAACTTGAACGATTTCCAACCCCTTGGGTAACATAAAGACCTAATTAAGCTACAATTTCTCTTCACCCAGGATCGCCAAATGGTGGAAGGGGATTGGATACATCGGTAGCTTAATTTTCAAACAAAGGCAAACAAATTCTTTGACCCCCCTACTTAGTCTATGTGCCTAATTAGTGTAAGAAAAATGAAAACAAACAACTAACTAAAGGTCTTGGTCCTCTTATCCTACAAGAAACAAGTTAGTAGTTTTTCTACTATCCTTCATCAATCATAAATTTCCTACACAAACATTAGTATAAAACCCTTTACAATCACCAACAACACATGTTAGGGGGTTAGTATTAACAAAACAATAGAAAATAGTCTTAGAAATTCACTAAAACACTTTTTTTACCTTTTGTTTGGACTTGGCCACCTCTGCTAGTGAAAATAGAGAGCTAAAACATTATTTCTACTATAGAGAGGCATGTGTGCCTAGGCATGGCCACCCCTGCTAGGGCATGGCTACCTCTTCTAGTGCATGGTCATCCCTTCGATGAAAATAAAGAGCTTTTGATGTTCGTTTTCCACACACAGACATGCCTAGAGGACCTGGTTGCCCCTTAAGTCAAACAACGAACTAAAATGATGATGTTACCACTGAGGGGCATGTGTGCTTGGGCATGGCAACCCCTACTAGGGTGTGGTCACCTTTGCTAGGGCATGGTCAGCTTTTTGAGTCACCTGAACCTACAAAACATAAACAAAAAGAAACAAATTTTAATTTTACCACCGAGGAGTGCGTGTGCTAGGGTGTGGTCGGCTTTTTGAGTCACCTGAACCTATAAAAGAGAAAACAAAAGAAAAATTTAAAATAAAATGACCCATCTATTGGTCCCATTGGGTGTGCCAAAAATGTGTGCAAGTGTTTTTTACTCCTAAATATGCAAAACTAAATAAGAATGCAATGTAAATAACACAAGACCACCTCAATGATTAGCGTAAGTAAAGCACAAAAAAAAGATAAAAATGAAAGTGATTATACCTTTGTGTTGATCTCCTTGGTTGGCCCTTGATGCAGATGGAAACATCTACTCTTTAATAGCAATGTGATGGAAAAATGGATGGAAGATGATTCAGATGCAAGCTCTTGAATGCAAAATGTGCTTAATGGAGGCTTGAATGGCTTAAGATCATAAGTTTGATACTAAATGTATGAGATCCTTAAAGCATGTAAGAGGGGGGTATTTATAGAGGAATTTGAATTCTCTAGAGAATTCAATGGTCTGGATTGAGTCACCAATGCCAAGATGGAGGGTTGTGGTGAGTTGAGGACTCACAAGCCCTCACATCTTGACATGTGGTGGGTAAGTTGTCCAAGGGTCAAGGTGATATGGACAAGGTACAAATGTTGTGGAGGAAGGAAAAGTACTTTGCAAGTACCTTGGAGGATGAGAGAATTTCCTCACAAACGAACCTCTTGTCTCCAAGTGAGAATGAAAGTGACATATGAGGAATTTTAGTATTCCTCAAAAAATCCCCATGGAGAAAAGAGAATTGGTTGGAGAAATAAATGTGAATATTTAATTCACATGATTGAAGGGGATAAGGTGGTTGGGAGAATAAATATGAATTTTAAATTCATATGATAATCACCTTGTGGATAAGATAAGGTTCTTGTGGAGGAGGTTGAAAAGTGTCTTGTGGATAAAAAAAGACCCTTATAATGGAAGGTTCTTGGCCTTCATGTGACTTGATGTGACGTTTCAATGATCACTTGGGGAAGAGAAGATACCTTAGAGGAATCAAAAGTGTATTTTAAATTCATGGGGAAGAGGGAGATTCTTGGAGGAATAAAGAGTGAATTTGAAATTCACATGGGGAAGATAACCTATGCCAAATATGGAAGATGTGAAAGTTGACCAAAAAGGGCATGCTAAATATAGCAAGGGGATTAGATTAGGAATGTACAAATACATGATTAAGAAAATTAATGAGGGATTAGAAGAAAGTGGGAAATGTAGGAGGATGTGACATTAATCTTGATTAATTGGTGCACATCTTAATGATGGATTAATTAAATTAACCTAGATTAGAAGAGGGGTTATGGAAGACGTGACAAAGAGAGAAAATGGATGAATTTAAAATTGATTTAAATTCAAAAAAGGGGGAAATGTCTAAATTAAAAATGTAATGCCCCGCCACGCAACCCTAAAGGATGATGCAAACAACTACTTAAACAGGCTAATAATTTTATTTTTTGTTTAAGTACAATTATTATACAAGTTTGCTTCCCAATGCAAACATCCCCTAAGGTTACGAGATAGAAAAAATTAACAACCAACAACAACAACAACATAAATGAAACCATAACAGTTATCTACTCAAGATAATAAGTACGCATACATTCCATACAAGATAATTACATACAACATAAGAGATAACTTCAAATTCATTATACATAATTTAAACCAAAAGGTTACAACACTCATTCCCTAAATGAGGCAAGTCCAATGAATAAGGTTACATATTACAACTTTCCACCTCGATAACAAGAGGGGTAATAATACAAGATTAACAGAAAGGAAATAAAGAATGATCTGGAACTGAAACCCACGAGCTCTCCAACTGGAAGTCTCATCCACAAGAACATGAAGATAGAACCCAACAGATTTAGGTGCATGCCACCCAACCAAGTGGAACCCAAAGGCCCACCCCCCGTGCTAGGAGATAGTAACCAGGAATCCTATTCAAGACCATCTACCTCTAGACACAAGCTAAAATAAACTGAACCAAACTGAAACAACCAATTACATGAACCTCAAAAATACATCATAAAATCTACACATGAACAACTCAAGCACAACTCAGAAACCATGCAAGTACAACACAAACACTTCACATGTACAACCCAAGCACCACATACATACAATGTAAGTACACCAAAAGTACAACTCAAGAGCATCACGAGTAACACACAAGGACAACTCTACATGGTCACAATGCTTCCAGAAATAAAGCAGAACAAGTATGTTAAGAGAACCATACACAATATAATCGAATACCCACTATGGTCACACTAGGTATGTTAAGGAAACCATACCCACAAAATCGAATACCAACTATGGTCACACTAGGTATGTTAAGGAAACCATACCCACAAAATCGAATACCAACTATGGTCACACTAGGTATGTTAAGGAAACCATACCCACAAAATCAAATACCAACTATGGTCACACTAGGTATGTTAAGGAAACCATACCCACAATATAATCAAATACCCACTATAAACAAGAACCAACTGTTGTCCTAGATAGAGTGTCATCACACAGCTCATCATGGGTTATCCTTGGGAATCTTCCTAGGCTCCAGCCCCCCCACAAGACAAGGGTTATCCTAGTGACCTTTACCAAATCTCGGCCCCCACACTCACTCATGCGGAGCCAAATACCTTTCGTACAGACAAGATAGATGACCTTGCCATTTTAGGCCTTCCCATCTCATGCCAAGCCTAACCAAGCACTTAGGTCAATGAGAGAGGCATTAAAAATCTTGATTAGTGAGAAGTTAGTCCTAAACTTCTAAGTATTGTTTTAGTTATCACTTGATTAAATAACTTGCATCGAGTTATCCTGGCACCACTTCGTGTGCTGGCCCCCGTTGCAAGCCACTCTTCTATTGGACAACACACACACACCATCCAAACATCTATGGAACCAAGGTGCGACAAACAAGACATCACGACCTCTCCTTTCTCAGGAGGCAACACAAACTGAAACGCACTCCGACACTGGAGGCAACAAACCACAAAACAAGGCCGCTCCTGACCATTCCTGACAAGGAGACATACAATATAAAATTCAGTCCTTTCTCAGGAGCAACAAAGATAAAACCATCTCCAAACACTGGAGGTAACAATAATAACAAAGAGCGCTCCTGATAGCTCCTGACAAGGAGGCACACATTACCAAGTCATTCCTTACAAGGAGACACGGATCCCATAATCCACTCCTAAACCAAGGAGGTACAAACATCCCCATTCGTGAAAAATAGGTACAAACATAAACATAACCTCATGCACTGTCCACAAAAATTCACAACAGGTTGACATCACAAATGACAACCACATAACTGAAAAACACATCTGGAAGACTTATTAAACAACAGGCACTTAATCCCATTTCCGAACAGAACATGAAGAACATGTTCACTGAATTCAACTGAAGGAAACTACTCTTGGATATTCTAAATCCATTCCCCATTAACGTTTAGTAATCTATCGCATTGATAAAACTGAATTAACATTCATCTTTTTACATAAGGGAGAAATTAACACTAACGTTTAATTTCCTAATTTCTCCTAATAAAATAATCATTTCCAACTGTAACACAATACATCTCGTTTTAAATAAATAATCGATTTCCCTTGCAAATTAAATCATTATAAAATAAATCAGACTAATTTTGTTATTTAACACGTTAATCTCAAGTCAACGTTTGTCCTTTACAAACCTATTGTTTAAAATAAAACAATAATTTGACTATACCCCAAATGTTCAATTTCACAAGTATATTTAAATTAAATCAATAATTGACCTTTTGACATCCCAATTTAAATTCCACAATTAAATTTAAATTAAGCATTCTCTAAATCAAAATTTTAACTTCTTAATTAAACTTAATCATGCTAATAGAAAATCAATAATTTCTTGAACATGTTAATTTAATTTTAAATCAACCACTTAATATACAAAATTATAAAAAAACATAATATATATAAATATAATATTTTAATATTATAGATTATAATACAAAATATTATTAAATAATATTTTAATATTATAATAAAAATATATAAAATATTATTATTATATATATAAATTTCATTTTAATTTCTATTATTTTAAACACACCCTTTTACCTCGGGCCGCGCGCCATACCCAAGGTCATTGGCAGTTGCCTCGAATTGCGGGCTTCACGGTCTAGGGTTAGGGCTGGGCCACGTTTTCTTTTCATGGCCGCAAGTTTTATTTAATATAGGGGCGACGGACGAAGCGGACAGAGCCGTTGCGGGTGGCTGGGCGTATGTGGGCGGAGGCGGGTGGTGTCGGCGGTGGGCGCAGGTGGTGCTGGCAGTTCCGGCCACCAACAGTGGTGGTGCGGGTTGCGCTTAGCGCAGCTGACCACCACTGTTGGTGGTCACGGGCTGCACAGTTCGTGCAACTCACAGTGGGGTTCGTTGGGGTGGCTTCCCATGCCACTTCACATGGGGCGATCGTGGGGTGTGCCTCCAGCCCCCAACCCTAACTCTCCCCTATTTTTTTTAATTATATTTTTTATTTTTATTTTTATTTATTTATTTATTTTTTAAAACAATAAGGGTCTGTCATAAATTATTTTGAAAACCAGAACCCTTAAAAAGGAGAAAACACAGGCTTAAAGCATGGGTAATTTTTGGCATAACATAATATGAGAAAAAATATGAAAATATATACTTATAACCAAGAATATTATAATAAATTTTTAAGGAAACATAGAGATGCCTACCCATAAAATGCATTTAAGCAAGATTCCAACTCCAAGATTTGAAGAACAAATTAAAACCCAAAATAGAATTGAAATAAAACTTTGCAACCAAGATTTTCATTTCCAATTTGAACAATCACTCTCAAACATGAAAGCAATGTTTCCAAACAAAGTAAGTCATTGAATTCAAACAAACTTAACAGAATACAAGAAGAAAACTTGATTCCTTTGATGAGAAGAGGAGATCTTGATGAAGCCTTGAAACCTTTTTGAGCTCCACAATTTCTTCAAGCCTTTCCTCAAAACCCACAAAATTGATCCAAATTCCTTCCTCTTCACAAATTCCAATTTTTTTATTTTTATTTTTCTCCAAACTTCAAGATCCCAAAAATTGAAAACCAAATTCAACCATAAGGATCCCCAACCCTAAAAAAATCCAACAACCCCCTCATAACTTCTTCAAAATAGAAAATAAGATAAATATCTAATTTCTTTCATTTTCAATTCAAACTTCAATTTGACTTTTAAAATTCATTTTTTTCAATTTTCTTATTTTTCAATTTCAAATTCTACAATTGGCTTTCAATTCAATTTTCAATTTCAACCATTATGCAATAATTTCCAAAATGAATTTGCTTAACTCAAATTAATTAATTTAATTAATTCAATAAAATAAATCTAATCCAAGATTAAATTATTTTATTAATTAAATTAAATTAACTTAATAATTTTAAATAACATTTTCCACATAATAACCAATTAATTCAATAAACAACTTAAATACATTAAACCATTTAAATCACCCAATTTAACTTGCAATTTAATAATGAAGAGAGGGCATAGAAACCAAAGCACACAACCTGACAAGCAACTGATGACAAACAAGGACTAGGGTGATGATCTAACACGGAAACCTAGCTACTATCTCCCAATCGAATACCGTTGGGTATTGAACACACTCTCACCTATGAAGCCAAGTGGAGTCGATGTCCTATACCTGTCAACCTGCAAATCAAGTAACAACAACATATAGTATAAACAGCATAAAAATACACACCGTGAAGAGGAAATCACGGAATCGCAGGGCGCTCGCAAGCGAGTGATGCGATCTGTCCCCTTCACCAATACAGTATCACTGACTGATGAATCTAACATCATTAATATAATAAAAAGCATAAACATCATTAATTCAAATATCCACTATGCTAATCCAAAGCATGACATAATAATAACATCAGGATAAAATACCATCACAATAACATACAACATTTGCATCATTTACGGATAATGATCAAATAGCAACTGAGTTCAAGTCAAAGCACTTAAAAGCAAATAAGGCATAACCAAATAGGACACTGTTTAGTCAAAAGAGAAAAGCGGAGGGGTCTTACAAAATAATTGATATGTTTATTTAATTTAGAGAAGAAAGGATAAAGGATAAATTATTTAATTGTTAAATTAAATACTTAAAAAACCTTAGGCAGAAGGTGAAATATTAATTAAATAAATACATTAATTAATATTGATGTCATAGAGGCGTAAAGAGATGGATTTGGCCATATGGAAGTGGTCAAATTTGGATGTCTACATAATGAAATACCTATGCATAGCTTAAGATATCATTAAGTCAAATCAACCCTAAGTAGTGTATGTGATAGATGAATTCATTCAAAGTACTAAATGAGAACACTTTGAAAAAGTATTGTGAACATCCAAGACTCCACTCAAGATTGTGTGAATACTGAGACTACACTGTCAATTCACCGTGATCCATTATTATAGGCTA